>VWZY01013372.1:127765-156606 GCA_013399075.1 Chloroceryle aenea
TGGTTGTGTGTTGTTTTTTTTTTTTCCTTAATTAAGTCACTCTATGTATTATATGGGGATCCTGAAGGACAACCTCAGAAGTTTGACTACCTAGACAGGGAAAGGCACATGGGAAATATGAAGTGAAAGTCCTCTACATTCTAGTTTGAAGAATACAGACGTAACACGGGAGAATGTCCTTCTGTGTCTGAAATGTCCTTCCATAAGTGCATAATGCATGCCTATGCATGCCACAAAATTGTCTGGAGAAAAAAATGTAAACACTGTGAGAAATAGTGACACAGATTCTTATCAGAAATTATGCAATTAAACATCCACCTGCAATATTGTGCACATTGCTAATTAATTGATTATAAACAACAGGGGTCTATTCTTCTTTCAAGGCACAGATGAAACTCCTGCTAATTCAACATGATTTTTCAAATCTTAACTCATCTACATATCTGCAGCAAAGCAAAGGTAATGGGAGAAGAACAGGTGAAGTAGGACTTTTATAGTTTTTTACCACCATTTCTTTCCCTTTTCTATTCCTTTGATTCAGAAAAGGGATTCAGAAGAGTATCTTCTCTTTTACTGGGCAAGAACTGTATTTAACAGGAAAGGAAATCCAGTGCAGTCAGAAAAGACACCTGGGGTAGTGTACATGTGGCATACTATAAATGAGTTTCCTCATTAATGTCTATAAACATGTAAATGGCAAGTGTTGGAAGGATTGAGGCAGGGTCCTCTCAGTGACATCCAGTGATAGGACAAGGGGTAATCAATACAAGCTGGAGCATAGGAGGTTTCAGGTAAACATAAGGAAAAACTCTTTCATGGTGAGGGTGACAGAGCAGTGCAACAGTATGCCCAAGGGGGTTGTGGAGTCTCCATCTCTGGAGACATTCAAAATCCTCCTGAACACATTCCTGTGTGACTTGATCTAGGTGACCCTGCTCTGGCAGGGGGTTTGGACCAGATGATCTTTCAAGGTCTCTTCCAACCCCTAACATTCTGTGATTCTTTTATTGTTAGTTGTGTCTCCATAATGGTTCTCAGGAGACAAGACTAAGTGGTGGACACTGAAAAGAGGGTAGTCTAAGATCTTTCACATAAGCTCTGACTAAATAGTCATAGCAAATATTCAAGTGAATTGAGCACATTTTTTGCTCTTCTTTGAGAATGTGCTTGTTCACTAGGTGCAGCTGATGTAGCAATTTACACTTGTACAAAAAGAGGACCTTTCATCAGGATTTATGAGACTTAAACTTCCCTGCACAAATGTGCATGAATAGGACTTAATAAGAAGGAATGCAGTTGAACCAGAGAGCAATTTAGTATTAAGTAATTATTCATAGACACTGTTTCACAGTGCTCAACCAGCTCTAGTAATCTTATGTAAAACAGTTTCCCTGTCAGTTATCTGCCACCCTCTTATGTATTCATCATGCTGAATATGCTGCTTGATCTCTCTCACCACACATAACTTAATAGGTCTAGAGTTGTATTTGGTGCTTCCACATCACAATGATCTATGAAAAAGATGCAAGACATTTTAAAAATCTTGCAGTTTTCCCAGAAAATCAGAATGACTGATAATATCTGTCTGATTCATTATTTATGAAAGTATGTGGTAAAAGTAACTGAAGAACTGTCATGGAAATATTCTCTCATTAGGTCCTGTTTGTGCTTCAGTAGTTCATTAAATGCTGTCTTGCCGTCTGTTTAAGCATATGCTGAAATACCTTTCTGACTACACGTACTTTGCTGAATGAAGGTCTAAATGCACGTGTATTATAGTTCTGATAATCTGACTAATTATGTATTTTGGATAGATTAGACTATAGGTGTTTAAACAGTGGTCACTAAATTTTCCTGGAAAATGGTCCTTGCATCAGCATGGATACAACAGGGACAAGACAGAATTTGTCTGCAGGAAGGATGTGATGGTAGCTGAAGTGTAATAATAACTTGGATGGATGTTGTAATGGATAAAAAGGGTTATGTTTTGTTACTATTGGAGAAAAACAATTTTCAGGATGTTGGCAGAGCTTATCCGTGAAGCACTGCAAAGAGTCAAAGATGATGTTCTTCTTATGGACCTGAGGGACAGGCAAGCTATCACAGGTACTCACAGTTATCAAGGAAGATGGTAACAAGTAATGTTTCATGAGTCAGAGAATTGTTTTAGCTGTACTCATATAGACATCCATGAGAAAAAAAATATTATTAGATTCTGGAGATTTTTTGGACAGAAAAGACAAGGCTGGGACACTTGGGAGTAAAGTAACTCATATAGAAACAGAAGATACATTTGTGTCAATAGAAGATATTAATCCAGACTGAAAACACAACAGACCAGGTGGTGGGTTGACCCTGGCCAACAGCTAAACTCACAGCCTGCCTTTTGGTCACTCCTCTATTCTAGGTGCTGTGAAGATTAAAAGAAAATAAAAAGGTTGAGGCAATGACAGTGTTGACATTTAACCCCCACTGGTCAGTTGGAGCCAGCTGTCCCAGCTATGTCCCCTCTCAAGTTCTTGCCCAACCTGAGTCTCCTTGCTTTGGTGGGGGCAGAGAAGAGAGAAACAGAAGGCATTGCCCCTGTGCCAGTACTGCTCAGCAGTACAGTGGTTTGTTATAGTGTTTCAGCCAGAAACACGGAGCATGGCACCATACAGGCTGCTATGAAGAAAGGAAACTTCACAACTTCATCCCAGCAAGATCCAGCACAGGCAGAAAAAGAGATTCTGCTTTCCAGCAGAATAAGAGAGAAAGCTGGAGGACACTACACAGCACCTGGGGCAGAATATCCAGCAGCTGTAAAGAGAAGTGAACAGGCAGAATTAGGAAAGGGCAAAGAATGGGAACTAGATGGGGTCAAGACTACTGCGATGAGTATGGAGAGATTTAACCAATAGGTTTTTATGCAGGTGGCTTTAGTTAAGTCAAATTTAAAGAAGCTGGAAAATCGAGGACAAAATTGACTTGGGTGAAAATTGTAAAGGATGACTTCAACTGTTAAAAGTGGTAAGCAGAAGAGGCAAATAGGGCCACCTACAGAAAAAAACAGGTAGGGGCAGAGAGGGACAGACACACAGAGGCAAATGTTAAACCATGCTAAACTATATTAGGATGCTAATATTTCCTACCAGCCTGAGAGGAGGCTCTAGAACCTAAATGTTCACTTCATAAGCTTAAATTGGACAAACATGCAAAATAACTTTCTTTCTTACAATGATATCAGACCTCGAATTCTCAATGTTTAATTCTGTTCTGAATGATAATCTCCTTAATGTTGTCTACATGGTTCTTTCTTGTCTCATATGCCTTATTACTGAGTTTAGATAAAATCTGTTTATCCAATTTCTTTAACTACTCAAAGAGCTGAAGTTTTATAGAACATGTTAATTGCATTCTCATTCACAATAATCTCCAGTAGCTACTTTCTATTTAATTTTAGGAAATTTAAACCAATTTAGGAAGAGTCTTTTATACTCAAATAGCCATGACAAGTACGTTCTGGGTGTGAAGGAAGCATTCCCTTCACAGGACATTGGATCAAAACCTTAATTCCTTTGCAGTGATACTTAATTTCTGATAAAATTTTATATGCATACTAAAATTTAAAGCATTTTTTAATAAAAGAGGTTTGTGATATATGACTTATTAAGGCAATACTGTCAATATGAATGTAAAATACCAGGTTTCAAGACTTTTGATACAGTACCATTACATTTTTTTAAAAAAAAGAATGGGTTTATTAATTTCGATTTCATGCTGCATTCAGACAAGAAATACTTATTTATCTGAGCCCTTACATCTGAGATGCAAGTAGATACACATCCAACAAAAGCTGGAACTAGTGCAATATTTTGGGACTGAGTATGAGCTGTGTAAGATTGTTATTTGTTCTGACATTGTCTATATATTCATAAAGCTTACATTAGAGCTTAAACTATTTTGAGTTTTCCCCCCTTTCCAATCACCTTTAAAAAGCCAGGTCAGATTCTCATTTCAGGTTACTCCAATTTGCTAACTTTATAATCTAGTGGGGTTAATGAGAAAGGGATTTGATTCTTGTGATTTATTGTTGTATGGACCATACAGGAGAAAACTACGTCTCTGGAATCATTAATCTAAACCTGATTTGAGCTGCTAATAGAACCATTTTATATGCTCTCTTGGGGTACAACAGAGCTGGGATCTTTCCTAATCAGGACATGTAAGTGTGTAGCTGCTTTTTAGCATTTCCAAACTAGAGCTTTCCAATGGATAGCTTGCTCTCGATAAAACCTGCTTGTAATACTATTTTTTCTTGATTAAGCTAAGGTGGAATGGAATTTGGATGGTGGGGATAATAGGATGGTAACATAATAAACAATATTGCTTGGTAGATCTTCTGAACAAATTAGGACATTTAAAATATATTTCCTAAAATGAAGGAATGCATTGTATTGGTAGAAAATATAAACAGCAAATCAGAGTCAAATGTTTTCATTACTGGGGACTAGCATAGTGGGGATGTATGCCATAAATGATCTCCACTGGCAGAGACAGACTGAACGCTCTTACTATCACAGTGCTTTACTTACATGTATATTACAAATGTGAAACTAAAATGCATTGAAAACATTGTACAGGCTGAGCCAATTTTTATAACAGCACAGAATATAAAATCATGGCATGCCAATAGGGAACACTGCAATCTGGAAACTGGGGTATGTTTATATGTGGATGAAATAGTCATTGGATGCAATCCAAATCTAGAATCTCTCTTTTAGTTTCCTGCCTAATGGCATTTTACTTAAAAAAAAAATCTTTGTAAGATTTTCAAGTACTGTTGTATATATACATATATGTGTTTATGAATATGTGTTTATCAAGATGCATGTGCTTCTTGTCATGTGCATAGAAAAATACTGCAGTTGGTTCTGTAAAAGATAACCTTACATAGTGACTTATGTTTGACTCATCTACTTTGTTGCAGAGCATCACCTTTTGTTTAAGGAGAATGGATGCTGCACTTTCATTATATTGCTTTGAAAATCCTTTTCAGTTACAGTCACACAAGCTGAATAAAATTCCAGACAAGGTTTTAAAGATGGTTTCACAGGAAGATAAAGAATTCAATTCACTTAGATTGTAGTCCAGACTCCAAAAAGGACATATCTGAGTTTTTCCCTTGATCTGAAATGTATTGTGTGCTTTAATACTTCCAGATAAAGCATATGGTACATAAAACAGTGCAAAGCATTCTGTAAGTAGCACTAGGGGGAACAACAAGGGGTAAGCCATTAAAAATAGAGAACTTCCCATGCATAAAATTGATGCACTGTATATATGCTTCATGTTTCTACATGAGTAGAGGCCATGACTTCTCATATGCAGTGTGTAGCTCAAGGGAATCCAACATTCCATTGGAAGCACTGAGTAACACTGCTAACATTTTACACTGCTAACATAGTAGCACTGAGTAACATTTTAAAATACTAATTAGGAATTATGTGTAGGGCTTTAAGAGGCAATATAGTTATAAGGTGTCTTGCATTTTCTGTCACTAGCCTGATCAATCTTACATGCTCATGGGAAAGTGTGTTAATTAAAGTAGGAGGAGAGTGTCTTCCATAAACTTTCATCACTAGAGCATCCCCAAACAAGATAAAATATATAAGCTGGATACTCTTCAGTCTAAAGAAAGAAATAAACCCATTCTCCCACGCTCTGGACGAGTACTCTACACATAAGGTACTAATTTCCAGCAGACTCTTCTCCATCAGCAGTATAATAAGCAGATATCCTGACTGCTATTGTGTGTTCTGTGAATATATGCCAGTATTGCTCAAAGCATCAGACATACACCTTCTCAGGGTGTCCTAATTTTTACAGGTGCTCAGCAGCTCTAAAAGCAGCTCTACTTTTGTGTTTAGCTAAGATTGAGACCTTCAACTCTGAGCAGCTATTTATTTCCAAAATGTAACTAAGCATATATGTATACAATTTTATAGAAGTCCACCATGCACTGCACATTTATAGACATGTTTGATCTTTACTAAGATTCCAGAATGTAGCTTGTCAACAAGTTCATCCTCCCATACAGCTTGTGTGGAAAATTTTCTAGATAGTAGATTTATTTTTAATCCTCTCTGTAAGTAGAAGAACTGACAACAAAAGTAATTGTCTTTATTTTTGGGGATGCCCTGACAACAAAAATCATCCTAGGTTTATGTAAGACTATTGGATGCACAGCTTATGAAAGAATAAGCCTACCTGAAAATTGTCAAGAGCTACCCACTTTCAATCATTCTTTCTTTCTTAAGTATGTAACAAATGACAGAAAAAAATTCCTTCCTACGCAATATTAAAGGGCAATATGCTACTAAAAAAATGTAAGACAAAATGTATTCAGTTTTGTCATTTTTGCCTTAACCAGTATAATTCTTGAAGGACAGAATAATTATACCCCTAAGAGTCACAGAGAATAACAGTGCTGGAAATGTGCTGTAGTGGAGTCAAATCAATAACTCTGAGACTACTTTGAGCTCATTTTTAAATATTACTCTCTAGTCTCCCTAGATTTGGGCTATTGATTACAAAAATTGCTGCCATGCCTTCTTTTCTGCATAATTATATTCTACATTTGGGTTTGTTGTGTTGGGTTCTTTTGGTGTGTTGGTTTTCTTTTTTGTTTTCTTTTTGATTGGTTTTGATTAAGTTTTTTTGTTGGTGGTGGTTGTTTGTTTTGTTTTTTTTTTATAATGACACTGAAAAATATGACACTGCAGTGAATACATTATTGAATATGAGAAGGCTTAAGTCTGATGCTGGGCTTTCCCACTTTTCCCAGGTAATTCCTGTTTTAATAAACATAGATTTGTTTTGGAAAGCTATATGCAATCTCATGAGATAATTGTAGTGTTTTCAAATAACAGCAGAGGAGGTACAGATATCTTTGGATACCTGAAAAACTTAATGCACATAAAAGTAATGGACCATCAACTCAATGTTTTCTTAAAGATTTTCCTTCTTTTTATTTTATTTAAACAATTGTATTGAAATATAAGCCAAAATGGCATATCAATTGTACTAGCTGGAGGCTTGATTCTCTGAGGTGCAGAGTATCCTTCATTTTCATGGAAGATAGCTGAGACAGTTTAGCATTTCACAGATATTTGCAGCGAGTGGTTAGATAAATACCTTTTGTAAGAAACAGATATATTTGCAGAATTTTATCTTTACCAGAGGTGCTGCTCAACTATAGAGACAAAGTTTAAAATCCTGCAAAATTTAGTTAAATCTACTGAAAGAATTAAGATGTACATACAGGTGTACATTCACCTCTCCCTGCCCACTTCCCTTGGAATATGAAACCACAAAATTTTCTTCTATGATAAATGCTTCCATTAATTGGCTAAAGGGTATTGAGTGGTGATAGGAAACTGTTTGGTTTGCTTTCATTTGGAATAAACTGCCCTAGACCAAATATTAATTCCGTGAAAATGAAGAGAAACATAAAAAATATGTAAACACTCAAAGAGTTCTATGTGCTATATACTTTAATTACTAATTGCTACTGGACTAAAACATGGACAACACATGACCTATGAATGGAAAGAGAAATGTTTTGCCCTTAGAATCATAGAATGATTAAAGTTGGAAAGGACCTCTAGGATCCTCAAGTCCAACCCTCATCCTAATATCTATCTGTCTATCAATCATCTATCAGACAACAGCTTCAAGTGCTACATCTACTCATTTTTTAAGCACCTCCAGGGATGATGATTTCGCCACACCCTGGGCAGGCTGTTCCAGTGCCCATCCACTCTCTCAGTGAACAATTTCTTCCTAATATCCAATCTAAACTGCCCCGTCACAACTTGAGGTCCTTTCCTCTCATTTTATCATTAGTAATTTGGGAGAAGAGACCAACACCAGTCTCACTACTACCTCCTTTTAGGTAGTTGTAGAGAGCAATAAGGTCTCCTCTCAGTCTCCTCTTCTCTAGACTAAACAACCCCAGTTCCCTCAGCCTCTCCTCATAAGGCACACCTTCCAGACCCTTCACCAGCTTTGTTGCCATTCTCTGGACCTGCTCCAGCACCTCTAGGGATGTGTGTCCTTCTAGGGACGTGTGATGGGGTTTACAAGCCAACACTGTGGCTTTCATTGTTGCAGGATTTCACTGGTACAGTCGAAAACCTAGTGAAAACTATAGTAATAAATGATCTTTTCAAGGTGCATCTCTGTTTATGTGAATACAACATTAATTTCTGTGTCTTTAAGTCCTACATAACAACAGCATGGATTCTCTAATTGAAAGAACAAATAATAGAATTATTTGTTTATGTTGGAAAAGACCCTTACAATCAAGTGCAACTCTACACCTAACACTGACAAGCCCACCCATAAACTGCATCCCTCAACACCACATCTTCATGTCTTTTAAGTACCTCCAGGTATGATGATGCCACCACTTCCCTGGCCAGCCTGGTCTAATACTTGACAACCCTTTTGGGGAAAAAAAAAGAATTCCTAATGTTCTATCTAAACAGCCCCTCATGCAACTTGAGGCCATTTCTTGTTCTGTTACTGCTTGCTCCACAACAGCCTTTCCCTCATCCACTAAGCATGTCATCTTGCCATCGATCAGGTTAGTCAAGCAGGACCTGCCTTTCATAAACCCAAGCTGACTGGCCCTGATCACCTGGTTGTGTTCTATGTGTCTCATGATGGCACTGAAGATGATCTGCTCCATAACATTCCCCAGCACCAAGGTAAGACTGACAGGCCTGTAGTTCCTCAGATCTTCCTCCATCTCCTTTTGTATGTGGGTGTAAATGATCATAATGATATCCTGGTTTGTATACGCTCTCTTTAATCCTGTGAATCATAAAATGATCCACATGCTTCACTGATTTACAAACTATGGACCTGACCTTTCTGTCCTTGCAAAATAGAGAGCTTCATTTTCTACTGCAAGAGGCTTTTTGTTTTTATTCTTTATGAGTCATAATATATCAAATTTTCATATTTTGGGTAGTCACTGGTAATGTATTTAATGTTTGTAATGAACCATGGTCATTTGGTGGCTAATGTATGGCAACAGAGGCAAGAGTTCTTAAAATGCTTTAAAAAACAGACAGACATATTTATGCAATGTGTTACATTAATATTGCAAGCATGCAGGCAGTAGATATCTGTTCATACAATAAAAGCCAGTAAAGTGTGTTGTTAAACTCAGCTAGACAACTGAAGTCTAAAACCTCATGTTGTAGTGTTATGCAAATTTAATTGGACTAAATTGGACCAAAGGGTTATATATGTTTATGCAACCCTGTTACTGTACAATGCAGAAAACGAGGTCAAAGTTTCAAGCAAAACAAGCAGGAAAACAGAATTCCTCATCCTATGATATGCTAATAACTCCTAGATAGAAGCTCTGATCTGAAAAACCAACTAAATTTAGACTCACTGCATTTATTTATTTATTTATTACTTTATTTTTTTTCTTCACGAAATGACTTCTGCATGGCCTGTTTAGGTCTTTTTTATTCTGTGGTTATCCTCCCCTCAGGAAAGGAATTAACTTACAGAGAAAAGGAAACGGAGCAGGAGGGAGTCTGGGAAGGACAAGAAGAGGACTGTCCCATGTGTGTCAAATTGCATTCATCACAGGTTGGGATTGAAGAAGAGCTACCCTCACTATGCTCAAATCAGCCAAAGAAGCTGATAAACCTACCCCTTAGCAGAGGTGTATTGCTCACTTAGATTTCTGTATGAATAAAGGGAAGGCTGAATCCACTGAGCATATCTTTTCAGAGCAATAGTATAACTTCTGAGAGTGTAGTGATAACTGTGGTTAGCTTTGGTTTAGGGTCAACTTAAACTTTAGGGAATACTGTGTTTCAACAAAGTTAATCTCTGAAAGAGCTTTGAAAGAATTGAATTTGCACTGACTTACTTGTTAAAAGATTTACACTGGAATTTAGCATTTCATATTTTAATATATATAAAAAGGAAGAAAATAGACAGCTTCTAGTGATGTTCATTAATAACCAAGGTAAATATTATTTCCCTCAACACAGAGATGATAGTATTTTTAGGTGGGAGAATAAAAGAAAAACAAGGACTGCTTTATGCAATGAGTACTTTGCAAACAATAATGGGAGTCAGCTCCTTCTGATGCTATCTCAATGCCTTTCCAGAAACACCTGGAAATATTTACCCATGCTGAGGAGCTTGAGCTGAAGAAACTTTGTAGTCATTGGGTGCTTACCCATATTGCATTGCTGGTCTGTTCTCAGCTGCCAGAGATGTTTCAGAGTGCATCCTTGGAACCTGGGGTGCAGCTGGAACAAGAGATGTGAGTTTTTTTACGGCCTAGGTGAGGAATCTGGGGAAAGAATCATCATTTAAAAGTGTTCTAAAATGTGAGTAGTGTTTTCTCCTGATCTTGCTACTGATACAATCCTGAAGAATGGGCAAAAAGCTGGAAATAGGTTAAAGAAGTTTGTTGCGTTGTCACTTGCCTGAAAGCTGAAACTACATTTGGTCTTAAGAGTATTCTGGGGTAGCCAGTAGGAACAGAATTACTCAAAAAGGTTGATTATTAAAAATAAGACAATTTAGAAATCTATAAAATGTAATGGCCAGTGAAGAAGCAATAAAAAATTACTATAATTTTGTCAGGCTTAATCTAGTTAGATTTCTTGATTTGTGTTTTTCCAGCATCTTACAACTTGGTAATATAACAATTTCCAATACAATATAAAACTTCTTTCAGTGAAGAAAACAATTAACAGTTTGTTTGGAGGGGAGGAGGCATTGTGTGGTTTTATGTTGTTATTTTATTTTCTTAATTTTGTCTGTTTGCTTTAAATTGTTTATTATTTTAAATGGAATGTATTTTTTCTGCAAGCACTCCTCCTTCAAGCCTTGGAAATAACAAAATGTTTTCAGTAGCTGCTTGTTACCAGTCATGAAAGAGAAATAACCCATTGTCTGTTCATGTATTTTCAAGTCAGAAACGAAACTGCATTAGAGACATGAATTACTGTCAAATGGTTTGAAAATTGACAGTGAATCACCATATGAAGCTGTTAATGGTACTTACAACTTTAGGCAATACAGCCCTTTGGAGAGAAGGAGAAAGGAAAAATGAATGTTTTCACCTACCTAATCGTCCAGTTCACATGTTGTTGTACAACAAAACAAAACACAGTACGTATAATTATGCCTTGACTGTCATGGCTACATTCTCAATCACTTTTTGTCTATCAAGATGTTATTTTGCAACATCCTAAAAATGCCTTTTAGTATAGCTTTAAATGAAACCAATCAAACCATGCATGAGTTACACTTAATGATACACTTACTCGTACACCTTGTTCATTGCAAGTTACACATTAAGAAATAGTATAGGGCAAATTCTTTATTATTATTATTTTTTTTTAAAATAGTAATGCTAAACAAAGTAAACCAATCTTTTCCCATGTTATAAACCTGAATTGAATGTTAGACTTTTTTTTTGTTTGTTTTAAGGGAAAAAAAGATAAAAATGTTTGGCTTTTTTTGATAAAGATTAGGTAATGTGAGTTATTTTTGCATAAAGAACAGGAGTCCATATAATCTGTAAATCTTCAAGAGTTCTGTGTTATCTTATGTTCCAATGTTTTATAACTAGTACAGGTTGTCTCAGTTTCTCATGGGCCATGAAAGATAATATATTAATTTATACCTTAAAACCATGACAACATTACAAATTTGTATGTTGCCTGCATGTAATCAGATCTGAACAAGTTATAGAAAATTAGCAAGCTTTGCTTTTTGGTCACCTGAATTGCATATTAAATTAATTTCAGTTATAAACACTAAAAATATGTTTTTAATAAAACACATGAATTGACTTGATATGTATTAAGTTTAATAAGATTAAATTTAATTCTATTTGAATGTTTGAGGATATTTGACAGAAAAATCTTTTTGTTGTCTGCCTTTCTCAAGGCATCTTTTAAAAGTATCATCTGCTCTTTTGGGTTCGACAGTCTTTTTAGTCTGAAAATGAAGACACTGGATTACTTTGACTTTATGAGTTTCAAACCCACTTTTCATGCAATTCTTTTACTGTATCTTGCTAGTTTCTACTCATAAATGAGCCTTATTGCACTGCCCAAACTGAAGTGAATGTTTTTGTTTTTCTATCCACATCTGTCTGTCTTTGTATCTCTGTGTCATAGTAATATTTTATGAGCTTTACTGAGGTGTGGTGAAACATTTGATCAAGGTTAAGTGGATAAAGAATAATGATCGCATAAATTGTTCTTCCCCAAAAGAGGAACCTGCACGATATTTTAAATGTAAGAGCTGCATTTTTCTTGAGAAAAATACATGATGATGGTTGAAAGCTTCACAAGTTTGAGTTTACAATTATATAGGGCTTCATGCACGATAAAAATAAAGACTGAGTACTGTAAATAAATACTGCAGCCACTTAGATGCAAAACTGCTCTGCCTCTTTAGCTCTTGGAAAAGGCTGTGAATGAAAGCCAGTATGAGTCAATATGCTTGCTGATGAGACAGCAAGTCCCATTCATATCTCAGGTTTTCTGAACAGCCAAAGGATGGTCACTTGATGAGGCAGGGTCAAGAAATACTTGTGTCAGTGTAACATAAAGCCTGACATGACTCCTTGTGTTTGATTTTTGCTCTTTACAACTCAGAACTAGAATTCCTCTGGCTTAACCTAAAGCATAGTCCAGACAGAAGGCATCTTGATGGCTGTTACTGATGGCATCTTGAAACACAGCAGTGGTTTTATTGACCATACTTGTCTGGGTCCCTAGTCTGTCATCTGTGCTGCTCTGCCCTAATGAAGTGCCACTGAAGCTGCAGTGGAGCACAACCAGAGCACCAGAATTGTATTTTTTTTTCAGCATACAGGGTCATGGCTAAGAAGTGTGAAGTTTTGCTTTGTGCCCTTTTTATGGTATTGAAATATTCATAATAACCTTACAATCATCTTCAGGACCCAGAACATTCTCAATGCTCCACAGTATTAATGATTTGCAAACACTTAGCATTTGTAACTATCTCCCTCTGTGGACATTGGTTTGCAGTGTACATCTATGCTCACTCTGCAAGTGAGAACATGTCAGCAATAAGCACTAAAAAAAATTTTTCACTTTGTACTGTATCCTCAGTATCCTTCACATGATACATAGTCCCTCAGTCCTAATGCCACCCTAGCAGAAAGCACTCTACAGTGAAATACTCTTAAGGATGAAGAAATCAAAAGTTGTCTTTTTAAGATTAAGATTCCAGTCTAAACCTCAGAAGACTGAGGATGACTAAAGGAAAGGAGGAAAGACAGAAGGAAAAAGAAAGGAGAAAAATAATATATTATGTATTTTTGTCAGCCAGTGATGCAAAGGAATATATTTCTCTAAGGCAATTGCAAAGAAAGAAAATTGCAAACAAGGAAAAAGCCCTCATACAGAAAAGAAATCATACAGCACCAGTGCTAATCACAGCTATGGCTTCTTTCATGTTTGGTTCTCATTTAATTCAAATATTTGATTCATGCTTATATTAATTCAGTGTCAGTTTCATTAATTTTTTTACAGTAAAACTGAAATTTTCATCACAGAGCTAGAGCTTGAAACCCACTGAAAGGCATTTAGTAAAGACATTTCAGTGCTCCTTTTATTTATCAAGGAAGAAAGGTGTGTTTTCTGCACATCAAATTGAAAAATAGTTGGAAACATAGCTGCCTGCTTGATTTGTTCCTCTGTATTCAAAACTGTGAACATTCTGTCTATTTTCCACTACCTACAAAGTTTTCATGTCTTCTGTTTTGAGTCTCAACCAAGTGAGAAAATATGTCTATCTCACTACTGAGAATGAAATGTTCCTACAGTACAAATGAGTCTCTGAGAATTAATTTTCTGTGAGAGCACTCGAACACTGCAGTCAAGCTGACAGAGATATAACCCAGGACTTTAAAACAACGTTTTTCAGCCAAATTTCAGTGTTTCCAATGAAGTTACCTGTTAAAGATATGTTTTGGAAAACACCATATTAAGTAGAATGTTGTCGCTTCATTGCACTGCCTGGTACAGATGGAAAGACTATTTAATTCCTAGGAAGTATGATTACTAAAGAGTCCTCTTTCCAAAATGGTCATCCTAGTTCAATTACTGGCTCATCCTTTTCTGGCTGAATTCAAAACATTGACAATTCTACTGAAAGAAAAAAAAGCTCTAGAAGAAAATAAACTGAAGCTGAAACTGTAAGACAGACCTAGACACATACAGGAGGGACTAACACACAGCCTCAATTCTGGTATTTTGTGAAGCATCCTTGGGGGTTTTTGTTTTGATTTGCAAGTACTCACGTTGTCATAGATCGTTGTTCATTAAAGTTTAGCAGATTACGTTGCATCTTTTGAAGCAAGGCATATAAAGTTCACGTGAATGACAGAGGGAAGGCAGCGCTTTTTCTGGGCTCCCGGGAAAGACCAGTGAGGAAGAACTCTATGTTGAGATTGAGCAGTGAAGTTCAGGATTGGAATAGTGCAGGGCATCATGAAGTTTTTATTGTCAAAGAGTGTTGTATGGAAAAATTATTGATCTTCTTATTTTTAACCCATTCAAGATAGCCTGGCCAGTTATTCCTTCTTAGGAAGTAAACTCATTCTTATGCACATGTATGAAAACACAATTTGGCTTTACAGAACCTGAACAAAGAGCCTTAAACACTGACATTCTAGGAAGGGTCTCAGCTGGTGTGTGATGGATAATGTTTTGACCAGCTCAAGAGTTATTTTGCATTGGTATTATCATCCTTTTTCAATCATGAAAGGTCATCTGTCAGGAAGAGCCAAAGTTTATAATCTCTTTTTCCCTCCCTCATGTTTTTAGTTAGTAAGTAATGAAGATGAATTTCAATAACAGGTACTATTTCAAATCTCTCACAAGAAAGGACACTATAAGCATGCTTCCACAGATACCTGTCTACAGTGGTCTTGCCAAGAGTAAGGGTTTAAATGAGGAATGTCAAACACAAGCCTCCTCTTATATGTAATCTTGCAGAGCAATCATTGGATCAGAGAAATCAGCCTGAAATTTTCAATTATTCTCATAGAATTTTAGTATAGACCCTCAGGTTGAATAGACAATTAAATATATGCCTTTTATCTGGATTTTCTATAGTCATATTCCAACACACAGGGACTTTGATACGAGTCAATTATCATCTACCATTCAAATTACTGGTAAGAGCAGGCAGCAGTTTATTCTACTTCTGTTGAAATCAATGGCAATCTCCTTGAATGTAATGGCTGTGGATCAAGGTCCTGATTCACTGTGACCACAGATTGCTGTGCTAACCATTTTATCTGGGGGGTTCCTCTGTTTATCTGTTGTTGCTTGTCTAGGTGAGAAAATGAGATGTGCCATCAGAAGCTGAGACATTGAATTAAACTAATGCAGTTTAATACAGTGATACATGAATAGCTGTCCTGGTTTGAGTGAGAACAGAAATAATTCTGTTCACTGATTTTACTTTTCATCTCAGTTCTTCTTACTGACTGCACTGCCTGAAGTTTGCAACTTGTTTTCCCAGGCAGTGTCTGCTGCTGGCAGTGATAACACCCAATGGTCAGAGTTACTACCAAGGGTGGGTGTGAAGAGCAAGGTTACTGCTGGATCTTGTCTACCACACTGAGGGGTGCAGAAAGTAAAAGGCTGCACCTGCAGAGAGGCATGGACAGGACAGGTGGCTCTAAACTGATCGGTAAGGGATTCCATCCCATATACATCATATCTGGTATAAAGCTGAGGGTCTTGTCCCCCTCTCTTTGCCCTCTTGGCCCACTTTGCTCAGCTTGGCTTTGGTTGTCTTTTGGTTTCTTTCTCAGAGTATCTGAGGAGGATTCTGTCCATTCTGCCTTCAATTCCCATCAGTGTGTTCCTGAATCCAGTACCAGAATCCATCTCCTGAACACAGCTTCATCTACTGCTGGGCCCAGTCTGGGATTCTCCCGGTGCCTGCTCCACAGCATCAGTGGTGATGTAATTACCATCAGGGGGATTGGGTTGGATACTGGTTTTGTATGCATTTATATATATCCATTTTTATTATTATTATTTTCATTTTCATGAAAGTTGTTCCAGTTTCCTTTTCTAATCACTGAGTCTCTCTCCCTTATTCCCTTTCTCTTTCCCTTTGGGGAGGGAGGGGGCTTAACAGAGAGAATCTGTTCTAGGTTTAAGGGGCCGCTCTGATCATAAATTGTGAGAATAGTCCATTTCCTCTGTGGTAAAATAAATAACTAAATACTTTTCCTGATTATTTTATAATGGCTGGGAAGTAGTTTCAGCTAAACTCAAGTAGCCATTTGCATTCCAGAAAGAGAATAGTCACTAAGGAGCATAATAAAAGCATGTAGGCTCTGAACTTTTCCATGGTGATGAGGAATTAGATGGTAAACCTTCAGACAGAGAGGCTATATCTTTGTTATGCATGTACATCTGCTGTCCCATATATATCTCATCCTGGGAGACACCTTTCCCACTACGGTACTATAAGCAGTAAACAGCACAGCGGTTGACTTTGCCAATGTGTAAGTGATGATCACAGAAATCAGTTCTGTCTGCTCTCTTCTGTTTCTGTTAGTACAGCACCTAGGAAAAACAATGTGTACAAGTCAACTCAAAAAACCTTTTTTTTACAGAAAATACAATGAAAAGCACTCATTCTTAGGTCATCCACACATCCAAATCACTTTTATACAGTCCTTTTTTTTTATATATAGAGTGGGTATTATTGAACCTGAGCTCCCAATCCTTAACAATTTTTACTGTCTTTCATTTTAATGTAAGTGTTAAACTTTCTGAACAATTGTGCAGTAATTTTCACAGGTAGAAATGCTGATACAAGCAACAAAAAATCAGACCTTAAATATCCATTTTGAGCCCGCTCTTTCTTTGTGCCCCTTGAACATGAGTCACTCTTGGCAGGAACAGCCAGACCTTCACGTGCACACAAATGGTATTCTGTTTTGACTGGCTATGTTTCAGCAAATGATTTATATATTAACAAAGAGTCAACGACAGCCTGATTTGGGATCTGGAGCCCTGGACTGAATCCATTGCAGGCTCTGGCACTGACGTTTCTTGATTGCTGATGTTCACAATGGCAGCATTGGCAGCACAGAAACTTATTTCTGTCTTCTGAATTGCTGTCTTCAACAGCTTATCATTTTCTTTTTCTGTTGATCTCTAAATGTAGCAGATGAGAAGACAGAAATGGGTAACAATCTAAGTCAAATTACCTGAAAAATCTTTCTGTATGCTTACTAACAGTTAAAAGTGCAAAACTTACCACTGTTCTGGAACCATCAGAATACCAATGCACAGTACATTCCAGTTACATTTTAATTTAGGGGTGTAGGTGAGTTATAAGTAGCCTTATGCTGCCTACCTGTGTAGACAGGAATTTCACTTTGAATAGATGATTCTCTGGGAAAAAAAAAGGACTATATATGGGACTTTTTGGATTATTTGCTATCTGTTGCATAAAATACTTTATATTATTGAAAATTAGAATATTTACACAACATCTTTGTTAGTGTTTCACTGGAATCTGATCTGAGTCATTCACAGTCACTGCATAAATGGTCAGATTTTCTTTATGAGTTATGTTGGCAATACAGTCTATATGTTGGTGTTCGTGCAGGAAGAACAGCAAGCAATCTATTTCTGAAAACAATAATAATCTGAAACCTCAGAAGTTAGATCTATGAATGTATTTCACTACATTAAGTCCTAACTCACCTGCTTTTCAGCACACACTCATAGTAATGAGGCCACATGTGTTGCAGTAGATATCTCAGCATAAGAACCACAAAAATTGTATCCACTAAGAGAAGGAAATACCAACAGGAGTCTTGGTTCATAAATACTTGTCTGTCTCTGGGATATAGGATTTAATTCTGGTTTGCAAGTCAGTTGCTAATTCCACTAATGAACTTTTGGGTTGAGATTCCTTTATTTTATGGAAGACAGAATAAGCTGTGTGAGTGGAATACTCATGTGTAGGCCAAGAAACCCATATTTTGTGCACACTCTCTCTCTGAAAGTATTTTAACTTCTCACTTTCAGTAGTCAACTGTAACTGTAAGTCATAAGGAAATCTGAAGCAGATGGTTTTGTTTGAAGATGATATATTCTGCATGTATTATTTATGTGTTATTGTAATGGGGACAACCCTTGACTAAGAGGTACAAATTCCCAAGCAATTAATATAAAAGAGGAAGGAATTACACTGAAACTTTGATTTATCTTTTCAAGAGCCCATGAACCCTAGAAAACATTGAATCAGAGTATTTTTCTTCTTTAATGACTGATCAATAGTATGAATTATTTTAACCAAGAGATCTGGGGACATGCATTCTGCCTTGGAGCACACTGGAAGTTTACAAATTGGGAGCAGTCACCTGTGCTGTTAACAGGTGACTTCAAGCAGCCAAAGCAATGGGACATAGATCTGTCCCCTGAGTAAATCAACTTCCTGTGCTGGATTTAATGAATTAATTAAAAAATGAATGTGTTTTGGTGCAAACCCAAGTCTATTAGATGCTATACCCTAACACAACTACAGGTCGTATTGCTATATTCCTTTGTTTTGGTGTTCTAGCCCTTCTGTTTCCCCACTATCTTCATGTTGGTGTAAATGCTGAGACATTCCCTGGCATGTACATAGGCAGTTCCTTTGATGAGAAGAGTAGAATATCTGATGTATGCTTGAGTGCTTTCCCTATGTGTGGAATAGGTGTTTAATCCAAAATTTAATCCAAAGAGCCTATACAGCATATATACATCTTGTGCTCTCCACTCGGTTCCAAACTATGGTGTGCAGGTTTATGCTTTTTTTTTTTTTGTAGCCTCTGGAAAGGCCTTTAAGAGCTAGCTCTGGAGAATAAGAGGAAGCATGAAAAAGGTTACCTAAAAACAAGGTCAAAAGTTATTCTACATCAGCCTAGACTGTCAACTAAGAAATTTTAATGCTGAAAATGAAGGAGGGGTTAAATTGTGCAAAGGAACAGAAAAATGTAAAATTATTCTTCTCGTTTGCCAGATCTTCTTACAGATGTAGTGGATTCTTCAGGAAATGTAGGTATCTATAGTTGCTGGAAAAATCTACATTTTGCATCTTCAGTTTGGACAGCTGTGAAGCTTTAGTACAATGGCTACGCTGATGGGCATAGGTTAGGTTTTAGGATATCATCATCAGCGTGTTATATAAATTAAAACAGAATGAGTGTAGTCCTTACCTGCTTCTGTTCTGGAACATTGAGCAGATAATTTTTTTTTTTTGTGTGTGTTTCCCTCATTGGAGGTAGGGTTTTCTTTGCCACTGATAACTTTTTCATTTCACCCTATTAGTATGTCCAAATTCACATATTGCTTTACCACTAGCTCAGAAGACTTAAAATTTGAAGCAAACTTTGAATTAGTCTGGTAAACATAGGAGAAAAGGATGGAAAAGAGATGGCATTGCTTGTGACAGAACAATTTTGTAGTAAATCATTTTTATAACTTTTTATTCCAGTCAGCTCAATAGTATAGTTGAACCAGCAATGAAATGACAAAAGCTCAATCATAAATTTGCAAAAGTGCAGCTTTTTCATGGTGAAAACTACTGTGGTGTACCAAGGCAAGCAGATGTTTGTCTTGGTCTGAGGCTGAAGAAAGTAACAAAAATCTAAGAATAAATAGCAAGAATTCTCAAGGTGTTAATTTTTATTTTTTTTTTACTTCCTCTAGCAAGGATAACAGAAAGGTTAACTGAAGGTCTGCAATTGCCACCCTTAGCAAAAACACTGAAAGTTTAACCTGCATAGAGTAGGACTCTTCTGATACAACAGTTAATCAATTTACATAAGGCTAGTATTTACTCAGAACTTCAAAGGCTTTGTTGGCATTTGACTGCAACACCCCCAAGAAAAATCAAGAACTTAGTCAGTGGGTTTGTTGAATTAGGCCTGACATGAAAATAAAAATCTTCAGACTTTGCATTCTACTCTAAAAGCTACTGACCAGATGCTTTTAAAAATAACCGGTGTGGATGAGGCTGTAGTGCTCTTTATTGTGGTGTAGGAACAAAGCACAGCCTTCATATCCTGCATCTCCTCTTAAGCATTATACAGAGAAGCAGCAGAGGATGCAATCATTGCTTCCGAAAGCTTACAATCCATGTGTCAGGTTGTGACAAGCAGAGGAAAAAGAACAATTAAGTATGTTTTGTGAGCAGGAGTAGCAATCTTCTTGTGTTGAGTTTGGGTTTGCTGTTGTTTTGTGGGGTTTTTNGTTTGGTTTTGTTTTTGTTTTGTGGGGTTTTTTTTTTTTTTTTTTTGGTTTTTTTGTTTTTTTTTTTTTTTGTTGTTGGTTGGTTGGTGGTTTTTGGTGGGTTTTTTTGGGGGGGGGATGTTTGTTGGGGTTTTTTTTCTCTCCTTTTCAAATCAGTAGTGAATTGAGGGTTTGACACAGAAAGCTTTTCAAAGAGGTAGTAATTTTTATGGGGGATTTTTCTTATGCTTTAAAGGTAGCTAATGGAAGGAATTGTGGAGGTGTTTGAGTAATCATCAAAATTCTAACACAAGGTTATTTATATATTTTTTTTAAAGTAACAGAAGTAAGCCCCAGTGTTAGATTCTGTAGCTTTGGCTGGTTATAACAAGCTTCTATATGTTTTGTAGCAAAATGTACTTTGATGGAGTTAAAGGAATTGGTATTTTCCACCTTACAACATTTCACTTGAGGACAAATTGAATCTTGAACGTTTAGGAATCTTTCAGGGTGAAAAGCATTATGTCAATATAAAATAGAATGAGACCCTTAAACTGCCTCATAAGTTCAAAACCCAATGACTTATAAAGTGAACAGCAACAGAAGTATTCAGATATTTTTACTGAGCACTAGACATTCCTGGCAAGAAATCAAAAGCAGTTTATAAAATGAAGCACAGTAATTACATATTGGTATTTACTGTCCCTCTGTTCTCAAAGGTTACCAATTGAATGCAAGTTTCTCATGCACTTTCATGGAAAGACACGCACTGAGCTGACCTCCAAATCAGCTTTTTGTTTTTCGTATTAGTTTCCTGGTTTTATTTCTAAAAAGGAGCAGAGGGGAACTGAAACAGGTATCAGAGAGGTATCTTAAGGTTATGGAAAAACATGTGAATTCTGTGTTTGGTGTTTTGCATTGAGAGGGTTTTTTAAAGGGAATCATAAAATCATAGATTGGTTTGGGTTGGAATGGACCTTAAAGACTGATCAAATTCCAAGCCCTCCTTGCCATGGGCAGGGATATCTCCCACTATATGAGGTTTCTCAAAGCCCCATCCAACCTGGTCTTGAATGCTTCCAGGGAAGGATGTCCACAACTTCCCTGGGCAACCTCTTCCATTGTCTCACCACCCTCACTGTAAAGAATATAAGTAAAGGTTACTATAAGGTCTCCTTGAAGCTGTCTCTCCTCCACCTAAACAACCTCAACTTCTTCAGTCTGTCCTTGTGGGAGAGATGCTCAAGCTCATCTTCAAAAGGGTATTTGTGCCACTCCTCTGGACCTACTTGAATAGATCTATGTATGTCATATGCTGCAGGGCCCAGAGCTGGATGCAGTACTTCAGGTGGCATCTCACCAGAGTGGAGCAGAGGGGCAGAGTCAGCTCCTTTGACCTGCTGGTCACACTACTGGGTGCAGACCAGGATATGTTTGGCTTTCTGGGTTGTGAACCAGTTTTTCACTCACCAACATTCCTAAATCTTTGTCCGTGTGGCTGCTCTCAATCCACTCACTGCCCAACCTATATTTTTGCTTGGAACTGTCCCAACCCATGTATATTTGGCCTTGTTGAGCTTCATGAGGTTGGCATGGGTCCATCTCTCAATCCAGTCAGGGTCTCTCTGGATGGCAGTCCTCCCCTCCTGCTTGTCAGTTGCACCACACTGTTTGGTGTCTGCAGACTTGCTGAGGGTGCACATGATCCCACTGTTCATGTCTCTGATGTTAAACAGAATCAGTTCAAATACTGACCCCTAAGGAACCCCACTCCTCACTGGTCTCCACTCAGACATCAAGCCATTGACTGCAAGTCTCTGCATGCAGCCATCCAACAATTCTTTATCTACCAGGTGTTCCATCCATCAAATCCTGTTTTCCATTTTAGAGACAGGGATGTTGTACTGTGTCAACTGCTTTGCACAAGTTCTTGTATATGACATCAGATGCTATTCCCTTATCCACCAACACCATAACTCTGTCATAGCAATACAAACCTGGCATTTCTTAGATCTCTCCTATAAAATGTCTAGTCAATAAGTGAGTTGTGAGTGGTCTAATAGCCTCCTTCTAAAAACTCTTATTCACACAGTTTTTTCAACAAGATTTCAAGTGTTTGCAATCAGAAAACTTAGATGTGCAAACTCTCTGTAGATATTTGGAAGATCAAATCTAACTTGCCACAGTGACTTAAAGCTGTGCAAACCTGAAGAAAATTATCTAACTTACATGGATTTCTTATCTTACTTGCACATAGCTGATAATCAGAATTGGCTCCGTTTTTTCTTTCTCAAGATAAAGAACATCAGGAGGATCAACTTATCTGAAAAGCTGAAGGCATCTTTCAAATCAAACAGGAAAAACCTACAGTTATTAATGTTCAGTAATGCCATTCTTGTGCCACCCAAGAAAGTATGAAATCTTTTGTGATGCCTGTGCAATGGATGCACTGTGCAACTCTGCTCAATTTTTCACTGTTTGGACCAGCTTTGTCAGAGTGTATTCCCAAGGTTTGAGTACAAAAGGAAGAAGCGTAGGTTTATTGTGTGTTTTTTAAGCATAAGTACATCCCCAGAAAGAGTTGATTTTGCTATTTCCAGATATGAAAGGGCTGGGAAAATGCCTCCTGGCAACTACAGGTATTTGCAGCTTGGGTTGGAATAGGTCCAATCAATCTCTAGTTTTCATCAGGTCTGCAAAGAAATGACTCCTTACATGGATGCCTCTGAAAAACACCTAAAGAATTCAGTAGTTTATCTCTTAAAGAGAAAAGGCTTTTCAAGAAGCCTCTTTGTCTTAAATTTGGTAACTTCTATCTTGAATGTAATTATGCCAGGTGTAGCAAGCAGTCAATGAACTAAGATATCCAAGAAAATTATTTTTATATTCCTTGTTAGAGATTTTGGGTTTTGCTGTTATCTTCTAGGGGATTCTTAAATATTTTGTAAGATATGTCAATTTCTCTGCATTTTCACAGGATAATATAACAGTAGTGGGTGGAAGGGCTCTCTGGAGATCATTTTGTTCAAGCCCCCTGCCAAAGCAGGTTCACCTAGGGCAGGTTGCACAGGAACATGTCCAGGCAGGTTTGGAATCTCTCCACAAAGAGAGACTTCACAACCTCTCTGGGCAGCCTGGGCCAGGATCTGGCACCCTCACAGCAAATAATTTTTTCCTCCTGTTCAGGAGGAACATCCCAGGTTCCAGTTTGTGACTGTTGCTCCTTGCCCTGTTCCTGGGCACCACTGGAAAGAGTCTAGCTCTATCCTTTTCACCCCTACCCTTCAGATATTTATAAACTTTGAAAATATCCCTTCTCTCAGTCTTCACTTCCCCAGCTAAACTGCCTCAGGCCTCTCAGCCTTTTCTTGAGAGATGTTCCAGTCCTGTAATCATCCTCACAGCCCTCTGCTGGACCCTCTCCAGTAGTTCCCTGTCTCTCTTGAACTGGGGAGCCCAGAACTGGACACAGTACTCCAGAAGTGGCCATACTAGTGCAGAGTAGAGGGGTAGGAGGACCTTCATCAACCTGCTGGTCACACTGATCTTCTGAAGGCATGCCAGGATACCACTGGCTGCCTTGTCATTTTGTCTTTGTTCTTCTTATATAATATGAACATCACAACCTTCAAGACATGATATGAGTCCTACTTCTCCAAATTTTTGAATGAAATTCAGTGAGCATGTAAAAACAGTTTTCAGTGAATAGAAGCACTGAGAGCAATGGCTTAATATGGTAAAGGGTATCGGAAGCATTAGAATTTTCACTAATATAAGTTAGCAGTTCCAGTTCTTGTTTGCACTTAAACAATTGCTATAAGTACTATGTGTAGCTTTATTATAAGGCTCATTAAAGAGGGAGAAATTATGTTCTTTTTCTGGAACACAGATTTTGAAGTTTCTTTCTTACTTCTCTTAGAAAACTGAAGGTATGAATAGTTATGACACAAGAAACAACTGGAATTTCATTGTTGTGTTGACATTTCTTAAACCCAAAGTGACTTATTAATTTCCATCTATTTTTTTCCCAAGAAATTTCCTAAGGAATTTCCTCACAATTCTTGGCACTCTTCCATTCCTGTTCAGTGTCATATGGACACAGCTCTTAGACAAAATTCTCTTATTCCTGTAAATAATTGAATAAAGATTTGCATTAAAGCAATATAATTTCAAAGTTTTATAGAATCCTTACTATAACCACAAACTGATTTTATGCTTTTCTTCAGTTATTAATGGACTTCATTAATGCTTCATCATTTTTGATTAACATTTCTGGATCTTACGGGTGCTTGGAGTCCTGGTTTCCTTTGAGTTCCAGAGAACACAGAATTTTTTAGTGAGTCACTCTACTCCAATTCAGTAAAAACATTGCAGTTGAACATTTTAGGATGTATTCAGGATAGGATTTAGCATCTAGCTAATTGAATGTCTTAGTGGAGTCTTAATAGATATTTTTTTGTTATTCTTTCTTACTAAATATGTCATGAATTATTAAAAGATTAAATAAAAATGCATTATTTTACTTCAATTACCACTGAAACAAAAATAGTGTTTTATATTAAGATTTAAAAAAATTTAGATATGCTCATTTTTAAGATATCTACACAGAGATTGTTCTGGAATACCTGCATTTTTCAAATTCACATTTCTATCCAACCAAAATAAATGGAAAACTACGGGCAGCAGGAACCAGCTGAAGAATTCGTGTTGCATGGATGCATCTTAAAAAGAGCTACTGCAGAATTCATCTGGGTAAATATGGACTGAAATGCTGAGGTCAACAATTATCATTGGGTTTTATACTGTAGAAACTAAAATGAAGTTCAGCAGAGGTCAGATTTTTAGACCTTTTTCTTTTTTTTTTGGTTAGGATATGGCCTTATTGCAAACTTGGGCTTTGTAATATTTGAATAAAAGATAGCAATTTCAATCTTACTGGTGCATGGGGATAATGACAAATCCATTCTATTCATTCCTGTGGACTTGTATCTTCACTTATTTCTTCCTCCACTAGTCAAAATGTCAGGCATTTGATCAGCGGCCGATATCTATTTTTCATGGTAAAGAAATGAAGGTTGGAGGACGGTTTTAGATGGTTTCAGTCATGTCAAAACCATGAAGCAGTTCGTTAATCTAGCATAGAAAAGAAATAGAAAAGCTTTTTTATTTTCCCCCCCCTTTTATTTATTTATTTATCAAATAACATGAATTTATTTGCAAGAATTTTGAAAAACCCAGGGGACAGAGGCTGTACTTTTAGCTGGAATATTTCCTCGCCTCAGTGAACAGAAACAAGTGGCCGCCTTTGATAATTGTGCAGACATTAGACTCTGAATATTAAAGAGGGTTGGCAGCTACAGTATAAACTGGGGCACTTGCCATTTCTGGACAAACTGTGTCATTCTTACTGGAAAGTCAGCTAGTAAATGCTCCAGCGTTTTGTCTGCTGTGTTTCTTCTTTGGCAAAAGAGAAAATGAAGAATAAATGAACTGAACTGAGAATTCTTTAAACTAGTTATTTGCAAGAGATGAGTTTCCAATTTAGCTTTAAATGTGCTATTATTTAGTGGAATATCAGTGCTCGGAGGGAGGCTGATTTGTCAGTGGTTTCTTGTATGTATAATAAAATACTGGATAAATCATGGATAGTAGACAAAAAAAAAAGCTGCTCTGGTCATTACAAAGTTTCCAAGTATTTGGACAAGCAGAAAGGTAAATCAGCTTGCAGTATCTCCCTGACAAGCCATATCAAACCAGCCACTAGGCTGTATAATGCATATAATATGTAATATATTTAACCTTGTGAGACCCCACCTGGAGTCCTGTGTCCATCTCTGGAGCCCCAACTGCAAGAAGGACATGGACCTGTTCAAGTGGGTCCAGAGGAGGCCACAAAGATGATCAGAGGGCTGGAATGCCTCTCCTATGAGAACAGTCTGAGGGAGTTGGGGTTGTTTAGCCTGGAGAAAAGAAGGCTCTGGGGAGACTTTCTTGTGGCCTTTCAGTATCTGAAGGGGGCCTATGAGAAAGCTGGGGAGGGACTTTTCACAAGGGCTTGCAGTGATAGGCTGAGGGGAGATAGTTTCAAACTGAAAGAGGGGAGATTCATATTAGAAGTGAGGAAGAATCCTTAGGATCGGCACCATAGTGTTCCTGAAGAAACTGCATGCCTGTGACTGGTGAAATCACTGCCTAGTTTTCATTTAGCTAGTGCACATTTTAATTGTCAGAGGAGCTGCGCTTGGTTGAAGGCATGGATTAAAGTTGGCAGGGAGATGGCAGATACTGCAGCTATGACCAAAGCCTGAGCCTTTTCTTACTGATCTCAGATACAAAAATATATTAACTTTGGAACTTGGAGAGTTGGGCCGCTAGGCTGGAAATGCCAGTAGCTCTTACTACCAGTTCACCTCAATAAGCAAAAGGGACCTCTGCCTAACTTCTCGTCCTATTAGGGTTTTGCACACCTGCAAAACAGCAATTACGGCTGACCTTGGGTGGATTATAGTATTTATGCTTTTAAAGTGCAACATCTTTGTGATCTTTCTGTATGTACTGGCTTAGTTTCATACCTCTGGTATGAGGAAACCTTTACTCAGCTCAAGTGCCTGGCACAAACAATTTCTCCAGAGCGGCAAATACCAGTTTATATGAAATAACTAGACATGTTCAGGTTTAATAAGAACTATATGGGGAATCCACATATGACATTAATGTCCTTGAGACATTAATTTATTTTCTATTGGAAACAATGTATTTTAAAACACCTGCTTGATCTTTTAAAGTTACATCACATGTTTTTTTATTTTTTTAATTTTAATTTTGATATTTGTAGCCATTCTGACCATGTTTTCTTTCTGTCCTCCTGAACACGATGGGTTAAAATTCTACCTTGTGAGCAAGCCTATTTCAAGACTCTTGAGTAACTTAGAATAATTTTGTCTTTAGTGTCACCTCCCTGCTTTTATTTAACTTTTGTTCCTGTCTCCTTCTGGTGCTGTGAGATTTTTAATGATCATATTCAGAGCAATTTACACATCTATAGCTAGACTCTCAAAGTGCTGATCAAACATTAATAAAGCTTCACAGCGGAACTGCTCAGGCATATTTTGATCACCTTTGTTACAGAACAGATTCATCAAAACCAAGAATCCTTTTTAATAAATTTTCCATTTAGAAAACATTCTGACAGAGTTCTGAACCAGAACATATTTCAATAAGAGTTCCACATATTTTGGAAATAACTTTTCATTTGGATGACTATTAATAATTTAATTAAAAAAAAATAATAAAACAAACCAAAACAAAAAAGCAAACTAAGTATTTTGAAAGCATAAAAATGAAAAATTTATATTGATGAAATGTGAATTGATCATATGTTTAGTTTGCAAATATTTGCAAAATTTCGGTTTGGTGTCCCATTTGAGATCAAGGAAAGAAATGGTAAAAGCAGTGTACTTACCAGGGAAGTTTAAGCACATGAATGAATCACTGAACTATGTTGCATTACATACCACGTTTTGTCCTGACAAAAATGGCAAGAAAGAAGACCGTTTGAATGATATATATATAATTATTATATATAATATTTGATAATATACACCTAATGTATAATTAGTAAAATCTCAGATCACTTGCATATATTAGTGTTCTTTTGTCTATTCACAGGAACACCCTCCTTTGGTGAATAAGCAAAACCAGACCATCTCAAAAGCAGCGTTCACTTTTCTGTTGTCTTCCAGCTGTGCCAACCTATAGATGACATTGCCTCCCACTAATTAATGCCTTCAATTAATTTCAGGCTACGAATGTGGGAATCACTAATTTCCATTGTCTAAATTAAGGTTCAGGAAGATTTAACATTAATGAGTTGACTTTATAACCCTATGGGGTTTATTATGTTGTTGTGGGGTTTGGGGCTTTTTTTTCATAGTTTAAAAAAAATACCTATGTATTAACACAGTGAAGTGCATAGGGTTTTTTTGTTTTCTTTGGGTTTTTTGTTTGCTTGGTTTTGGGTGTTTTTGTGTGTGTGTGTTTTTTGTTGTTGTTTTTTGGTTTGGTTTTTGGTTTGGTTTGGGTTTTTTAAAAAAAAATCTATGTATTAACATGGTTAAGTGGTCTTGTACAGCATGATAGCATATTATTTCAAAAGTAGCATGTGTAAGTCCATAAAGAAAGGCTGATTTAACCTGTATGTGCATTTGCATCACACTGTCTATAAGCCATATGACATACAGGGGTTACACACATGAGGAATTTAAAGTAGCAGTCAAAAAGAAAAAAACATCCACTTTGAGCTTGTTTTTGTCAGGGTTTTGGTTTGAAATTGAGCTGATCTGATAAAGTTTATAGACAGATGACATCAATGTTAAATGCTGAGGAAGGAGACAATACAAAGTAATTAGTTCCAAAGCTGTTTCCTAGGCCTTGTGTAGGAAGGTCCATTCTGCTGGGTCCTGGGGGTCTGTGGAAAGATGCTGGAGGCTATCAGCTCTCCACTGGAAGATGCAC
>VWZY01013372.1:156634-176755 GCA_013399075.1 Chloroceryle aenea
ATTTGGATAACTATTAAAAATTTAATAAAAAAAAAAAAAAAAAAAAACCAAAACAAAAAAGCAAACTAACTAAGTATTTTGAAAGCATAAAAATGAAAAATTTATATTGATGAAATGTGAATTGATCATATGTTTAGTTTGCAAATATTTGCAAAATTTCGGTTTGGTGTCCCATTTGAGATCAAGGAAAGAAATGGTAAAAGCAGTGTACTTACCAGGGAAGTTTAAGCACATGAATGAATCACTGAACTATGTTGCATTACATACCACGTTTTGTCCTGACAAAAATGGCAAGAAAGAAGACCGTTTGAATGATATATATATAATTATTATATATAATATTTGATAATATACACCTAATGTATAATTAGTAAAATCTCAGATCACTTGCATATATTAGTGTTCTTTTGTCTATTCACAGGAACACCCTCCTTTGGTGAATAAGCAAAACCAGACCATCTCAAAAGCAGCGTTCACTTTTCTGTTGTCTTCCAGCTGTGCCAACCTATAGATGACATTGCCTCCCACTAATTAATGCCTTCAATTAATTTCAGGCTACGAATGTGGGAATCACTAATTTCCATTGTCTAAATTAAGGTTCAGGAAGATTTAACATTAATGAGTTGACTTTATAACCCTATGGGGTTTATTATGTTGTTGTGGGGTTTGGGGCTTTTTTTTCATAGTTTAAAAAAAATACCTATGTATTAACACAGTGAAGTGCATAGGGTTTTTTTGTTTTCTTTGGGTTTTTTGTTTGCTTGGTTTTGGGTGTTTTTGTGTGTGTGTGTTTTTTGTTGTTGTTTTTTGGTTTGGTTTTTGGTTTGGTTTGGGTTTTTTTCCTAGTTTAAAAAAAAATCTATGTATTAACATGGTTAAGTGGTCTTGTACAGCATGATAGCATATTATTTCAAAAGTAGCATGTGTAAGTCCATAAAGAAAGGCTGATTTAACCTGTATGTGCATTTGCATCACACTGTCTATAAGCCATATGACATACAGGGGTTACACACATGAGGAATTTAAAGTAGCAGTCAAAAAGAAAAAAACATCCACTTTGAGCTTGTTTTTGTCAGGGTTTTGGTTTGAAATTGAGCTGATCTGATAAAGTTTATAGACAGATGACATCAATGTTAAATGCTGAGGAAGGAGACAATACAAAGTAATTAGTTCCAAAGCTGTTTCCTAGGCCTTGTGTAGGAAGGTCCATTCTGCTGGGTCCTGGGGGTCTGTGGAAAGATGCTGGTGGCTATCAGCTCTCCACTGGAAGATGCACAAAATTCATGCTTCAGAGCAGCACTGAGCATCTTCCAGGATAAAGCCCATCAAGATCAGTAAGAACACTGATCTGAGAGCAGTCTGATCCAAGGTTTTAATTTCATTTCTGCTCCCCAGAATCAGGAAGTTCCTCAGTAAGATCCGCTGTCATTTAGCACAATAGGATTATAGGGTCAGCAATTAGATGCTGTCATGAAGACAATATGTTCATCACTGACATAGCTTACTCCTTTCTCATTTAGAAATTACCTTTAGTATTTATTTGATTTTTCTCAGCAGCTTTAAGGAATTGGGCTTTCTTAGATACATCAGTGTTACAGTAATAAGCTTCATTCAACAGCTAACCCTGTGTGGGGCCAAAGAAGAATTTAAGGAAAGATACTGTTGTGGTAAGTAGCCTGTGCCTGTAACTGTGTTGGGGTTTTTGTTAGTTTGCTTGTTTTCTTAATACTATATTTAAGCAATGCAAGAGGTATGTTAATCGGTTTTCTCTGTGCTGAGAGTGGTTTGGTTAGTTCTCTTAAACCCACAGATTTTCCTCTGAAGTTAGTCAGTGTTAACTTGCTGCTATTCTTTCTTGGGAGTTTACCATTCTATGCTCTCTCTGTTCTGCTAACAAAGACCAGGTAAGATTCAGAGAGAGCTCAACAATTACAGGCTGTTTTCTAGGGCATGCAAATGTCTTCTCTTTTGATGAAGCCACTGTTGGGCAAACAATTCTACAGACAGGACATGCAAATAAAACTATTGGACTCCTGCAGTTGACAAATTTATCTAGAAATGGGGAAGTCTTTTCTTCTAGTAAGTACTCAGCAAAGTTTTGCAAAAAGTCAGTTCTACATGGATGTGAAGTATAGAATCAAGCCTAGGATTGCAGTTTAAAAATCTGTACTGGATTGTCTTTCCTCTCAGCCTAAACTGTTATGCTTCAAATGTAAAGAAGCATTTTCATGCATCTCTGAATGGTTTTAGCTTTAAGAAGCAAAAGTTTGGGGAGGAATGTCAGATTGGTTTTGTTTTCCAAGGTGGCCATTGCTCAGTTTTTCCTCAGAAACTTCTGTGTCTCCTTTCAGTATTCTATTGCTCTTTGGTTCTGTTTTGATAGGTCTTGCACCATGTAGGGAGAACTACATGCCTAACATACCTTTCCGTGCCCCACTTCAGAGAAACAGGAGGGTAATGTGGGCAGGAGTGAGAAGTTCTCAAAAGCTACCAGGATCTACCTGTACCTCTGTAAGTTCTTTATATCTTGCCTAAGGACAAACAAAAAAATCTGTGTCATGCTGAGAACTTAATTCTTTTTCAGGTCTTTTTTTTTTTTTTTTTTTTTTTTTTTTCCTGAAGCACATGTCTATTCTTCCTAAGAAAGTACTGACCGAGCATAACTTAATTTATGAAATTTGATGAGACCACAGTCTTTCATGAAATAAGTTCCGGCTAATTTACTTTTTATGTTATTGCAAAACTCAATGTGTGATTTTGCAATTTCCTATTTTGCATGGAAACACGTGAGAGTACCTGCTGGAAGATGTGTTCCATATAGAAGAGCAAAATATTTAATGGCTTGTCTGTATACCTGGAACGTGTAAGCTTAACGTCTAAAATAACTTAACACAGGTATTCTAGCAGTGTTAACTTGTGCCCGTCATTCATGCACAACTTGAGAAATGTCCCTGAGCTTCTGAATAGTTTGTATTTGATGACAAACGTGTACCCTTGCAGTTTTTGAAGTCTGCAGAACTGACACTGGTAACACAGCACTCAAAAAACAGCTGCATAAAAACTGGAAGGTGAAAACAATGAAGTACTGATGTCTAGATACATATCTTTTTTTTCCCTTCAATGAACATGCAAATGGTCTACTATCATCCAGAGGTATTCTTGCTGCAGAGTAGGTATTCTAGCATCTGGCTATTGGTATATAGAAAAGAGACCTACACTTGTGAGGGAGTTGTTTTTTGTTTTTTTTTTATAAAACACTGCAACTACTGTGTTTATGAGCACTTAAAATTCTCCAGTGTTCTATGTTTTATATTTACCATGCTCTAAACTCAAGACAATTCCAGACCAGTGAAGAACAGCAAAATGCTTGATTAAAAATAAGCCACTTAAAGCCAAAACAATTTCTGGCTTTTCTTTCTTTACAGTTTCCATGGAATTCTTAAGTTTGCAAGAGAATGTGATTTGGTTTTATCACATTTTTAAATCTTAGTTTAAGGTCTAAAATAACTTTGTATAATACTGGGATTAGTTTTATACTTTCAAGGGGAAGAAAATGGTTGGGAGATTCATGTGAAATTATTTGTTGTTGATTTCTGATGAGAAAAGATCTAGAAAAGAGCAGAAATCTTCCTTTACAGTAGGAAGATGGGGGGGGCGACAGGATGACGACACAGGAGAAAGTCCTCAAATGCTGGAACTAAACCAGAGAAGTTGATAGATTAAATAGCATGACATAAAACCACACTAGGGCCTGTGCAAATCCTGAGTACACCAGAGTGCTGATCCCATGGGCAAAATCAAACACAAGTTGAGAGACTGGTCGTGAATTATGTATTACAAATACTTTTCCTTTAGAAAATAGATGCCAAGAACTCACCATTACAGGGTTTTGGTCAAAATGTTACATGCTCCAAACCCTTCTGAGTAAGACTAATGGTATGAACAACTTGAGTTCATATGTCCCTAACACAAACTCTTGAAAACTTTTATTAGTCTGTTATATACTAAAGAGTTGTTATAAATATACGAGCACACTGAATAAAAGTTTATCACCATCTGTGAATACCTCCTGATGTCTGCTTCTTGTCCTCTGCCCATCTCTCCTTGCTGCTTAGTCACCTTTGTCTGGAGCATATATAGCAATTTCTTCAATCCAGTTTCCAGTCTTGCTATTGAAATTCTTTCCAAAGATTCACTTTTTCTTTTATTCTAGCAAATCTAGTCCTAGTATCTTCTCTGCCGTGTTTTGACAGAGGAGAAAGAAGGTAAGTCAAAGAAGCATAAAACAATTTCAAATATTCACTTTCTTTCCTGTTGCATCCATCTTTTTATGTCTGTTTTTTGTTTTAATATCTTACAAACATAAAGATTGCCTTTGCATTCATACTTCCTTAGATAATGCTCGTACCATTGCTGTTACCTGAAAAAGAGACAAAATTGAAGTTAATAACTTGGAGGCATTTTTTGTACTTTGTTGCTTTGAAAGACTTTATTCTCCACTCAGTTACCCACATGGAGCTTCAGCGTAATTGTCCCACTGTCAATGGAATTAACTGCAGATTTAAATGGTGTAGACAAAGGAAGAATCAAATCTGGGGAAATTACAAGAATTAGGAGTCTGATGAGCTATTGATGAGAATCCTATCCGGCTGTTAGCTGCTTAGCTGCTTTCAAGCATCATTAATGTTGTGTTATGGCATGTGCTCAAGGAGAGGAGGAGGAAATCAACACACTGCTGGTGAGGATCACAGAGTATTTAGCATGTCACATTCCAAGTAAGATGTAGGTGTCATGCCCATGTTTGGGTATAATACAAGCCCTGGTTCTTGTGCTGATCCTTTAAATAATACTAGTGGTAACTCTGATATAAATCAATACACTGCAGTGCTCAATAAATTACTGAGGTGAACCTTACAACAGTAGAAGCTATAAGGCCTTTACAGGTTTTTTTTCTAGGATGGATAAAGAACAGAACTCAATGCAGAAACACATACATAGTAGGCCTTTTATTTAGGTCTATTCTTCTCTTCTATTTCTGTGACCTTCCTAAATTAGGCCATCAAACCCAGAAATCAGAATACTTGAAATAAGATCTCACATAAGGCAAAAGAAATTTCTCTGACGTTTCTTGCTACATTACTAGTCTGCTTTCAGAACTCATCACAGAATGTTCTCCATATCACTATACCATCTTTCTTTTGAAATAAATATTTCCCCATTCTGCAGAATGTGTTAGATTGAGCATAGCATCCAGAGGGCGGTGAGACACTGGCACAGGTTGCCCAGGGAAGGTGTGGATGCTCCATCACTGAATATGTCCAAGAGCAGGTTGGATGTGGGCCTTTGAGCACCCTAGTCTAGTGGGACATGTCCCTGTCTACAGCAGGGGTGGGGTGGAACTAGCTGATTTTTAGATCTCTTCCAACCCAAGACATTATATGGTTCCATAAATTATTAATATATTTATGTGAAAGTCTAAACATACACTACTTTCTAACTTTTTGCTGCTTTAGTGAGCTGAAGATGGGACAAAAGAACAGAGAATTTGCAGTGGAGATGTGAATTTGGGGTTAAAGCTTTATAAGTTTCAAGATGCAGCAGTGCTCTTACATAGCCTTACACCTTGTGCAAACCCCAGCCGCTATCCTTCTTTTCTGTAAGTCACTGAAGTATTAGAGTAAGAAAACTGCATTCCACTTAAGTGAAAACCAATTTTCCATAGATTTGGTTTGTAGTCTTTTTCACTACTTTTATTTACTTGGCTTTACTATCGAAAGCTCAGGATTCCTTCCTTTCAAATAAAATACTGACCTCTTGCTGACTCATGTTTTGGGTGACCAGATGGAACCACAATAAAAGAGCGTAATTTAAGAAAAGTACTGATCATCAACTCTCCAAAAGTCCATCAACTCTAAGAATCTTGCCCAAACACTGAGGAAGGCAAGCCACAAATAGATTTTTGTTGCAGTTATCGTTCTCTGCTTTTCTTAGTACCTTGTTCACGTACAGATTATACATCTGTGTGCTTTATGAAATTACTGGCAAATAAAGGGTGACATATAAATCACCCTATTTTTTTCACTGTTACTGGTTTGACATAGCAACCCAAACTAGCAAAAAGTTGCACTAGTAATAGGCAAATAATAGTTACTTTCATTCTACTTATTTATACATATAAAATCAAGAAACAAAAAGGAACCTTTTATGTATAACATGCTAAACCAAACTGGGCAGAGTAGCAAAATATGTTCTGTGAAGAGAAGTGAGATGGAAAAAAAAAAAAGCATGCTGAAAGCATGTGAAAAACCATGCTCAAAATAAACTAACCTTTTCTAACAAAAAAACTTTGGATCTAAAATTCATACTGTTTTTCTCCAGAATCCAAGAATTTTTTTGTGCTGATCCCCTGTACAAATGATCATTCACCTCAAAAATTATGATAGGACAATATCCAAACATGCAAACAATTGAATAATCTGTAGAAAGAAAAATCCCATGTGAGCTCTGGAAAGAAGATCTAGATATGATTCTTGGATTAATTACTCCTCTCCTTTTAGAAGTAAGAAGCAGCCACAGATGAAATGGGAACGAAAAAAAAAAAAAGCAAGGTCACTGTTTATTCCTGCTTTGTTCTGAAAGTGTTGATTTTTTATTTTTTTTTTTAGAGGAAGATTTGCTGATTCATATGGCATAGACAGCAGAAATGTCCTCAATTTCTGCAGAGTGAAAACATCAGCAATTTTTCAGCATGAGGAGACAGAAAGCTTGGCTAAAAATACATAAAAGAGCATTTGGAATAAGAGGGAAAACATCCTAAAAATATTACTTGGATGAGCATAACCTATTTAGGTGTTGTAAAACCGCTACCAGATTGCGTGGTCCTATATTTGCAGGGCTCTTGTAAGGTCATACATTTACCCTAATTTATTTTCAAAATGGCTCATTCCAACTGTATTTGGTTGTTTAGATGCACACATCTAACTCTTCAGTTCACTTCATCCCTTGATTATAACTCTAGTCTCAAGTAAGAGAAGCATTTATGGTGATTGAAATGACAAGGCTGGGAATAGAGTCGAACTCTGAGTAAATATTTGAGAGAGATTGTGTTAAATGGCACAGCCAGGTTTTTAATCCTTTCCTTACACAGTAAGGAAAGTTTGGACTTACCTGTAAGTGATCACTGAGAGAGTGGGATCAGTTTTCAGTATTGTGGGTGTCCATATTATGTGAATACATGAATACAGGTCATATTCCTTCCTCCACCACTAATATCAATAGGCATCTCTGTTTAAGATTATAGCTGATCTAGGGTGGTCAAGGGAAACAACTATATCGTTTGTGCTTTATATTTTTCAATAAGAGTCAGTTGTCAAGCACCGCCAGAGCTGGTATCACTACTAATCTCCTCCTACTTTTACAGTGAGCTACGCAAACCTCCTGAGCTGCACAAATCTTCAGAATACTGATATCCAGAATGATGAACAAGATAAGGTAAGGATTCTGGAAATCCAGATCACAAAGTCCTAGAAAATCAGGAGATTTTCTGAGGGATGGGAATTCTGGAAGCTCTGAGAATGTCTTTCTGAGTTAGAAGAGCAGGAGCACTAGGAGCTTCGAAAGCACCCGGAGAGACTCTCAGATACGGAAATATGCATGTACTGGAAGCTCCCAGAAACTAAGACCAATGTTCCTTGGCTGTATCCCAGCAGGAAGGATGTTACCCTGAGGTAGCCCGTGCTCAAGCAGCTGTTACAGGTCACCTGGTCTCCAGCACCCACCTTGATATTACTGTCCCAGAAGATGGTAGAATCCCATGCTTCCAGAAATCCATGATATGAGACCAGGACTGAAAAGCATTAAAATTTGAAGGAGTTTTCAGAGGCAGATCATCAAATATGACAAATTTGTTATTGAAAGGTGGTTCTAGATTAAAATAATTTCCGATTTAAAAAAAAATGTTGTCTTCTATAAATCACAATGGCTACCCTTTGGTCAGCCAAGGCTTCCACTGGGCACAGTGTACAAACACTCTAGGAAGAAGGAGTGCAAATGAATAATGACACACAGAGGCAAAACTAGATCATTTGGGATGAATCTACTGGTTTTGTCCTCCGTTTATTAGGATGATACAGCATTTTGTTTGGAAAAGGAAAAGAAAAAAGAAAAGAAAAGAGGAAAAAAAAAAAAGAAGAAGCACAATCCAAGCCAGATTTTCTTAGGTCCAAAAGGAGGGGTAGTTTCCAGAAAGACATTTTATCACCAATAATGAAATATTATAGTTGATTAACCCCATATTCTTGTAGTAAGGTACTAAATTGAGAGAAAAAAACACAATCATAAAATCATAAAAAAGAATGAAACTACTTTTTTTTTCTTTCATGTCATGTATGAAAATGAAGACTTTTCTTACCTAAGAAGGGAAAATTAGGAAAGATGTCAAAATCACGATAGATACATGTATTTCAGCTCTTCTAGCACTTAGCAGTTCCTGTCTTACAGTGATAGGACCAATCATAGAGACATGCTTTCAAACTTCACACAGTGACAAGGAACAAAGAGTTGGAGGTACATGCTGGGAGATTGCCAGCTCCTCAGGGGAAGGATTATTTTACAGCATAGATGGGGCAAGGCTATTCAGAAAGTGAGAGAAACGCTGAGAATTTACAAAGGCTTGCAAGTGATATTGTGGCATCTTTTAAGGTTGGTTGGGTTTTGTTTTGGTTTTACCACAAAATGTTCAGCCAGAAGGTACTGTACAAGTTTCACTAAGCTTATTTCATTGAGCCTGCCAAATCCCAGCCCTCCAGCCTCCATCTTGGGAGTGTGAGACACAGAAAGTCCCTTCATAAAAGCTGGGATCCTTATTCAATCTCAAGCCAATAAATTTTCCCACTACAAAGTCAGAATGGATTCCATTGTGCATAGAATATGGCCTAGAGTAAAAGGTCCTTTACAGAGCCTGAACTATATCAATCCAAAGCACTTTTGCTTTTTCTGATTTATTGGGCAAGTAACAGTACTTAGAAAGTGAAGAGACCAGTGTCCCTCCTTTATCACCCTGAGGTAAAATGTGAAGATGAAGAGGAGTGTATGTCCTGGTTTGAGTTAGAACAGAACTAGTTCTGGTCAGTAATTTTACTTTTTAGCTCAGTCTCTTTAACTGCACTTTCTGAAGTTAACAGCAGATTTCCACAGTGAGTCTCTGCTTCCAGCCTTAACAATGCTCGATGTTTACTGTTATTACAAAGCATTGGGGTGTGCTGAAAGACTCTGGCTTCTACTTGCTCCTCTGGAGACCAAGGTCAATGCTCAATCTTGTGCATCTGATGGGGGTGCAGAAAGTAAAAGGCAGCACCTGCAGGGAGGAGTGGCCAGGATAGGTGACCCTAAGCTGACCAATGACTGACTCCATCCTATATATATATGCATGTCATATTCAGTATGAAGATGAAGAATCTGAAGGGTAACATCTCTTTTTCAATGGAGGGCATCCAAGGAGGACTTTGTCTGTTCTGCCTTCAATCCTGACCTGTGAGTTTCTGAATCTGGCTTCTGAACCCAGTTCCTGTCTGCTGCTGAGTCCAGTCTGGGACTTCCCCAGTGCTTGCTCCACAACATCAGGTAGATTGCATTTGATGCTGGTTTTGTACCTATTTCTATATATTCCATTTTATTATTATTGTTTTCACTGAAGATATTCTAGATTTCTTTTTCAATCCACAAGTCTCTCTCCTTTATTCCTTTTCTCTTGCCCTTTTTTGGGCCTGGGGGGTGGGGAGGAGGGGGCAGGGAGAAGTTAACAAAGACCATCTGTTATAGGTCTAGAGAGTTACCCTGACTATAAGCCATAACAGTAGAAAAAAAAAAAAATCCAAACCCCCGCAAAACCAACCAACCAAACAGAAAGGCATTTGCTGCTAGCAAACCTGTAAGTAATGCAGTAGTAGATGCATTGATTAACCATGGTGGATTTCAGAAACTTAAACTTAAGAAAAAACAAAACTTTAAAAACAAAACCCTAAACATGAACTATTATTCAGAGCTGGACCAAAGAGAAGTTTCTGTTTGTGAACACACTGTAAGATTTAAATAACTACATATTCTAGAGTAAAAAATGAGAAAAAAAGCTGAAGAAAGGAGTGAAGAAGTGGAGCTGGTGTACGCTGACACCTCCATGTGGAATATATATATTAGACATAGAATTTTATATCCCCATGACCCTTTGACCCTGACAGATTTCTGGGTTGCCAGCATTTTTGCTACAATGATGTGCTCTAAATTTTATGCCTGAGTCTCCCAACACAAAGAGAAGCATTAAAGGAAGCAAAGAGAATCAAAGCAAGGGATGATTGAGGTGATCAAGAAATTTTCAGTGGGAATGGTCTTTTCATGGTGTAATCCTGGTTTATGAGAGTTGGATGGTAATGTTAAGTGGCAACCTGTGATGACTGAACCCTCTTCTGATTGTCAATTACCAACGTATTTGATGATAGCAAGAGGAATTCAGTCTGACATTTCCAGCAGCCTCACTGCTGTTTTTGTGGGAAATAAGCTTTTCCCTCCTAATCCACAGCTTTATCTCCTGTCATAGATTCATAGAATGCTTTGGGTTGGAAGGGAATTGTAAAGGTCCCTCCCAGGCAGCCCAGTTACAGTAAAGGGCTCAGAGGATCTCATTCACTGGCTCAATGCTGTTCACCTGTCATCCCCAACAGGTTTTTCTGCTCTTGCTGCATATATATTTATAAACACCAAAGTATATATAACCTTTAAAAACAGATTGCATTTATATTTGGCTCTCAGGAGTATTAGGAATTATGGAGTGGTTTGTAGAATATTCTCCTGCAATTATTACGTAAAATCTGTAGAGCAGGTCAAGAGATGGTTCTCTCTATATACAGTCCCAAAGCTGAAGGGACCTATTGGAAAGCACATGTACAAATGAACGTTAGAACACAAGTGAGATATGTTTTGGATTTTGATCATTAATAATTTATATACACTCCTGGCACACATTTCCACTGAAAGTGGAAGATGGATTTCTCAAAATCCATCCAGACTTAGGTTTTGGAGCTTGCTTCTGTAATACTTAGCTGCCACAGACAAAAGAAATCCTAAAATTGTATCATTTTATGCCAAACCATTAACATAAGGGATTCTTACCAGTGACAAATTTCCTGATACCTCACTTTAATTGTGACATCTGTTAAGGTTTTTGTTCTTTAAAAAATTAACACAACTCTGTTGCTGTTGGATAGATATTTTCAAGATTCAAATGGTATGAATATTTACTGGAAATGGTAATAAACCCCTCAGAAGAGTAATGAAAACATGAAGATATCTTTCTTAGTTTTTAACTTCTTATACATTCACAGATTGGAAATTATCAAATGGTCAACACATTTTATTTATCACTACTCTAAAACTGATTTAAAATTCTTTCTCTCCTTTTGACTGAATCATATGTAAAGTGATTTTTTTTCTGTATTTTTTAGATGCTTAAATGTGTAGAATGAGTAGCACAAAGGAGAAAACATATGAGCTTGCCAAAAGCTATCAGGCCTTGATATTTCAAAACAATGATGTCTGCAAAAAATAACACATAGGACCATGTGTAGGTCTATTTGTGGGTAAAAGCTGAAAACCACCATGAGCCAGTCTTTGACAAGGATTTATGGGGATAGAGGCTTTGAGGAAGATGAGAGAGGGCGAAGGAGAATGTCTGTTATTTGAAATGATGGAAGTGCACCAGGTCTAGAAATATGACATCACTTTTTCCTGACTTGAACTTCAGATAGCATATGGAATTAAATCAGTTTGTTGGTATGAAAGGGCTTCACTTAAGAAAGGATCTGAGAAATCTAAACTGAGATTGAAGTCTCCCTAGGCCTGATCTTACATTATTCTCAATAGCAACAGTGTCAGAAAGACAACCAAGATCAAAATCCCAGGAGGGAGTAGTTTGTTTTTTTCCTTTTGAAAATTTATCTGCTTATCAAGACATAGGCTGGGTTTCTTCCTTTGGAATGCTAATTAAGCTTTCTTTAAGAGGAAGACACAGAGTGAGTGTGCCAGGAAACAGGAATGAGCCTCTTTAGTCGTGGAATTTGTTCTCTGTTGCAGTGACTTGTGAACTTGAGGCAAGTTATCAGCTTTGGTCAAACTGAGAGGGAGGGGAAGTACTGTATTCTCAGCCTCACAGCAAACAACTGACAAGTAGAAATAGTTTATGAATAATAGCTAGTATAGTATGCCCAGCTCTTATTTCATCTCCCTCCTGGTGTTATAAATCTACACTGGCACAAATATCATATTTTATCTGCTAAGCCCCCCGGGGAAGGGAAATAAATAAAAATTAGTATTTGAGGAAAAGGATCGATTTGAGATCTGCATTAAATGCTTCATATTCATGATGTGATGGATATACTGCCTCATTCTTGCTTCATGGAAGTTATTTAATGGTCCAGCTGCAATGAATTCCATAATGAGGGAATACATGAAAACAAATACTGCAAAAAGCCATTTCACTGTATCTGACTTAGAGGACCAAATGTATTACAGGGAAATACTGTAACATTGACAGTAGGTGTAGGAAGTAAAGCAAGACTAGTGATAGATTCTTAGGAAAACTTTGACAGCAGGCTAGGCAGCATTACAGGCCCTTCATCTTGACTTTTTTTTTTTCCAGGAGCAATTTTATATACTTCAAGGTTTTTTAACATCTGAACTACTGATCATTCATGCCTTATAACAGCAAGCTCAAAATATAAGCTCATTTCATTAAAAGCAAGGAAAAAACTGTTAGAATTTTCTGTCTATTTTCCTAAAGAAATCACAGGTTTATTTTTTTTCCAAGATGTTTTTTAACCTTCACAGCTAAGGTCCAGTTCTACATGATCTTTGTCTATGTTACTGTAGCCATACTAGCTGAGTGATCTCAAAAAAAAAAAGGGGAAGAAATGAAAAACATGAGACACCAAAAGGGGGGGTGAGATCTAATTGCAGGAAAGACAAATTGGGTCTTTACTCGTATTTCCTATAGGAAAGATACAGAATTCCCTGGGGAGTATCCAGGAAAATGTAATTACTCTAAAAAGTATTTATCAAGCAAAATACTCAGTTTCCTACTCAGAAAAAATAATCGTATAATACAAATTGAAGAACTAAAAGATACAAAATAATTAAATAATTACTAATTTAATCTTTCTTCCTTTCAGTATGAGAAGCTTGAGGAGGTAAATAATGACAGAATGATGACAAACCACCATAAACTTCAGTGACAAAAATAAAGCTTAGTCAGAATGAAATGTTATAAATTGACATTGCAGATTAATATGTAAATCCATTCCCAGTCAAATGTATTAAACCTACAAGCGCAAAAGACAACAAATGGACTATCACTAGAGAAAGACATAATTTCAGTACGTAACAGCTGGAAAATATGGAAACCTCACAAAACAGGAAAGTAGAGAAGACAAGAATTTATTGGGGCTGGGAAGGCAGAAGCAGACCTGGTGGGAAGGAGTGTAAGTTGTTCATCAACCCCCAGCCCCATCAGTACAAGGAGGATCTGCCTCCTTGCCAGGCAGCTCTACATAGGATAATCCAGAGGCATGCCCAACACTGGGTGATGCCAGGATCAGTCACCCACCCTGTGCACAAGTGTTGCTGAATGTCCCTGTCATGTCACGTGGCAGGGAAGGAGGCTCAGCCCTGACTTGTATTCTAGTCTGTGGTTATAGGAAGTACAACAGAATACATTTTAGTACAACTAAAATAACTACAGATTATCATTTCTGAGAGATGAAACTGATAATGAAGGAGGAAATGAAATTGGAAACCCAGATACCATCTTTCACATCTTTTTGTTTCATTTTCAAACAGGTGGACCAAGAATGCTCCTTAAAGAGTTCATAAGATGTCTTTAAGAAACCAGTGGCAAGAGCTGGAAAGTATTTCCAGTCTATTTCCTTTAGGGTGCTGCTGATGTGATTAGTGCAGTCACTTCCACTGGGCACCCAATGCAGAGGGCAAGGATCAAGATCACATTATTCCGAGAGGGACGTTCTATTTCTTTCCACCACATTATGCACAAATACTGTCTTTGCAGACAACTGCATAGTTGTAGAATAGCACTAAGGGGTTCATGAATTTACATAAGATCAAACCCCATACTTTATTAATACAATACAGGCTGTAGAATTTCTCTTAAGCAAACATGGAAAAAGACTTGAAAGCTTTTTATATAAATGATAAAATTTTCAGTGTGAGGCTTTACTGGCCTAGATAAGATGCATAGAGATGAAAAAAAAACAACCCGGAGAATGAAGTACCTTTGCCATTCCTATTGGAGAATTTCCTGCCAGAGGTAAATGTTGACACAGTGTTATCCAGGGTTCCTCAATATGGTACAACTGTTGTGATCAGTTTGCAGAGGATGCAGTAACCCACTCATCCCCAATTCTATGAGAATCTTCATCTCCCTTTTTAGTGACAGTGACCAAGACTAATATTAGACACTGATGTGGTCTATCCTGCACAGCCTGCCTTAGCATAACTGTGTTAGGCATAAACTGTAGAGCAATTTTTTCCTAACAGAACCTTGAAAGGCTGCACTGGGAAGAATATTTTTATAATCACTATTATTTAGGTATAAAAATGATCTACTAACTTGATAAATAAAGAAATATGTGTAGGTTGTTTTCAAAATAAAGTGCATAAAATTACAGTCGGTTTACAGATGTCAGTTTACAATTGCCATTACAAATCCTTCATTTAAAAAATCACATTAAATTGCACCCTATCTGTGCAGAAGTCCCAGCAGACTTTTATTAAATTATTACTAAACTATTTTTATTAAATGGTGGGGAAAAAAATACCCAAACCACCTTTATCTTAAGAGAAGACAGAGCACTTAGTTGCTTTTATGGCACCAGTGTAGTTATACTGATCTTCAACATCATCTTCTTCATCTTCCAAGGTCATATACTATTTGGTATCTGATGCTTATGGAATGATACATTGACAATTCTACCAGCATTTGTGCTTAACATGTTTTCCATAGTTATCAAAGGAATTAATATTGATTTACCACTTATTGCAAAGATAGAAAAATAAGCTGAAAAAAAGATAACTTCAGTATGGATAATGTATACTGAGTATGGATAACATATATTCCTGATCTGCATCTTTTCATTCTGCAAATTCTGATATATTTTGACTTCAATTCTTTCACTGCTACTGGTTTCATTTGACTGTTTGTATCTTTTGCCTGAGTACTGTATAACTATACTGAAATGATAAATTAGTTTAGGTTTCTTTATAATTATTTTAAAGATGTGCAAAACTGCAGGTTGATTAATACCTTTGACCTTCAAATAGACTTAATCCTAAAGATAAAAAGAGAAACACATTAGAATTTGCTGTTTTCTTTAGTTGCCTCCTGAGAACTGTTAGTGAATGTGCCTTTGTGTATTTGAGGTATTCTGATTTATAGTGAGAGCTGTAAACCTACAGGCTCTTCGGGCAGAAGAGCACATATTTAAAGGCTAAATCAGGTCTGTCATTTCTAAGTTGCAGTACTCATGACTGTAGTATGGACACACTCACTGAGTTACTCTTACACCAACTTCAGCAATTAAATGACACAACTTGCTGAACTGTGCCACAAAACCTTACAGTTATCCTAGAAATGGGATTGTAGGTAAACTATATCACAGTTCTATTTCCCTGTATGAGGTATCCCTTCAGTTCTCATCTAGATTTTGGTATTTATCTTCTATCTTTGAATTTGTTCTTTAATTTTAAGCCACATGGAGCAGAAACAATGTTTTTCATGTGTTTATATGAGAGATATTGAATATTTTCCAAATATTCTAAGGAATTAGAAATAGTAGTGGTTATTATAAATAACCAGCCTGATTTAAATTGTAATTCTACTCTAAGATTGGATGGTGAACAGTTGATCATGGCATTTCCCGAAGAAATAACAGATGCCACATGTACATGCAGATGTGTGCATTTGTATGCCGAAGTGAGAAAAAAACTGTTCCAAACAGTTTGCTCAGAGAAACATCATTTGCACAAATGCTCATAGGTCAGTAAAGACATAAAAGAGTAAGCAAGCAAATTTCAGAGCATAAATCTGTGTTCCTTAAATCTTTATACACCTTCAGTATCACTGTAAGGTATTTGAAATTCTGTCTTACACCTGGCACATGGTGCTTGAGTATAAAGAATAATACTCCACACTGACAAAGTGTATTCTTCTCACAGATCTTTAAGTGCTTTAGACATTAAAGCACTGGATCTCTTAGATGCTGCATGAATCAGAGAATCATTGTTTTTTTCAATTATCTTGCATATTTATATTAACACATGTATAGTTTTCACAGAAAATCTGTAACATAAGAACACTGGAACTGAATGATGTAAACTGTTAGTCCAAAATTTCTCTTCAATAAAAATGTAAGTTTTCTACTATTATTATTAACAATACTGTTGATCTTTTTACTATAATTTTAATCATCATTTATGTAATGGAAAATCTGTGGCAAATGAATGCAGGAATGCTAACTTCATTTTGGAAAGGGAGTTGTCCTTCTGTCACTGCTCTGTATTGATTTTTAATGCATTATATAGCTGCACGTTTTTGTACCACTTCAATTTGTTTCATTTGTTTTACCATTAATGAGTATCAAGCAAGCTTTTTACATGCAAATTCTGTCATATTACATTTTCATTTAAAGACACCAGTAGAAAGGTTGAAGTGGTATTGATAAAGAATTGGAATTTGATTACTGCATTAAGAAATCATGATGATTATCTTTTATTGTCTTCTATGTCTAAGATGGAAAATTTAGAATCCTTTTTGGTTATTAAAATGGTGGCAGTGGAAGAATATAAAATAGCACCTGCTTATCACAGGACTTTTCTCCTGCTTTTTCATTTCTTTATGTTCTTTGCCTTTTGAAATACTTTGCTTTGCTTGTTCATTTTATTCCTACCTGCAGAGCTGCGTAATGCTACCAGTAAGCAATGCATCTGCTAAAGAACATAGTTACCAGAAGGTTTTCTTTGAGGAGTGGGATCTCATATATTGGTAATGTGAAAAGAAGTCTCAATTCAGTCTATGGCAGTGGTTCAACTTTTTAACCCTGTCCAATGCCATAAGCTTTCACTGAGGGCAGCTATATGGTCACCCTCTATTTCCTAAAACTAGAAGGCTTATATTTATCATTTGCTATCCTGTCTGAAAATGATGAGTTTTTTCTCCATTCTGCTGAAGGAAACAGGCTTCAAGTGGCCTCACCACATACTGTGAGAATGAAAAGTCCTCGTATTTGGTGAATGTAACAAGTGCCTGCTAATGATAGCTAAATTTAAATACTCTCTCCGTTTGAATACCAGCCCTAACTCCCTTACTCAGCTTGAAATCAATTAAATTCATTAACTCCAGAACATTAATTTCTAATTTACTGCAGCCTTCCTGTGATATGAGTGGATATGAGTGAAGCCTGGATTCCTTCTTACTAGATGATTTCCCGGTGGTAATAGTTATGGGCTTCTGGGATACCTGGTGCCCTCTCTGGCTTGCTGTGATTTGGGGTTTATTGATGTTTCATTCATATTTCACTTTCAAGCACAAATGCTCAAAGGTTCTTATCCTGCAATACCTACTCCTTTGGCTTTAAAGGCGTTTAAAGGAATGGGTGCTTCAATAAGATTTCAAAATTACTTCAGTTGGGACATGCAGCAGGTCACCAGCTGAAGCAGGTCTAGGCTGCAGCAGGGACCCCACCTTGACATGGTGACTGATGTCCACACACGTCCACCCATCTGCACAGGTTGGATAACAAGTACAAAGTTTTGTCAAGGCAGCACGCATGACTTTCCTGGCTATTATAGTCTACTATATGCAGCAGCTGGTAAAATTATGGACACGGAGAACATTTTTAATAAAAAAGCCAGGTTACATAACCACTAATGAGCATCTTGGGACTGTTTGCTAACAGTTACTTTTATTCCTGCTTTTAGCCAGTTTTTTTTTTTTTTTTCTATATCTGCCTCCTGAGACAGGTAAAGAGAGCAGAATCCATGTCATGTTAAAAAAAAAAATAAAAAATTCGTAGACAGACTAGGTGAATCCATTTCTTTGTGTCTTGTTTTTACATTGTCCTAGAACAATATTTATTCTTATGCAAAGAACACAGGAATACAAATTTAGGGACTACTGTAATACAATTTCAATCTGTTCTGGACAGTCTGTTTTGTTTTCTCTGTTCTAGGCAGATAGACGTGCACAGGACATCAGTCAAAAGGCTCTTGCAAAGATGAAAGAGCTAATGTTTTTGTAGTGTGTGGAAGAAGAGTTAAGTTTTATAATAAGCTTATGAGGAAATCAAATATTATCATTATTTTTAATGATTTGACTTCAGATAGATGAAATAGAAGTTTCCAAGCTTGTGAATTTTTTTGGAACAACATCTTGTACTTGTTCTGTAACCTATATTAGCAGATTAAGGACTAGAGACTGGAAAACCCACTGTGTCTTTTCCTTTCATAGCTGCTGAGGAGGTTTAGTCAGCACCATTCATGACAGTGCACCACGAGCAAAGAAGTATCATCAATGGGTGCCCAATATACTTCTCGAAAGTCAGCTATCTGTGTTACTTCTCATGTGGTAGGTCAACATGTAGTTACAGCAGCTTCTGGCTTTAATATGTGGTGGATTATAGAGGTGTGTTTAAACATTCATTCTTGCTTTTACTGATGGGAGACATCAACAGGCTCAGACCTCTGGCAGCAGCCAAATTGTTCATTGAGGTGAAAAATTGTACCCATTCATTTTAAGCTTCTTCCAGTGATCTCACCCTGAAGCTTTACCTAGCCTCAATTCAGTTTCCGTCTGGTTCCCAGGATGCCTACAGTTTTTATATCTCTAAGGGACTTAAGAATCATCAGCATGCAGCATCTTTCTGTTCGTATCTCTTTATCTGACAACTGTCTATAATGCCATCTTGAAGGAGATGCCATCAGAGCCACTATTGTGCTCCTCTGACAGCTATTGATTCCCTGTTGCCAGTTAAGGTAGCCTTGAAATACCTTTGAGGACTACAGCTCTGCAACCCTCTCTTATGCAGTAAAGAATCTCACCTTCAGGTTACAGGCCAGATTTGCATGACACAGCCATTGCATTTAAAATCCAGAAAAGAAGTTCCAGTACTTTTTATGTTCTTGTGACTGTAAACCAGCATGATTAAGATCAGAATTTTGCTAATTTCTATAAAATATTTAGTGGTTTGAGGTCTGTCTCTGCTTTATATTCAGACATAATGCAATGATCTAGTTGCAGGCACATTGATTAGTTTTAGACACACAGCAATTATTAACCAAATCCAGCAACTGTAACTCATCTGAGAAATTATTTGAATGAAAATGACTTGGTAAAGACAGTAAAATATTTTTTTTTGTATTGAAGAGACATTTGATGGGAAAAATTTTGTAGCCATAAGCTCAAATGTACAACTAGGTGAAAAATATTTCAACACAAATATTTGGTAGTTTGAATGCAGCTGCTTAGAAGAGCCATGTGACACAGTTCAAATGTATGCTTGTACTTAAAGTTCTTCAGAAGAGCCATATTTTAAAAGGTCTTTATTGGAAATAGTTAAGTTCAAATAATTACTGTATCTAAGATATTCTTCTCATTAATTATTAGTGTCTTCCCTGTTTAGCTTTGCTATGTGTGAAAGGGTGCTCTTCAAGGCATCCATTAGATGGTATGGTCTTAAAAAAAAAATCAAATGCTCTCTTATGAAAACCATAGAAAAATGCACTCTATTAAATAAAATAAATCATAGAATCATATAAATGTCTGGATTGGAAGGGACCTCTAGAGGTCATCCAGTCCAACCCCCCCCTGCTGAGAGCAGGGACATCCTCAACTAGAGCAGGTTGCTCAGAGCAGAGCCTTGTCAAGTCTCACCTTGAATGTCTCCAGGGATGGGGCCTCAGCCACCTCCCTGGGTAACCTGTTCCAGTGTTCTACCACCCTCATGGTAAAGAAATTCTTCCTTACATCCAATCTAAATCCACTCCTTTCTAATTTAAAGCCATTAC
>VWZY01013372.1:176788-202216 GCA_013399075.1 Chloroceryle aenea
TCACAATCCCTGGAGGTGTTTAAAAAACGAGTAGCTGTAACACTTGACGCTATGATCTAGTGGTTAGGGAGATGTTGGGATGAAGGCTGGATGTGATGATCCTGGAGGTCCTTTCCAACCATAATAATTCTATGATTCTATGATTTGGGCCATAACAATATTGTGACACAGACAGTGCTTTTCTTGGAAGGGGGTCAGGGGAGGCTTGGGGAGGGAAATGTAGAATTGATTTGCACAGCAATTTTCATGGCCTGGTATGTGTGTCCTGTACACAATGTAAATGCAGGCAATAACCCCCTTTGCCCAGTCACTTAAAAAAGTTATTTGCCTGATTTGTCTTTGAAAGCAGAACAAAGTAAAAAATAAAAAAAAAAAATCTCATGAATAAATTGATTGGAAAGATGAATCTTATCAATACTCTTTAACCAATCCTGGCTTTACATGGCTTTTCAAGGTCTTCCCTATCAGCACCTTCTTTTCACAATACTGGGAGAGAGAAAGGGTAAAAGAAAAGCAAACAAGCAAAAAGGCTTTACACTAGCCTGAGGCTAAAGTAAATGTATTTTAGAACTGTGCCCAACCACTGTGACAAGAACAGTGTGCTGTAAAGAGGTTGCCAGCATCCAGCTGGAGAAATTAAATCTTGTTTGTATGGCAAACACTTAATAACTTTTTGCTGTTGTTGATGGAAATGATTAATGCAGACCTGACTGTAGGATGTCTGTAACCAGGAGAGGCATATTTAAGACATCTTTTTGTCTCCAAGGGAGTAGAATATGGCCTGAATGCAAAGAAGTAGAGCTGCAGAGCACAGGGAATAAAAGTTCTTTGGTTTTGTCATAGAACGGATGCCTGCAAACTCCAAGATGCTACAAAATGCTAATAGTGGTTATCTTTCACTTGAACAAAGCAGGTGGAGCAGGGAACAGAGGTCACATCCTTGCATCCTAAGTGCTTCCCTTGAAATCATGTAATGACATCAGAAAATTAGATTATTTCTACAATCCTTAATAAGTTGTGTGATTTCTCTTCTTGTAAGAATCTTAGATAATTCTAACAGAAATGCTCACTTATCCTAAACACTGAAGGTAAAAAAACCAAGAGTTCTTCCAGCTTGCATGGTTCAGAATTTTCCTTTTAGAGCAGATGACTTTCTAATACAACATCATTGCAAACATCAAATTCAAAACACTGAGGGGATGCAGCAAAGTGTCAAACCCCCCAAAAATATCTGAAGTATTTGGCTAGACAAGTTTCTGATACTTTTTATATAATGCTGATGTGCTTTGGGTACTTAACTTTAAAATAAGCGCTTTTGATTTTCTTTTTATTAGAGCTGTGGGAGTTTGTGAAAGCAAGCTTTGCAAGTTGGTTATCTTTTATTATATAAATAAATACCTTAATTAAATTAATTAAATGAAGCTCATAAGACCCAGCTTAATTAGAATCAACGGAGAAATTTAAAATTATTTAAAATGAGGCCAATGTGAAAATAAATCAGAAGGGAGACACTAAGAAACATAGAAACATTGCTACAATAATCCAAACTTTAGTCTGAGTGTAGCTCATGCCAATCAGAACATGCAAATGGTAAGGTCACATTTAAACTCCCCCTGAGCTTGGAGTTTGTAATGGTGATGTGAGCCAGCTATGCATCAACGAGCAATATTTGTGCTGAGCTTTGGGATACATATTTAAATAAATATCAATATGGATTTTTCTTTCTTGACATATTCCTTGGAAGGAGAAATACTGTTACTGTGACAAGGATTTATTACAGACTTTATTCAATACTGAGAGTTTCACTGCAAGCTGTACCTAAATTCAGATATAGATCCTCGGGGTAGAAGGAGAGCTCCATTGTCCATACTGATGCAAAGCCCTTTAGCAAAAAATTTACAGCATTTGTTTCTAGATATACTATTTAGTTGAATAGGAAAGTAGACCCTAGGACTCTGGAGATCTTGATAGATCTGTCAGACGGAAGTCTTAGTTCACATGGAATTTAACTGCAGGTTTTTAGAAAGTGCTCTGAGGATCACAGTCCTTACACCCGCTTGATTATTTCTGGTCTTCGAGTATGATCTGCAGCCTATGTGATTGTGGCAGCATAACTATGGAATTGTCATAAAAGAGATTTATTAAATGATCCAGGTTTAAAAAAAAAAAAAAAATCCTCTAGAGTTCTGTTTGTTTATTTAGTTCTGATCACAATTTCTGGTTTATACTCAGGCTCTGCAAACTTCTATCAAACCAGCTGAAAGCGGCAATAAAGCGCTACTGGGGCAGGAGTGAACAGCTGAGGGGTAAGATTACTCAGAAACCGTAAACTTTGCTATACAAAATGCATTGAGTAAACATACAGCAGCATCTTTCCAAGACACCTGGAAAGGATTTCGCTATCTTCCATTCATGTTCCATCAGGTTACAGGCTGCCACTTGTAATGTTAAATTTTGTGTATAATCACTGAAAAAATGCACCACTTTCTGAAGGAAAAAAGGCCAATAAGCCACAGTGTTTCATTTTCCATACCTGGAGATACATTTTGATCTGATTAATACCATTTTTACAAATCAAAGGCTTGATTTGATTAGACTTTGAGTGTATCTGAAAAGCAAACAGTATATAATTGTTTGCTCTTTTAAATGGATACAGAAACTAATAAGTTAATTGTTAGTCTTGAATGGATATTTTTGTAGCAATGCTTTTCCTCCAGCCAGACCCATGAAATAGAACTGCAAAATTGTTACATTGCATCAGAACATCATCACATTTGGGAATAAAGTTACTAAAAAAATGCTTTTTTTTTGAAGTCACAGCAATCCCTTAAACTTTGCTGTGAGGTTTGTGCTCATTTTTCTTAAAATGGGCATCCCGAAAGTGCTAGGACTTGGTCAACAGGGGGATTAGCAGAGAACAACATGGCTGGTTAGAGCATTGTGTTGTCTAGGTCGGGGGAGTGGAAAAAGCAGAATCAAGGACTGGAAGAGCAGCAGGCACACGACTGAAGCTGGCAGAGGACAACGAATAGAACTGTCCTTCTTTGGCACCAATGGCCCAAATGTTTTCTTTATCAGTGCTCTGGAGGACTAAACTGATGAGCTGTGATGTAGTATTTACATTCAGTTCAGACTAATAATGAGATGCATCTGTGATGAGGTAGAAGAGCACTGAGATCTGACGACACTGGTGCCAAAAGAGACATATGGATACTAATAGTCGAGGTTCCCTCTTCCCAAGTTAGCATTTTACTTGGCCACCAAGATATTGTTAAACATCTTTCCAACAAGGCAGTACAGAAGACACACCAGAAAATACTCTTGGTTGAAATCAGTTAGGCAGGAAAAATAATTCAAGGAAGTAGTTCTTTTGTTTCTGTCTCTGCTATTTCCTTCCTTGTACTGTTAATTTGAATCTTGGGCCTGAATTAAAGCAGGATCTCAAAACGGAATTCAACCAAAAAGTGCTGTGCTGCAAAGCAGAAACTAAAAATTGTGTAGTTTTCGTTATGACTGAAAAATACCTTTAGATTGTCCAAAGACTGGACTTTAAATCTACTCATCCTCTATATAAATAGATTTCACATGTGCATAATCTGTTGCTAATATTTATAGTGGACATTTTTTAAAGACTCAGGGAGCGACGAAGCTGTTCATGGCTGTGCTACTGCACATTCTACTTCATCTTTACCAAAAAGGAATGCATAAATGTAGTAAGGACTTCAGCAACTTAAATTAAAAATACTATTTTTTTTTTCCTAGTTCTTAAATTGCCTTGGAAATTCTTGCATAAGATGGTTCGGTGGGAAGAGGTACATTCTGCTATGGTAGAATTTAAATTGAATATAAGTGGATTAAAACATTTGCTTTCATATGGATACCTTCCATATTCTGTGTCTTAATCTATGAATTCAATATTTTGAGTTATGCTCTCAAAAGGATTTAAGCACCTATATATGATCAGTGCTCAGTTCAGCTGCTCTGGGAAGTGCTTATAATCCAACTGCATCTCCTTTTCCTGTTAGTAAAACCCCATGAGCACCTAAAAATCTGCTCCTGAATGCTCCCACAAGCATCTCAGTCTGTACCATGCTAAGCATCTAAAGATGAATTCATGCTTACACACTTTCTGGGGCAAGAAATTACAGATTCCTCCTTCTGCCTGCTTTAGAGGTTAACCATACTGTCTTCAACTGTGACTGCTCGTGAGTGCCTTGGACAACCTGTAAGCATTAGAGAAGTGGATGTTGCCATGTACTTTCTTGCAATACTCACCAGTTCCTCAGCAATTTGAGGATCAGAGACTTCCCAAATTTAACAATGTTTTGTATTCAATATTTCTTGATGGATATATTTTCTTCTAGTCCTTTTATTTTTTTTTATTAAAAAACACAAAATAAACAAACAAACAAAACAAACAAACAAAAAACAGAAACAAACAAAAAAACCCCAAACCTTTGGAGCATTTCCAGTGAAATTTTAATCCTACAAAAGCCATACCATATATTTGAAAATCACTTCCAGCCTTCTCTGCATCCTTTCCATGTTATCATATTCTTTTTGAAATAGAAAGGCCAGACCTGAACAAATATTCAAGATTCAGATGTACCATGGATTTAACCATGGCATAACGAGGCTGCTTCTTTTGATTTCTATTCCTTTTGAAATAGTTCCTGGTCTTCTGTTTGCTTTCTCAAAATCTATTGGTAATTAACTTGATGCTTCATTACTATAATCACTGCAGGGGGGTTGGACTAGATGACCTCTAAAGGTCCTTTCCAACTAAAAATATTCTATGATGAAATTCTATGATTCTGTGGTTATAAATCCAAATCCCAGTCGTGAATAGTAATCATCACTTTAGACCCTTTTTCTATATAAGTAAGAATAACTTTTTATCTACATGCATTACTTAACATTTATTCATATTTAATTTTGTCTGCCCTTTTATTACCAAGTTACACAGTTTTGTGAACTTCTCCTTTGCTGCATATCATCATCTTTCTTATATGAAATGATTTGTTACTGTGAGTAACTTGGCCACCTTCTCATTCCTCCTCTTCATATGTGATTATGTGAAACAGCACAGCAGAACTGCATGTGAGACCTCCCTCCACTTTACTGCTGACTGTATGCTCTTTCTGCTTTCCTTTATGTTACACACTTCTTTATCCATGCAAAAATATTCCCCTCTTATTCTGTGGCAGCTTAATTTCTTTAAGAGGTTTTGGTGAAAGACTTTGCAAAATGTTTTTGAAAACCAAAGCTACACCAGCCAGATGTCTCCTGACAGTATGTTGTTGACTCCTTCAATGCATTTCACTGGATTTGTGTGACACAATTACCCTTTAAGAAATTGTGCTGCTTCTTCATCAATACATAGTTTTTAAGCAACATGGTTCCTATATTTCATTTGTAGAATGCATTCTACCAATTTACATCATAAAGATATCAGGTTTACTCACCTGTAGATTCGTTTAAGGAGCCTAGGAGGCCATGAAAGGACAGTGATAAAAATCATGGTGTTGAAATGCTTGTCTTTTGTGAAATTAAGCCATAACTGCAGGAAAACAAACCCCAAACATAATAAAAATAATTCCTACAGAATATACAGGTATTTTTAACCTGAGACTTGAAATCAAAGTTTTGATGATGATCTCTTAGGATAATTCATGAATTAGAATTTCATACCAAGGTCTTTGTTAATTATAAATATTCTAATTGCTTGGATTTGCTTTTTCTTTCATTCCTTGTATGGAAGTTACTTATCTTTTTGTCTTGGCTGCTAAGCAACTGTAATAATGCCTATCACAGGCAGCCTAACAGATAGCTATGACTGCTGTTTACTTTGTCTGGTGGTGCTAAGAGTATCTGAATATAAATAGGAGATGGCAGGCAATGGCAGTCACAGAACAAATGTCACTGAAACTTCTGAGAAACAAAAAGTTAAAGCTCAGGCTACATGAGCAGTTGAGAAAGTTTTGTGTCAGGGCCTGACATTGAAGGAAGAGAAGCAAAAGCTGTTTTGGAAGTGACCTGGCAACTCAGTAACTGTAAGTTAATTTTTTTATTTAACAGGTTATGAGTAGTGTTAATCATATTACTGTCTGAGTTCTTATAACCAGAAGCAAATTTATCCTCAAATCACCTGATTTACATTAGAAATATTATTTCCTTTGATTTACTGGGATGCAAAAAAAGACAAGTAGATCTTGCTTAATTGAACATCTATGTAAACCCTTATTAGTAAAGTATTACTATCTTAACATCCTTCTCTACCAAAGAGATAACCTAAAATGTTAAAAAATTAATATTGTGGAAAATATATTCCTTTGGTGAGATCAAATAGATTATTTTTCCATTAACCTCAGCCAATCAGCCTTCAATCTTATGGCATTATGATTTTGGAGTATAATTCTAACACAGTAATTGACTTGTTTATTATTAATAAATTGATGTAGTTTAATGAGCTAGATTTTCCTTTAATGTGAAGGAAAGCTGACAAAACGTCAGCATGAGCTTTTACTTCTTGAAAACACAAACCTCCATACATACAAAAAAATGCCAGTAAATTTTATCCTTGCATAAATTATTAAGATCTTAGAACTGTAAACTATGCTCTTTAAAGCATGATTTCTCCTCAAAAAGGGAAGCTATGTCCACACTGAAACTATGAAGGTCACATACAAGCTACACTAGAAGATCAACAGTAAAGAGCAAGAGCTATACTCAGATGTGTAATTCTTGTTCTGCCACTGACACCATTATCAGCACCGCCGATTACCATGATAGTTCACAACGGTTCACTGAATTGAAGCTGCCAGTTTATAAACAACAGAAGCACTATTAGATTATAACAAATTTTGTCTAATAATACTGTACTTAGCTGTTATATCTATCACTTCTCATCTTCTGAGTGCTTCGCTAACTTTACCAGAAGAGGCTAGAATTGAGCCAATGACCTGAAGGTCAGATGTTCTTTTCACTGAAAATAAATTCTCAAAAGCAAAATCAAGGAGCACTAAAATAAATTAAGAAAGAGTAAGGTGCTAATAGAATGAGGGTAAGATTTCTTTCTACAGAATATAAGTTGAACACAGTAAAGGGATCAAAAGCAAGAAAGGCCTAATGGTGATAACACACTGTTGAAGTACTTTGTCTTGTTGTTTATTTGCTACCTAATTGAATTTAAACAAAACTTTTCTCACATTTGTGCCTTATGCTTATGCCTACCTTGCAACAGAAAAGTCTTGCCATCCTCACATTTGCAAAAGTGACATGATCTGTTTGTCTTTCATATTTACAGTGGGACAAGGCCTGTCTTTTGAAATTGGTCAGGTTAACATATTTATCAGCACTCCAAAATAGAATAGCAGTGTAGCAAAAATCTCTATATTTCAAAAAGTTATTTCTGACTAATAGTGATAAAATGCCAATAATGCTTTTTAAAATAAGTGACATTCTTTGTATATATGGTAAATATCTAATAACAGGTACACAGAAACATAAAAAAAAATTAGACATAAAAAAAATTTGCAGTACTATAGTATGCTTTTAAAATTTAAAACTACAGATGCAATATCACTTTCAGTAAAAGTCCTTGGCAGGCCAGTTTGTTATTTTCAACACATCATAATATGTGACATGCTATTTTACATGTGTTGGAAAGTGGGAATTTCTAGAGGTAGGTTATTGCAGAGCAATTTCACCTTTGGAAGTAATCAGGAAGTCCATGCACCGTTATCATTTCCCCCTGTGCAAGAACTGATAGAAGCATATACATTTTTTTCTTAAAGCTGCTGCTAATGTTCAATAGAGTTGTTAAGGAAGTCTAGAGAGAATAAAGAGGAATGTTTGGGAATACACAAGGAGGGATATTTTGAACATTTTTTTCATATACAGTAGTTTTCACTAATGTATGTTGGGATAGTTAATAAATTCATGGAAAACTATGGGCAATAGTGCATATATAAGTGAATGAGATTTTAATAGGACAGATATTTGTAATTTGCATACAAATAATGGTCCTCACATTACATAAATGACATTGGAAAAAAATTAGAAGGCATAACTTCCCAGTTGATAACAGGACAATATAGTTATGGACAAAGAGATAGGGGGCTCCTTTATACTCTAATAAAGACATCAAACTTTTTTCCTGCAAGGTTCTGCCTTGGTCTGGAGCAATGCTGAATACAGCAAAGTCAACAGACTCTGACGTTCTGAGAAGCTAGAGAGATAAAATCTCACTGGCTTCATCTGACAGGTGTTGAGCTAGATGGTGTATGGGCTATGCATATTAATTCCTCTTATTCCAAGTACAAATTAAAAATATAGTCTAAATATGATTCTAGGTAGTCCTAGCATTAGTCCTTGTTGTTACAAATTTCAATTTATTTTCAATTTATTTTCCATCCGTGAAAATAGGACAAATGGTGGTTTTTTTTCCTCTAAAGTATTCAAATACCCATCTAAAACTCATTGCCTAATGCAAAAATATACTCGATAAAGCTCGCTGTAAATTTGTCTTCACAATATTTTTTCTAGGCAAAGAACAGTTTAAGCAAAGGAACCAAAGTTTCCATGGGAATATTTCATAGAACTGAGGTGGAAATAAGACCTACTCTAGAATGGATTGGTGATTATAGCACTCAACTGAGTTCAAAGCTATCCTCTGCCTTGTCCACTCTTCCTGACTCAGCTAATAATCACAGTCTATGTTTCAAATCATCCCTAGCAGACGCCCTAAACTCTCCCTTCCTCCATACTAGGTTATCAGCAATTCTAAGACACTTATTCTTTTTCGGTTTCTGAAACCTAAGGTTTTGCACAAATCATACTTCTCTCTGAACTTTTTTCTGGCTGATCACTAGATCCAAGTGAAGGAATGTCCTTCTCTGTTTATTCAGTCCCTATGACCTTTACTAGAAGTATGAGTGACCCTGAAGACTCATCTGCAACATTTTCTTTTCTTCCTAAGTTTGTCTGAATAAGTGAGAGAAAACTTCAGAACTCATTTAGGAGTGTTTAAACAGCTACTGACAAAGATACCCACATAAAATACCGGACTTCATGCAAATGATGCAAAATAATAATTGGTGCATCTAAATGACACAAACAAACCCCACGGTAGGAAAGAAATGAAAGGCAGTTTATTTTGTCTATTTTCTTAAAACAGAGCTGACACGATGGATCATGCTCAAAAGCACTTTGCTCCATGTCAGAGCCACAAAAAATAAAAATGGATTCATGTTAATTTTAAGCCTCCAGGTTTTCACTCCTGGGGTACTACACTCACCAATGATTATTTCAGAAACTTGGCAGACAGCAGCGCTTTGCCTGCAACTGTGCCAATGGGAATTACTCAAGCATAGAGACTAATCTCAGATAAAGAAGCTGTGAGGAAAAGTCACAGAAAGAAGGTAGTGTTTAATATTTGCCTTTTAGGGACATACAGATGAACTCTTAGTTCTTGTCACTCAGCTAACATATCACAACATGAGTAAAGAACATATACATCCATGTCATAATATTGGTGGTGTTTGGGTTTTTTTGGTTGGTTGGTTTTTTTGGTTGGTTGGTTTGGTTTTGTTTTTGGTTGGTTTTGTTGTTTTGTTTTGTTTTTTAAAAAAGAGTAAGTTATATTTCCATGGAACATACTGTCTCTGTAGTTCAGAAGAGGGGTTTTTTAGGTTATATCCTCAGTAGTGGAAATTTTCTATGGAGCTCTGATGATCAGTTTTGTTCATAGCCTAGGCTCTTTTTCCAAGGTTGTGCTCAGCCAAAACAATGTGAGTAGTGCACACGAGGTGTTTCCTAGCAGAGGGTAAACAGAGTTCAAACTGATTGTGGTGGATTCTTTCCATCTGGAAAATATTTCCTGTAGCTGTTCCTACAAGAAAGAGATTGACAGAGTCAGAACTCAGCATGAGAGGGAAGTTTTTGAATTCTCTTGCATTCTAGAGAGCATGTAGGTTAATCACCATCTTAAGATGTTGGGCAGGTAGCACAGCCAGACTGTGAAGCATAGAGATCAGAGGTGACTTCACCCCATGTGAGCTGAATGTAAAGGAAAGCAGCAGTAACATCTGAAAATTTAGGTTGAAATGCCCCAGTTATAGTGCACATTGCTACAATTTTAAGGAGGAAAAAAGTTAGAGAAATGGATAAAGCCATTAACTGTCTCTTCCCATGTTTTCAGAGACCATAAGCTCCTATTCAGTTAAAAAACAACTTCCTAACAGGTTTACTATCAAGGTAGCTTTGATTCTAGTTGCCCCAATCCTCTGTGGTTGCTTTCAGCAGCACTTTAAACAGATTGGCATGTGTGACTTTGTTTATTAGAGAAACTGATGGTTTTTTTGGATTCTTTTTGCTTCCTTTAGATCTTTGGGAAGATAGTTCAAAGCTGTCAGTCCCTTTAAGGGAAGAACTTTGAAAGGTAAAAGAAAAAAGCAATGTAGCCACAGAGTGATAGGAAGGAAGTAGATGTCAGGAGTCTACCTTGAATCATACAAGGCATAGATTATGCAGCACAGCTGCTATTTACTGCAGGATAGGACGAATAATTAGGTATGTGTCCATGTGTAATTTTGAAATGTGGGAATTCACTCACTGATGTTTTGTGACTTCTGAAAACCTCAGACAATAAGAAAGCCCTTTCATGTGATATTGGACCGAAGCCTTAACTCTGGGGCCTGTTTTAAGTAGGGCTTCAGTGCTTACTGGGCTATCCTATTCCCATAATTCTCTATGCTCTTCTAGTCTATTTCACATGATCCCATTAACTTCTAGCAATCTCTTCTAGAAGTCATAATGAAACTGTATTTTCACAAAGGTCAGAAGAATAAAGTCAGATATATTGAGAAAATAATCAATAAATGTGTCTTTGCAGTAATATTTAGCACTTCAGTGAATGCTTTAGCATAAAAATAGAAATGAAGTTCTTTTTCAAGCATGATATTTTCAGTTTTGTTTACTCTCCAACTGCTTATTACTGAAAAATGCCAGTGGCCTGAACACACTACTTCATAACTTTTTAAGACTTTCCTTAGTATCATACAACATTTAATGATTGACAGTAATTTTTGAAGAATGGCTTTATAAACTGTTTTATTTGATGAAAGGAAAGAAGGATAACATTCCTTGTTTCTACCTAAAATGATTAGGATCAAAACTAATTTTCAGCATTCATAATGTACATAATTCAATACAAACAGACTATTTTTGGATTAATACAATTTTAAAAGGCTAATAGGAGATAATTGTGACTTTGCCAGAGATGATTATATTAAAGATGCTCCAGTTCAGATTCTCCATAGCACATTGAGAACCTACTGGCATGATTTGCTTTTTTGCATAAACAGAAAGCCTAGCCTACAGCACTTTTATTTCCTTTTACTATTATCACGAGAGTGTAGCTATAAATATTAACTCTCATGAAGTATATTTGTTTCAGAATCATGACTGAAAAACTTCCCTGTCATTTCATGTTAAATTACTATTGTTTCCTATGCCAGATGTTCTTACAGCCTGTGGGACTGTTCTTCTTTGGAGTGAGAGACATTTAGGACCACAAGGAGTCTGGTATAAAGGTGATTGTAGATAGGTGTGCAATAGTGGAGGGGGGGAAATACTAAAGAGCTTCATGATAGTCACAGACCAAGAACAAAAATATTTTATCTCTTTAGAAAGAGGCGTAGATATTTTATTCTGCACAAACAATGAAGCTACTGTGGTAAGTGCAGGGATGGTGGTTGTTAAATTGCACCTCGTAGCTACTGGTTATCTTTTCAGTATCACACAGTTTGTGTAAACCTCTTCAGAAATTTTGAATGAACATCCTATGTTCATCCTACAGGATCATCAATTATCTTGTTTGGGAAGGCTTTCACTCTCTTCTGTAAGAAGTGCTTAGCTAGGTGTATTCAAGGCAATAATTAAAGTTAAATACCACATAACATATCACAAAACTGTCTTGTCTTATATGAGATCATCAGTGGGTGAATCATTGTAGTGTTTCTGGTTGAGACCAAGGTGTATTGCCAGAGCAACATGAAAACCCAGGCTCAACACAACACAGCAAAGACAAGCAGCACTTTCTGTAGGAAAACAGTTGGGTGCTTGCCAACTTGTGTACTTGCATAGATAATCGCAGAACCATGGAATTACAGGATGGTGGAAGTTGGAAGGGACCTCTGGAGATCATCTTGTCCCACCCCCCTGCTAAAGCAGGTTCACCCAGAACAGGCTGCCCAGTATCACATTGTCCAGATGGGTTTGGACTCTCTCCAGAGAAGGAGACTCCACAACATCTCTGAGCAGCCTGTTCTGATGCAAAAGCCATCTTTTTCTTCCAGTGATTTAGAAATAGACTAGACTAGACTACTAGCATATCATAATCCAAGCTGAGGTAGTATCTTAAAAACAATAAAAAGGCCTGATAGTACTAACTCTTGAATCTGAAGGCTTCACCAAGAGAAGCCAGGGACCTGAATGCTCTTGACTGCATGAGTTTAATAGAAAGGCAAGGGACAATTCTTTGGCGCTAGTGTTCCTAAGCCTAAAGCTTGAATAAGAGCCAGCTCTTCAGGACCATCCTCCTCAGACATGGCTCAGCCTTTGGCCACAACAACTCCCACAAAATGGGTAAGTGATTAGCAGTCAGATAGTGACAGGTGTTTATTTTGTCAAGCAAGATTTCTTTGGACCCTTCCTCCCTTTCCATCAGAACTTTGGTAATGTTTAAAACTCTGGCAAATATCTGATTTTGAGGAATCTACATTCTCCAACAGAAGATTTTTCAGCTGAAGGGGTTCTGTCAAGTCCTGTCAAACTTTTCTGTACTTGGCACATTTGACCTTTCAGCAGTTCTACTAGTTCTGACACATATGTCTCAACTCAGTGCCATGAAGTACTTCATTTTTACTAGCATGAAATTTGTTCCGTTTTAATAAGAGATAGTAACATGGCATTTAAAGTCACAGTCTTCTCTAACTCACGCTATATCTCTTTTCAGCTTAAGTGTACAGCATTACATTTTCACCATTACCCACCAGGACTGCACTGGGGCATCATTCACAATTATTTCATTTTCTCAGATGACAAAAAGCAGGTAGGTATATTTTCTTGCAAAATATAAATATTGTCTCTAAATGTTCATATTGTTTGTTAATGTGGTTTGAAAAAAACAGCGATGACAACCTGGCATTGAAATAAATTTAATTTTGTTTCTAATTAAGCAGAAACAACTCCTGAAATTCAATAAAACCAAGCAGTAACTGGGGGATTGAGTGAGTTACCTTTTTCTATTATACTATAATCATGTTATATAGAGAAGCTTTCATGACCTTTAAAGCCACTTGAGAATCTGATAAACAGCATCAGGCCCAGCTCTGTCAGCAGCAAAGGTTTTATCAAACCACTGTACTGGGCTTTTGTACTTTTAGATGTAATCTTTGTCTAACCTAGAATTTTGGAATGTTCGAACATTTATTTTTATTCCATATATTAAGCTGTTGCTTAGTGAAGTAGCTGCAAAATTCAATATATATATAGTGCATGGACTTGTGCCACTAACCTCATCTTGTTTCCATGGTTTTCTGTTGTTCTCTACGTATTTAGCCTGTTTTTAAATTATGTGTTATACGTATCTTTGGGAGGAGGAAGTATCAGGCAATCACAGAGAGGCACTGAGAGAGCTGGGACTTTAAGATTATAATGCTAGTTGTTTAACTGGGAACAGTCAGTTAAAAGAGAAGACTGAGAATCTGGATGTTATAGTCTATTTATGCTTCTGTCACCCATGCATTATACGAACAAATCACATTATAAAATGGCATAGAAAAATTTGTCTCTGAAGACTTCTGCAGCGACACAGCAAAAAAACTTTTTCATGCCCATTTCTAAGATTTTTTTTTAAGAGACTCTTGTTTGAAAATAATTATTTTTCATTTCTTTCATAGAGACAAAATCCAAATGGCCTTTAATGCCAGAAAGGCTTGAAACTGAAAAAAAACAAAATATTGTGTTATTTTTTTTCCCCAGTAAAAAGGATACTTTTAGAAAAAAATAATATATTGAATGAACCATTTCCTGCTGGGAAAAAATGCTTTGAAGAAATTATTTCATCAGTTCTGGTACTGTATAGCTGAGATACCTTCCCAAAACAGGCAATCTAAAATAAAATGCAGGCAGGTTGGAAATGGGATAACCTATCCTTCTAAATGATGCTAGAGGTGAATTTGGCTGCTCTTGTCAACTACGTAGGGAAAAAAACCTGTTAATAGTCCAGCTGCTCTCTAAGGTTCTCTCTACTCACTTTAAAAATTGTTATAATATTGATGTCTGGCTTACACAAGCATGAAAACAGACAACAAACATTTGTAGACATCAGGTAATAAGAATTCAGATACTTAAGTTACTTTTGGGAAAACTATTTTAAAATATTTAAAAAAAAGTGCAAGTCCACATCTATATATCTCTTAAATAAGGTTCTCATCGAGAACATGACTAAAAAGATCTGCTAAAATAAACAGTTGTCATATTTCTCATATTTTTTATTCAGGTTTACCTGCTGCACATGCTTCCTTTTCATTACCTTTGCATGCTATTTCTGGATGTCTTGCGATCCATCAGTGATTGCTACCTGTAAAGCCACTGACATAGCGTTTGCTTTTCCAGAATTGAAACAATGCAATTATTGACATTTTACATAACAAGAAAAAGGCTTAAGGAGAAGAATTTTCCTATTTTTCTGTATCTGAGACTGTAATCCTGCCCTACACCATTGGGACAGATATCAGTGCATGACATCTAGTGGTAGATGAAAAAGATCCATTGATCTGTGCCATCAAGGGAAGGTTCTTAAATGACTGTGCAAGGGAAAAATATTCTTATCTAAACCCAAGTAACCATATAGGAATAATTTATTCTTTATGTATTCCTGAACAATAGATCCCAGCAGACTTGGAGTCTATTTTGTATTTTAAGGGATAGGCTTTATTTTCATCATAATTTTCTGTTGCCACTGAAGAAATTCCGAGAGTCATTTGTTTAGGTAGCTTAAAGATATTGCTTGTTTTTCAAACAATAATCATGGTGAGATTCATCAAGTAACATATAGAAAGTTAGGGTTATATAAAATTCAGAAAAGCTCTTTTCCGTAAGCAGTAAAATGTTCTGATGTAACACATTATATGTTTTATGTATTTAGGCATTATAGATAACACAGCAGTCCTGTGCTTTCCATAGAGTTATCCTAGACTTCCCTGACCTCCTAATACCTACCTGTTAGTCTCCACTGTCAGTTATAGTAGGAATTTCCACTGGATTGAGAAAAAAATAATAACAAAATAATACTGAAGTATTCCTCAATAGAGGAATAGGCTGAAGTTCATCTGAAACGATGAAGTGCTTGTGTACAAAGGATCTGTATAAGATTTTTATATATGCCAATCTTTTCATGTATCTAGTTTACCAAAATCTTTAGTTTAAAAAGCTGATAATTCTTTCCAACTTTAGAGCATGTTCAGGCACCATATAGGTTAGAACTCACCTGTCTAACTACACTAGAAAATCCATTTCAAGCTGTTGGTCAGTGCTCTAAGCAGAGGGAAGTGTTTCTGCTTTCTGAATTTTCTTCACTACCATTTTTGTTTCTCCCCTTCACTATTCTGTTCTGGATAACAATGTTCCTAAAAATGCTTTGCTATTTCTTTTCAGAACTACATTTTCTGATAAATTGACACTTTACTGGGATCTTTTTCTTTTTCCAGTTGTATTTGTAATTGTTTCAAAACTAAGACTTCCCCGATTTTTATTTATTTTTCTTTTAAATCCCAAACAAAGAAAAACAAATATCAACCAAAAATTCTTCCTCAAGACCACAGCATGACACTACAATTTCAAAGTGAGGAAAGTGTTTTATCTAGACAAAACAAGATACATGTTTGTAGGGCACCAGATTGTTTTATTTGAAATGAGTTTCCAGAAGAGTTCGCTCGGTGAACAACAGAATGTTGAATGGAAATTATCAGCCCAAATTATGAAAATCAGCAAAACTATTAAGAACTGAAAACAGGATTCTTGGAAAATAAACTCATAAGGAACTATGACTTGATTGTACATAACTTCATTGCCAGCCGTGTTATGCTGTCAGCAAGTGTACCTGTTCTCCAGGTATTTCTCTAATATAAAGTGCATTTAAGTTCTTTTATTTGGAAAATAGTGTACCAACAACTGAGGTGGGAATGACATATTTTTCCCTGGACATTCACATGCTAATCCTGGTTTAATCTGACATATTAAACAACTGTAAAATGAGCAATGGAATGAGACGGAAAGAAAATGCCCGGCCCTGGAAATGTACTATCTGCTTTCCACCAAGGACAATGAAGCCAAGAGCAGGTATGAGAGGAATTGTATCCCTGTGTATGAACACAAGTGGAAAACCAGAGCTGAGGTGTGTTGATAGGGGGAAGCAGTTGAGACTCAGCTGGTACTCAGACAAATGTCTACATAAATAGGTATGGGCATGAATCTGAATTATCATTCTGAACTCTACCTCCTGTACCATATAGCAGTAATAACCATTAACCTTTTTGAAGGTCTGAATACAAAGATCGCCCGTTTAACGTAATGGCAAAGACATCCCAGGAACAGAATGCAGCACGTAAAGAACAGAAATGATCTGTGAAAGGACAGCGCAGAAAAGGATTTCTGCTGAGCTTCCTTCAGTAACTGTGACCTTTGCAGAGTCCTTAGTTTCACTGGGAGTTCATACAGTTGCTAAAGAAATATTTTGGAAATATTTGTTATATAATGTGAAACAATACAACAGGAGGAATTAGTTTTGGTGAACAGTAATGTTCAATTCAGCTGCAATCAGTGTGTCTTGTCTCATGTTGTTTTTTTTTTCTGGTGCCTTGTCAAGACAAGGCAAAAACTCCTTATGATTGCCTGTTTAGAAAGGGGCACATACAACACATATAGTCAAAAAGATGCTTGACCTTCTGTACAGAGCTACTTTTGGAACTGCAGCCATTACTCATTTATGTGACAGGGAATTGCAGCAAGACTGGGTAAAGGAGAACAATGTAGTCACCTTGCATGTAAAATAGGCCAGCAAATGCTGGTTCCTGAAGTAACTCCCAATTTTCCTTCCTTGATCCACCCCCTCACACACATACACACACATGTGCACACACAGTTTCTTTCTGGTTGTCTCCATGGTAACAGCAGCACCAGGATTTTGCTGCTGCTGCATGTTTAGGAAGCTGCCTTTGCTCAGGGAACCACTGCCCAGCTGGTTCTTGGATACAGCATCACCCTTCAGTGTCCAAACAGCCATTAACTGTTAGACATACTTGGCTGCAGCACTTGACCTGCGTTGCTATTTCGTTTGACTGTGGGTGGTTTACACTGACAGGTGTTAAAGTCCTTTGTAAAATTCATACATTAGACAGAGGGATTAAGTGCACGCAGGCTTATTTCTGCAGGGAGCTACCAACTTGGGACAAGTGCATAGTATAATGAGCCTCTAGTAACTATTTTTGAAACATGTAGAAGAGGTAAATCCCTACTGAAGGTGTTACAGTTTACAGTGTCCCCAGTGACCGAAAAGGAAGGAGATAAACATGAATGGAGGAGGAAAAAAATATTCTGTTCCACCAATTCACATGGAAGCTGAAGAGAACTCTTCTTACTATGTGCTAGAAAGCACCTTTCAGAGTTGAGAAGTGGAAGCCTGGTGATAAGTATCACATTTATAAAAAGATCATAGTTAAAGTCCTTTACAGAAGATACATGAAGAAAGAAATCTCATTGTGTGTTGTATTTTTAATAACCTGAGCACAAATGTGTACTTGATGTAGATTAATAAATGTTGTGCCAGTGTTGTTCTATTAGCTTTAATTAACAACTTTCTTTTTTTTTTAATATTACACCTTCCAAGGAGAAGAAAAATCAGAATGGTTGCACAATGGAAAGCAGCCCATGCACCTAGAAATGGGCAAGATTTGAATCTGGTTCCCAGTAGGATAAAACAGTCTTGTAACTTCAGGAAGCAGAACAAGAGCACTGAATCTCAAACAGTAAATCTGAGAACTGGAGTGATGCTACCTGGAATTTTAAATTCTGTGTTTATAACATAATAATGGCAATAATAACAACATCTTTCATTCATAACTTCTGCATAACATTTTGTCCTACAGCTGTGTCATCACTGAAATAAATTTACCTCTGCGATAAATGTTGGCAAACAAACAGACCAGGGAAAATCAGCATGCTGCTCAACACGAGAGAGGGAGACAAATTTTGGTCAAGGACTCAGGGACAAATCCTGCTGACAGTGAAATTGCCGTAGGCTCTTTAATGTCCATGCAGAGCGGAAAGACCAATGCATAGTAAATGTCATGGCATTCCATTTATTTGCTCTTTATATACTGTTTAAATGCTTCCCATAAAACACAATCCTTCCAATAATGCTCTTCTTCATTTATCATTCTGGTGCAGAGATTCTTTTTTTTTGTCTGCATGTTAATTGCCCACATCAGTCTTTTGCCCATTTCTTTCATATGTAACTTTAGAATATTTTTTAACTGTTTTCTTGTAAAAGATGACCATGTCCAGTCAGTCAGCAAAGGCCACTAACTAGCCTCTTCACTATGTCTGTTTCTCTTTTTTTCCCTTATTTCTACTATGATGCCTATTATTGAAAGCAAGTTGGGAAACACTTTTTTGCTGCTAGTTCAGTATTTCACATTCATATGTTCAAAATAAGATCTGTCTCAAAATCTTCAGATCTTTGCTGTTCATTTAATTGTATGTTTCTATTAACATTAAAATTCTCCTGCTTGTTTTGTCCACTTATTCACAATTGCACTCTTCAGCTGCATGTTTTCATTAGAGTCAAGTAATCTTCCTGAGTCAAGTGATGTCCTTTAATAAGATTATAACTTGATTGAGCTCCAATCCCAAGGAAGGCATTAGGGTGTTAATATATTTTAAAAATCATCATCATGGCTAATTCAATGTATGGATAGTGAGGGATTTACTTTTTATTTCCACTGTTTTTCTTTGTTTAATTTATTTTTTAACCTATGGCTTTTTTTGTGAATTAGATAATTAGATAAATAACTCTCAAGATTAAATTCCATATTACGAAAACAGCTGAGTTTTGACGAAATTAATTCTAACAAAAACAAAAACAAAAACAGACAAGAGAGACAGACTTTACTGCTGTGGGCCCACTGGGAAGTGGCTGGACTGTGAACAGGAATGCAGTGAGCCTAGATTGTGGCATGAAATAAAGAAGTAAAATCTAAAAGGGAGAAGGGAAAAAAACCTAAAAAAAAAAAAAGGAGAAGGAAAGAAAAAAGAACGAACCCCCGCAGCCATTGCATTTGACTTTCTAATAATGTCAGTCTCAGAGGAGAGCAGAGATGGAAATGAGAAAGGGTGCACTTGTGATGCAGTCACTCTTTCTGTCATTGCCTTTATGGCTTTTCAGCAGGCCACAAAAGGCCAAGCCACTAGAATATGAATGAGATACAGTCATGGCCCCACCAAATAAGTAGGATGCATCATCCCGCCCTGTTTGGGTCCTAATAGCTTTTTCCAGCTCAGTAATCTCTCATTGTAAAGGAAAAATAAGACAAGACAAACAAACAAAAAATGATCTTCCCTCCCCATGGCTCTCTGTCTCTGCTCGCTTCCATTTGATTATTATTCTGAAGGAACTGGAAGATTTAATAGTCAAGAGGGATTTCATGTTGTAAACCCCTCTTGGGGTGAGTTTTATTACCACCAATTAGACTTCTGGATTACGTATTCAACATTGTTATTCATTTACAGGTGGAAAGATGTGACAGATAAGCACGGGTGGGAAAAAACGGGTTAAAGGAACAGAAAACTTAAACAATGGATCTTTTCTCTGGCCACTATGCATCTGAAATCCCCTAAGAGAAAGGTGAGGTACACTGGGTGGAGGTCTTTCGGTTGATGACACCAGGGCATAGAAACTCACTCTAATTTCCCTTTCCTAACTATTGTACTAAAGACACCTTTCACTGATTTCATCTGTGTTCTAGAACATGTCAAGCCCCGTATCTAAGATTCTGATGCACTGCTCTGCCTCTCTCAAGAGCTGCATGGGTTTCAGCAACAATAAAGTGTAACAACAGGAAATTTCAGATGACAGAGGGGAGCTTTGTGTTATTCAGCAGAGCTTTGTGCAGGGTACCTCAAGCAGAAACACCCTGGAAACAGTGGCATAACCACAGGCTGAAATAACCTTACTGATGAAGATGATGCTATTTTGATGAAGCTAGAGAAAGTTCTTCTTTTTAAAATGTATATTGTGCCATCTAGACTTGCCTGGTCAGTTGAAGGTAGCTCAGGGTTATACATGAGCTTCATTCTATGTTGTCTGGTGTGGTATGGAGGTATGCAGAGATGACTGTAGACAACCAAGCATCCTCTGCTCACAGCACTAACTCAGGAAGCATGGATGAGAGTTGTGCTCTAGCCCATGTACTCCTGTTGACAGTCAAATAATTGTATACTAATTGCAACATTAGTTAATTAAGTCTGCCAGATAAGTAGCCAAATATTACTAGTCCCATTAAGATCAAGGGAAAACCTGGACGATGAGGTTGGTTAATTGGACTGAGGACATTTAGGAATGTCAGTGTAGTGTTCATAACACAAAATACTTTTCTGGATCTTGCTAGCTCTTAGTCTCTACTGCCGATGGCCTTGTGAACACACTGGAAGTAGAAGTGGCAGAGCCGGAGAGTAGAAAGAATTATGCATGAATCCAAAACAAGTTTTCATTGTGTGTTTAAGATACATGTGATTAAAACATGCATGCACTTCAGTTATATTTATTTCATTACACATAAAGTTTGCGCCTGTGAAAGGCAAAAGATTTTCTTTGGCATATGACTTCAGGTAACAGTATTGACAGAAAATCAGTTAAGATTGTTTTTAAGTACAGTTTATATTGCATCTTTAAATTGCTTGAAATAAGACACTTGGATAAAACATTGTGGGGGAATTGTTTTACCTAATTCATCAGCAAGATAGTTGTGTTGAAAAAAATGAATCTTTTGCAATATATGCTAGCCTTGGATTTTTGGATATTATATATTGTGTGGACAAGGAGGATTAACTTGTTCGGTAAAATACTTTTTGTTTTGGACAATGTGGATATTGATTAAGGTCATTCCTGCAGGATGAGTGGCAAATCAGTTTAATACACTGAGTAGACTGATCTCTATTTTAATAAAACGCACTCTGTGGTGCTATTTCTTATGAGCACTGGCTGAAGCTAAGACGACTTTCTACTATCCACACAGCACAACCACAGCCTAAAAAATAAGAGGTTTGCATTTAAAATATAGGCCTTCTGTTCAGCTAAAACCTTGCACAGGGCCTATTTACTGTTTAAAATGTGAAAATAATTAAGTTCTTTATCATACTCTATTTCCAATGAATCAGTTTTTAGCAGGAAAAGTAGAAACATATTGAAATCTCCTGATGCAGTCAGTACAAGGCAGAACTGGGATGGTAGCTGAAGTGCCTCTACATGAATGCACACAGCTTGAGCAATAAACAGGATGAATTAAAGGCTGGAAAGCTGTGACATAATGGCTATTACTGAAATTTGGTGGGATGCCTCCAATGTCTGGAACGTAGAGATAGACAGACACAAGCTCTTTTGGTCCCTTCAGCAGGGTAGTAGGGGAGGCTATGTTTCCCTCCACATCAATGACCAGCTAGAATCGATGGAGGTCCATACGGGGAAGGACGATGAGCTGGTTAAGAGTGTATGGGTTAAAATTGGAACTAGGTGATCTTTAAAGTCCCTTCCAACCCTAACCATTCTGTGGTTCTAATTCCATCTTTTAACAATAGTTATCTCACCACAACATTAAAAGTCATAATCTGATTCTGAAGTCATCTTCAAGGAGGTTGTATATATATATCACTGTGTTTCAGGAAAACATGCTTTGAACCACTGACCTTGCCTGTCTTTAGTACTGTCTTTTTTATACTTTCCCTTATTTCTGTTTTCCTTCTTCAGTTTCAGCTCTTCATTTCTAATATAAATTTGGTAACAATCATCTCAATAATCCCTTTCTCTTTCTCCTTTCTCTTTCTCCTTTCCCTTCCCTTCCCTTCCCTCCCTTTCTTTCTCTCTCTCTCTCTTTTTCCCTTTCTTTCTCTCCTAGATCGTTAGAGCTATCCATATCCTAAGAAAGAATTACAAGAGTATTTTCTTGTCTGGAGTTTAGATGTGCCAATGCATCACTTTAATCTCTTATCACCTTTAATCATATTTCAAGGAACTAAACTTGTGAAGGCTGAAAAAGAAGCAATAAAATTGTAAATTATCCTTATTCTGTGTTCATATCTCCCACCCACACCTGTTCTACTTCAACACCTGCCCTCCAGCACTGTCAGGGCAAGACTGAGGCATGGAAAAACAACTATAGAGGTATGACAACTACGTGATAAAAACTTCTAAGTTAGTTGATTTAGCCCCTAGCAACCTTTCTTACCAAGTTTAAAAGAAGTAACTTCCTCTGTTGCATGATGCCATTGAGAAGTTTCACATAGAACTTCAACATACAGTGTCTACATTTTGTAGCAGCAATAACTCATATCCAAAGCTGTTTGATTTTCTGTTCTTGAGTTGCCATGGAGATTTTACACAGCCCCATCTGTTTGTCTTGCTGAATTGTGCAGTTTGATGTAGTTCATGCTCTCCCAATGTATAGAAATTCAGGAAACCTACTTATATATGCATAACAGGGTATCCTGAAGACAGATTTTTTAATCAATCCTGAACAAAAGAACAAAACTTTGCCTCCTCAATTCAGATTCTTGCCCAATGAAGACCTGGCCTTTTGTAGAGATATGTACAGAGTATTTCAGAGTAAGGCTCAAAAAAATAAAGAAGATATAATAAATTAAATTCAATAAGAAGCAACTTTCAGTATTGAAAACAGTTACTATGGAGCAAAGTAATCTGAATTTATATCATGTTCACATGGTTCAAATGTATATACTTCCAGTACACTTTATGATGAGGTGAAGAAAATTTTTCAAAAACACTGGATAAGTTCCAACACAAAGAGATTCAGTTCTTCCATTTATTACAAACTGTATGTATGGACAAGTTTGATAAACCCACCCTCTATACTTAATCAGTGTTATTTTAACAGTAGAGGTATAAATCCTCTGTTGCAATGTAGGGAAAGATTTGATGGGTGAATACTTCTGACTAAAACTATCAAATTCAGTGATACTGTTTTACTTTATACCTGTTACTGACAAGTGTTTGGAGAAGGTCTAGAAAAATGCATACAGTAAAACTATAAGCTTTGATTTTTTTGATGACTCCTTTCACCTAAGGATTTCTCCCTTGAGGTTCAGCATTCGGTGTTTACCTGTTCCAAGCATCCAGAATAAAGTTGCATAATGCAAGTAACTAAACATCGGATAGGGTAAATACTACATTGTATAATGTGTAATCAACAAATTATTCCAGAGCTTTTTGATGAATAAATTTCAGTCAACTTATTGATTACATACAGATATCTAAAATATGGGCAAAACAAGGCTGGTTTTCAAACAATTCATTCATCAAAACAGGCATGATAAATTCATAATATGATTCATTAAGAGTTGTTTGAATAATCTGACCAGAAATGCATTATTGAATAGGAATAAATATTTTAAATCAATATATCTAATTAAAGGAGTTTTAAACACTGCATGTCACCAACTCGTTTTTTGACAATTGTCCTTTCTTGTTGAATGAATCAACATCATGAGCAACTGATGAAGCAAAAGGAACCATCATTTATCATTAGAACAGTATGTGTGAGAATGAGAGCTTGATCCTAGAGCCGTATCAGTTTTACAACCAGTGTATTAAAGAGAATGGGAAAATAATCGTAGTAATAGAAAGAACAATCATTTACATGTTATTAAAACAAAGATTAATCATGCAAAAATTACTACATCAACAAGTCTGCTCACATCAGGCATTTTTTACCTTCTCTTCCTTTTAGGGAATCGAAGACAGTGCAGAAATTAGAGAAATAAACCAGAGAAGATGAAAATTGTTTGAAAGCTCAGTAGGTAGCAAGAGAATACAAAATTAAAATTTAATTATGTCTTTCAGTGCATTTTGGTTAGTCTCTGGCCAGTTGTGTGGTGGTAAGGTCTGGAAAGACCTGTCTGGACGGGAAAAGCATTGGTTGCTCCCAATATCTGTGTGCTCCCCCTTTGGCTCCCTGTAGATATGCTTTAACAAAAGGAAGAGAGAAGTTCTGCATAGGTGGGACTCTGTCTTTAGTTAAGTGCTCCTGCTGACTGCACCACCGGGAAAGTGGATGCCAGGTGCTACACTTCTTCTAGCTCATGGAACTGATGCAAATCAACACCAGTTCCTGTGGAAATAGGGAAACCCACACAAATATCTCAAGGGTATAAAGGGACAGAAGAATATCGATCGTGTGCACCTGCCACCAAAGAACTTAAGACTTGGACTGATCCAGTCAGCCGGTGCTGGATCCATGGGTGGGGATAACCTTTTTTCTTTATCTTTCTCTCACTCTCTCACTACCCCCATATTTTCCTCTTTTCTAAAAACTCTTTATTCCTTTTCCTCGAAATTTAGTCGTGCTGTAAAATAATCGCCTGTGAAAATAGCAGAAATATGCAGAAATTATGCCAGAGAAAAAAACATACTAGCTAATTACATATCTAGAAAGTGATTTAAATATACATCACTTGTATACAATTTGTCTTTGCTATTTACCTCTTAATTTTTCCATTTCTCTATGTATAAAAATAGGGAAATGATAAAGGAAATGCAGATAATTTACTGATAAGAAATCCCCAGTGTAATTAGAAACAATAAGACTGAATCTTCAAACATTTTAAGAAAAAGTCCTGTAGCAGCTAGAGTGCCTTTGCTACTCGAGGCTAAAAAACCCCATGGACAGTAATTTGAGAAATGTCAAATGCATCCCTGTTCTATGCCTGAAACTAGTATTGGATACTATCCTATGGGATGGAGGTGGGCATGGAGGAGAATTATCTATAGCAAAAGAGCCAGCATCATATACTAAATTTAAAGAATTTTAAATCTGCAGGCATGAATAATATGTAACCGAAGAGCTGGTATTAACTAGATAAAAAGCTCTACGAAACTTGAATGCTACTAACTAATAACTATTGGAAAAAATAGAGAAATTTAAAAGAATTAGAGGACTCCCATTTCCATTCCTTTATCAGGTTGAAAAAAAATAGGCAGTTTCAGGCTGCTTAGCTTGGAAAAGCAGTTGAATAGGAAAGGACCTATTGGGGTACTCTTAGAACAACTATATCAGTATCTTCTTTTTTTTTTTT
>VWZY01013372.1:202247-224856 GCA_013399075.1 Chloroceryle aenea
TTTCTTTTTTTTTTTTTTTAATATATAGAAAGGGTGAAAAATAAACTTACTGACAGAAGAAAATAGATAATTAAGGATTTTAGATGCTTTCTCTTATTTTTATGAGCATATAATTATAATGAGCATTACCACTTTTTCAACTGAATAATTAGAGATTCCCCAGAGAAACTTAATATTCTGGATGCCTTTCTTCTTCAAAGATAAATCACAAAGTAATGGAATAAAGTGTTGCCATCCCCTTTGTGTGAGGACCATGGGGACTTGTAAAAGCCAAGAGAACATGTGTGCTTTTTTTAAGCCATTAGGTGGAATTTTCTGTCTCCAGTAAAAAGAACAATGTCTTAACTTCATCTAGCTTCTGGGAAACCAAATTTCAGCCAGAATATTCTTGATCACTAGGCTTTATAGTCAGTATCTTCTAAATGAACATGATGTACTTCCTTTTACCCAAATGCTGAAGAAGCAACATTTTTTTATTTTTTTTTCATTAAATTGTAAGCTATACTTGGGATAGAAAAGGTGTAAAGAGCATGCTTACAATCCTTAAACTGAAAGAATAATTTATAAACTGGAGTGTATAAATTTTGGTTTTAAACCTTTAATTTAATTTGTCATAAACAAGAGTGAAAATTTATTAAAAGTATGCTTATTCTCAAGAACAATAACAAAGCAAGTGCTCATTTTCTATTATATGAAAGAGAACTTTTAAGACCTAATTTGGGAACCTGAAGTATATAATTTTTGTCTTTTTTATTATCAGTTATTCTGTATCGGTTTGACATATTGAGAAGAGCCTCAAAAGGACCAGATTTGAGTGATGCAGAAGTATTTCACATGACTAACACTCATGGTTTGATGGGCTACTAAATTTACACAGCAAACCTGTGACAAAGCAATTCACCTGTTTAGAGCTAGATGGCTGACTCTAGTTAGGTTTAACATAGACAGAAAGAATACTTTCAGTGGATTTTTTCAAATATAAAAGAATTTAGCAAAACAATCTCAGGTCTTCTGAAGAGAAAAAGCACAATGGTTTTTGTAGAGGGGACAGAACTTCTATGAGAGAAATAACTGTCCACTGATGGTGCTTTGGACTGCAGTGAATTCTGAGATGAAAGACTTTGAAATGGAGGACTGATGTGCCTGATGCATCCCTGTTTTAAATATATATATACAAGCATACAGGTTTTAAATTATGATTTTTTTCCCCTTCAGTATTGAAAGCTTTACGTTATTACCATAGAAACTCTTTGCATTCGAATATTACTTTCCTCTCCAGCTATTTCAGTATCATTAAACCCTTGCTAATGCTTTATTATTCGCTATCTTTTAAGCCCATATGCATTTCAATATCTAATTTACTTAACAAATTGAGTCCGACAAAGGAGAAAAACTTATACTGCAATAAACAACACTATTAATTACTCTGTGGAACAGGGAGCCGCTGTTTGTCAGCAATGTTATGCCTTCAAAATAATGGCACCCAGTAATTAAGTATGAACATATTCTAATATTAGGACATATATCCTTTTTTGTTACATTTACTTACAATAAAGAAAAGTGAAGTTGCATTTATTATAGCTGTGGCCTTTATCCTGCCAAAACAAAGGAAGAGGGAAAGAAAAAGGCTTTCAGCCTGGGAACATATAAATATGTTCCATACAAAAATTTCACTATAGCAACCAAAATGTCATTTTTTAATACTTTACTCATTAGAGCATTGGAGATTAATAAAAAGTAGACAATAAGTCATTTAAATTTATGAAGGTCACCAATTATAAAATATTTATTTTGGAAGGACAGTTTGGTTGATTACCATTTGGGGGCTATCTCTTAAGCCTCTTGTTTACATGGTCAAGTCCTAATTCATGTAGGAATTTTCATTCATCTTATGAAGTTTTCCAGCTTAAACAATTCCTAAACAGAAGATATTAGGATCAAATTCTGATCTTGGAAATACCAATAAAATGTAACATAATGTCCTTGTCCTCAACATCATACCAAAGTAACCAAGATGGGATGTTGAACTCTACTGCAAAGAAAGCTGAAATTAGCTTTGCTCACTGTGTAGTCAACATGACATATAATAGGAAGGCTTTCCGTTCCTTAACTAGTTTTCTGCAGGTTATGAAAGCAACTCTTTGAAAACACATCATTTACTTTGGAACAAAGTTGGATTTGTGTTCGGGGGTCTGGCTGTGCAGCTAAAGAAACTGTAAGGAGAGAGCTTTCACAAGAAATGGAGCAAACTGTTCAAATTTGCTTTTGAGAGTCTTCAAAGACCTTGTGAGTTTAATGGGCCAGTGTTATTCTGCTCTGGCATGCACCTGAGCTGTGACAGAGTCAAAATGCAGTGATTTCCAACCAGCTCACATGATTCATGGCCACGTGACTTTCCTTTAAATGACTGACATGGCTCCCATACAGGTCAGCAGTGCATACTTCAGCTTGTCCTTTCAAACTACACAGTCAGATAGAAAAATGGCCTTTTGTGCTTAAATTATAGCTCATAAGATTTTTCTTATTTGATTTCTTCAAACCACCCCAAGCAGTGAACAGGAAAGAATGCTTCCATACATAAGGAATCTCCTTTTTCCATTCTATTTTGCTTGCAATTCTTCTTGTTTATTTAATTTTTTGAGAGCTCAGAACATGTGAACCAAGCAAATATTTATGCTTTGATAATTTAAGTAGGCCTAATTCATATGGTTTATAGCATGTCATAAGGCTGGGGGTTTTAACCAATGAAGCAGTAACCAGCTGGTCAAAATACTTTTGTTGATAACAACACCAGTTTATCCTTACATCATTTGTCTGAATTTCTCTCTATAATGGTATAAAATGCTCAGCTGCTCACTTCTGCAATCTTTACAGCCAGCCTCCATTATTAGAAGGAAATTTGTGAAGAAATCTGTATGCACTGTTGATCACCATGTATTACAGCAACGTTTAATCACCCATGTTTATGATTCAGTAACTATTCTCCAAATGCCTTTGCTCTAGTGTGTACACACTTATGTAATTATTGCTATCATATTGTTTTTCAGGCTTCTCTATTCCTTATTACTATGATAATTTCTGTCTTATGAGTTAGATACTTCATATGTTGTGGTATTTTTGTTTCCTTTAGAAAAAGCTTATTTTCATAGCTAACAAGAATAAAAAGTAAACAAATGTTTAGGTTTGTATCACGAGCCCTGGTACTGCTGAGAGCAATTCTGCTGGCAGAGTGATTCAGGCCTCAGGAGAGAACCTTCCCCTGTAAACACTCTCCTAACCTTTAGCAAGCCATCATCAAGAAAGCCAGTGAAGTTGGCTCCAGCACAGATGCCTTTCCCCAAGTTCTACTGCTAGCATCACTGCTCAGAGTATATCCTAAACCCTTTAAGAAAATAAAAAATATTAGCGTGCTGTTTCTGTTGTGAAGTTGGAATGTGACTGTTTTGGTTTTTTTTGTGCCAGCATGGTAAAATCCTCATGCTAACCACTATCTATATGCTGGCAATCTGCACATAAATCCCTCTGATTCAGTTACTTTTATGGAAAGTAGAAATGGACCTTCAAACAAGAATGCAGTTCTTTGATAGCTCAAAGTACCCATAGATGGATTTAGACACCAGCACTGCTTTTCTCCATATGCTTATGAAGACATGTAAGCACTTTCTCCTCCCTGGTCAATAATGCCAGAAGACAGACATAAATAAGAGGCCTGTTCTTTAGCAGCACATAGCTTACACACTTCAGAACAGTGCTGAAAAAAATGGTCTTGAAATTTCAACACTCTACCAGACATATGCAGTGTTCATTTTAAATACCACCCCTGTTTTCTACTACACTAAATACTTGGACTCTATTATCCAAGTGTTGTGAGGATAATGATATATGAGCAAATAGAATGTTATGTTGAAAGAATCAATCAGCTGTAACAAAATGAAGACTTGCAGTAACACAATAACTATAATAGGAACTAGAGTTGGATCAAATTTCATGTTAAATTTTTATAAAATATATAAACAGAAAACATAAAATATGAATTCAAGCTCTTTAGCAAATTAGTCTGGCCAGAAAATAATGGTGTTTCTCAACTTCAGTTTTTCAAATTAAACAGGATTTTATTTAGAAATCTACATTTTTTAACTATGTCCACACCCTATAAAGTAGGTATTTAAAGTGGGATTCATTGTATTTAATTTTGACCACATAAATAACACTGTTTGAATAAACAATCATATCATTTCTGTCTGCATCTCTAGGAGCAGTTCTTTCTACCTCTACTGAAAAAGAAGCAAGTGTGGGAGACTTATCTTTAAATATTTTTCATCTTTATATAGGTGTTCATAAAAGCTGGATGAATCATCTTCCTAATAAACCTGTTTCCACTGATTATAGATGGAGCACATATTGCTCAGTCTAAGCATTTGACTATTTGACTTTTTAGAAGGTTAAACATGAAGCATTCAGGCTCAGGTTGCACTGTTTAACCTGAACTCCCTCCCACCAATCTCTTCTATTTTTTGGTTGGTTTGTTCAGCCAACAAGATAGGGAAAAAAAAACCCAAAATACCTAAACAGTTTTTTCTACAGCTCTAAAAAGGTTAAATATGCTAATATTGCCACTGCAGCAATACTAGGGAGTCACAGTGGATTCTAGGCCTGTGGTATAGGGCTATGTACAAACTGGTTCTGAACAATAGTCTATTCCCAAACTGTTTATTAACTGTTTATTAGCTAGGGCAAAACTCAGGAAAAAAATAAAACAGGGATTAGGAAGATTCTAACCTCAGCAGTAACAACTGAGTCATTTAGTATCAGCAGTAACAGTAATCACTAGAGAAATAAAAGCAAATTGGCTGATCAGATCTTAGTTCAGCAGAATTCAGGGGGAAAAGAGAGGGAAAAAAAGGTAAATCAAAGAATGTTTTACAAGTGAATGATGGCACCATTTATAATTAAAAAGTATGAGTTGCTCATACTTTAGACATGTAAAATTTTGACAACATAAACTTGATCTGCATTCAGTGAATCTATTATTTTACCTAACCTACTCTAATCTCTCACCAACACTCATGATTATAGTAGGCTAAAAATACTGAAATCCAGAATTTTGACTTTTATAAAGGCCAGATTTCTTAGCTCCAGAATATAAGACCATTAGAGGTATATTTGAAAAATAAAACTTTTGAGAACAGGAAGACTGAGAAACTAGAATAAAATGTCCTGTAAATCAAAACTCCTTAACTGGATACAGCTTTAGACACAAGAGGACAATGCAGATAACGTCATGAGTTGATCCCACTGATGGCTGTGTGGTAGAAGTTATCAAATATACCAAATGTCAACAGCAAAACAAACAAGAAAGTTCTCATCCACTTATCATGAAAGTGTTGAATTTTCTCCTTCTGACAGTCTGGATTGATGATTCTGTCATCCAGTTTCACCTCAGGGAATTATTAAAAACACCACAGCAATAGATACCATCTGCAAGGAAAACATGAATTATACCATGAGAGATTGCTCTTGGGATATTAAGGATATACTCAAATCCTCTGGTGGTATGTTTTTCTCTGGCAACATGTAATGAATTAAGCAGTCAAAATATGATTTCAACATAAAAGTTTGTGTGGAAAGAGGCGCTTTTTTTCTACCCCACAGTGCTTTTCTACACAGAGGCTATTCCACTGAGATCAGTCCTCTTTCATTGTATTCCATACACGAGGGAACATTATATAGAACCAAAAACCCCTCTAATATCCTTTCAGAAAATATCTTAATCCTTATTGAAGGAGGCTTCTGTATCAACTGTGTTTGATCACACAATTGCCATAGTTTCTTCAGGCAATTTCTCTACTTTGTCCTTAAAGTAAGTAAAACTCTGAGAGCTGTGTGAACACAAACCTTGTTTCTTGCTCAGCTACCAACAGCCACAAAGTCTGGGCTTCCCTGTCTTTATTGGTTCCCAGATCTTGTGGGAAAATTGTCAGAGGTGAGATACACTGAAAATGGTCTCCTCATGAAACAAATAACTAAATACCTTCATAAAAGACATTGATTCTTCACAATGTTTTCTTTTTGCAGGGAGTAATTCCAGGGAGTTACCAGAAAGGATAGTACAAAACTACCAGTTTTGCATAGGCCTTGTACCTAGTGGTCCAGGGGTTTTTCGGCAGTCTGATTGCCAGAAATAGAACTTCCTCCTGTGCCTGTGCTCTCCACTCTCTACCAGACTTATGGAAGTAGAAACAAGCAGGCTGCAGCATTGTCCTTCTCTCACTTCTGAGTCTGCTCTGAGAGTCTAACACGCTCTAGTCTTATGTTAACTTGGCTGGGTATAAACTGGAGTCTAATACACCAGTGGCTTGTCAAAGTGTGTACACCTCTACAAGCTTTCCAGAATACACAAAGTTCCATGGGGACAGTTGAAATTACTTGCAATAACTCAAATCAATCAACCTGCTGTACCATGCAGAATACATACAAAACTTGAGTTTAGTCTTGATTTCACTGTTACTAATGAGGTAATTTGTATTTGCAGATGAGTAGTATAAGTACTGCTACAGATCACTGAACCCATTTTGTGTTACTGAGTTAGAACTACAAAGGAAAAAGCCACCTGGTGATTTAGATGATGGATTGGTGCTTGAGATCTTCTGGAAAGGATCAGGACTAAGAAAGTAAAGTCATTTAGCATTTGTTTTTTTATTTATTGTCATTTTGTATTGTGATGCATACTATCAAATATCAATTATGAGTAAATAGAGATTAGCTCTGCAAAAGAGAACTATAGTTCTTATTCTACTGTTTCTGACTTGTGGCCAGCTAAACAGCACACAACTCAAATAAACTGCTCAGTTTTATTCATCTTATAAACAGACACTATTAGCAAATATAATCGATACTTCCTCTTGAGTCCTAACCCAATTTCATCCCAAAATTTTCACTTCTTTATAATCTGCAAACCTTCACAAGGAAGTTGTACTGATTTTATACAAGCTACTGCTCACAGTCCAGAGCTTCCAATCTAAAGCCTTTCTAACACGCTGTTAGGAGGTTGAATGTCCTTATATTCAATCAGATCTGTCTCTAAGGAAATATGAAAATAACTTGGTTATTAACTTTATTAATTAAAATAGTCATTCTGGAGGAAAAAAGGAGGCTCTAATTTTAAGATCTTAATTTAGTGTCTGTATTAGCTTGTTAAGCTCTATAGGTTCCCTATACATCCAAGAGAAAGTCAGGTCCCTACAGAAAATGGTTTAGTTACTTTGAATTTTAGTTCAGAAGAGTTTCATCACTTTAATCGCTACAGAGATTACCTATGGAGATTAATCTCCTATTTTAGATACTTAAATGATAAGTTTAACATAAGGATACTCCACAGCATGTGATTTGTACCTGTAGCCATACTACAAAAACAAGATCAGTTATACAATCAGGACCAGCCTGTACAACCAGAGACAAATATAATCTGCCTCTGCGTTCTACACTTTGTTAGCCATCCAGACTGATACGGTCCTTTTTTCCCCACGTTAAAACACAGTGAAAAACTGTCTGGTTTTAAAAATCTATTTCACAATTGGTAACCTCAGAGAATGAGTCAATAATGTGTAATAACTGTTCTGCCTGGGGTAAAAATCCAAGCACACAAGATGCTGTATTAATAAAGCACAGAAAATGATTGGTTTTCACACTTTGGTGAAAACACCTAATTTTTCATCTGTGGAAATTTAGCTTCTCATTGGCGCATGTATGCTCTAAGGTATGTATTACTAGCTTTTGCCAGGAAAATATTCATCCTGAAGGACAAAAAGAAATGAAGTATAAACATACCGAGACATTTGTCAATTTGGGGTTGAAAATTAAGATTTTTCTTACTTATTTCATTTATAAAATGTCCATATGTAGAAAGCATTTGTTTGACATACTTGGTTTCTGTGAGAAGACTGAATTTTATGAGTTGTTTCCTATACATGGGACTGCATGTGAAAATGAGAATAGACAAATATGACTAAGGAGTGACACTATTAGACTAGTAACCACAGCAGCAGAAGTGAATGAGGGGGGATGTGGTGAGAGCTGAAATATAAGATCACATAATGTTCTGCAGAGCTTTGGATGTGACACTGAGAACTTTAATATGATGGCAAAGAAGGAAATGAAGAAAGGAATGAGAAGAATGAATTCACAGATTATGGACTGATATGTGAGGAAGAGGATTACAAATGCTACAAACACGAGTCTTATTTTCAAATATTTCCCTCCCATTTTGAGCATACAGCTTTGTATAACAAATGTGTCTACTTAGCTTTCAGTATTTTTCACATGCAAGTTGTGATGCCCAATATGTAAAAAATCAAGTGAAAAATGATCAGATCTGCATAGTCAAACAGGATTACTTAACGTTGCATGCAGATGTGATAGAAAACAGTAGCTTTTAAGCATATGTGAATGGAGCGCTTTGAAGTAAAATACAAAAACACAAAACTACACTTTTCATCTATGAAAAACTGTGTGGTTTGTACTGTAATAGTTTGTTTTGAACCTTTTTTAGGATGTGCAGCTTGTTTAGAACAAATCACTTGTCATGTATGTGGGCTGGAATTGTGAGCAGTTGTATAGGTGGTTGGACGTGGTTTGCTTTTGTCCCCTTTTAACCCAGTAAAGTTTAAATCAAAGACAAGAACAGCTCTAAGTTCTGGACTATGGATTCTGGTTTAAATCAAGTTCATTTCTGTCATGGGTGTCCTGCATCATTTTTAGGGGAAAACTCACCACATGATTTCCATCATTCTGAAAAATGGTTTTGCTTCAGTCATATCTTTTAATATTTTGTCTATGCAGAAGAACATAAGCTACTAAAGTTCACTGAAAGGCTTAGTCATTTTGTTGTGATTTCCATATGCACACAGGAATCAGAAATTATTATATATGCTCCTTAAAGCAGCCATACTATTTAGCACATTATTTGCAATAGTGAATTCTCCAAATATTGTTATTTAAACAAATTACTGTCATTTTTATCCCATGCAGGCCTACGTGATCGTTCTGACTCAAGCACCTACATCTATTGTAATGGATATGGTTTAAAAATTAGAATAATACAAAATACTGGTGTGAAATGGTCAACATGAAAACCTCACCAGCACCAAAGTCTCAGTGGCTAAGTGCTGGTGACCTGATTCCAGTTAGAGGTTAGCAAAAATCTTCTCCTTTGAAACAGAAAATGTAATTTGAAAACTTTGATGAAGCTGTCAGGCTCTGAAAGTCAGAGACTACCCTGGGGACAAAGATAATATTACTGAGTTGAACAAGCCCTCCTTGGTAAAGAAAGATCCATTCTCTTAGAGGTGGAGGAGGAGAATAAAAAGTCTTTAAAACAAATTTTGAATGGAATTATGTTGGCAGAGGTTTTGTCTTTCTGGCTTTTAAAATATATGTGGAACAAGGACATCTTAAATATGACAATTTCATAATTAACTTTTTAACTGTATCTTGTTCTCTGCTGAAGAAAGCTAAAATCCCATTGCTTAACTTACCATAAAATCCACTTTAACTGGAATGAGTAATTGTTATTTAAATAGACTAATTTTTCTTCTTTGGAGTGTCTCAGGGAATAAAAGAGAAAGTATGTAGAACAGTTACAAAGAGGTGTTAGATAAACAGATCAGAAAGAATATTTTAAAGTAGATCAGTCATAGAAAATAAGTTTAGAAGAAACTTTAGTAGGTCATCCAGTTCAGGTCATGTTTCTACCTCTAAACTTGACAGCTAGGCAGTCTAACAGCTGAAGGACATAAGCTTTGATGGTGCAAGGCAGTACTCCTTTTCTTCCTTTAGTTTTCCTCAAATGCACCAGCTGTCCCGTAACCAAATCTTTATCTGTGATACCCATCAATTCATGAATATTTTTAATCTTGACAGTGTACATATATGAAATTCATTTGTATTCTAAGTACTTGGTGTAAGAAATAAACCAAAATCAGAACAGTCTCAGTTTCACAAACTGCAATGGCTTAGATAAACAGAGGTAACATTTCAAATTTTCCTAGACTGAATATATTTGTGTATTATTAGAGTTGCTCAACCTGATAGGACAGATATTTGGTACTATGGAAATACTGGAGAATGGTATTTGACAAATTTCTTGCCAAAAGTTTTGGTAAAAACAAATCAAGTTTCAGGCTTACTAAAATACACTTTTTGATAGTTTGACTATACTTTTTTTTAACTTTAAAAATTAAAGGGAAAAAGCAACCCGCCTATTATTGTGATTAATAGGCGATTAACACTGATTTTCCCATTACCTGCTATCTCCTTTTTATGCCAGAAGAGATCTAAGATTATTAAAACCAAACATTTATTAAATACATTTGTTGATTATATCAAAAATTACTAACAGGACTATACCTGATATCATGACTTACAGATGGAAACTGACAAAGAGTATTTTCAAATTACAGTAAGAGTTTTCTTTAAAGAAGCTTCCAGAGGATGGCATCTAAAGAGCAAATAATCATTTAGGTGAAGGGTCTAAAGCACAAGTCTTGTGAGGAGCAGCTGAGAGAAGTGGGGTTGTTCAGCCTGGAGAAAAGTGGGCTCAGGGGGACATTTTTGCTCTCTACAGCTACATGAAAGGAGGGTAGGGATTAGTCTCTTCTTTCAGTTAACAATTGGTAAGACAAAAGGAATTGACCTCAAGTTAGCCAGGGGAGGTTTAGGCTGGACATTAGTAAAAACTTCTTCCCTGAAAGGTTGGTTAAGCATTGGAAAAGGCTGCCCAGGGAGGTGGTGGAGTAATCATCCCTGCAGGAATTTAAAAGACATGTAGATGAGGAGCTGAGGGACATGGTTTAATGGTGGGATTAGCAGTTTCAGGTTAATGGTTGGACTTGATGTTCTTTAAGGTCTTTTCCAACCAAAATGATTCTATGACTCATTTCTTAATACTCAGGGATACCCACACTTCATTGCTCTGTGACAAATTTATCCAAAACCTGGAACTAGGGCACACAGTCTCTATCTGGATGCCAACTATCTATTCTTACCAGTGAAGCAGAGCCTGCAATCGTTCATTTTTTTAGCTAAAAATGTTCTCAGGAGCTACTTGCTCCCCTCTGAAGTTCAAGCAGGACTTCTGCCTGGTATATTGCAGATTCTGCAGCGCCATGATTTAAACCATTGTGAGAAGTAAAATTTGACCTAAACCTCAATGAAGACACTCATACTGAAGCTCATATGCAGTTCACTAAGATTGTTGTATGCTAAAGAAACGCCACTACGTTCAGCGCTATACCACGGTGCTCTACGGATTTTGGAAACAGTGATTCAGAAATATATGTATCACTGGTCTGGGGCCTCAATAAAGCCGAAATGTCCAACCTGTCAAGTTCTTTTTCATATAGAAAGGTTCTGGATTATTTTAAAACAGTTGACTAGGTAAGGTAGCCAACAGTTGCTGTGAAGTTACTTGGTTTTTGGTTCTTCGTTTAAATTTGTATAGTATACTCCATTATTCAATATACCCTCATGGTAAATCTCAGTTTATTACTCTTGAAGAGTATTGAAGAGACTATAATCTCTTTATATTAAAATTGATACGTGAAGAGTCTTGGCTAGAATTAAATATCACATATTTAAAAGATTCTACAACAGACTCCTGTGGTTTGAGCAACTGTTGTTGCTATGGTAACCATATGTAATAGTTTTATTAAGTTTTTTGATTTTTTTTTTTATTACAACAGAATATTCAATCAGTAAGAACATTTACTTAATGACTAAATAGCAGAGAACTTTTTATTTTGTATTTTGATCTGTTGAGATGTCGAAATTTAAATGTAAACTGAAAGTCTCTACTTCGATTCCATATGTCATACAATTACATTAGCAGAAAGCCTCATTAACTGTTTCAGTCTGTCTGCTAATCAAGCGACTTGTTAACTACCTTCACAGTTAAAATAAAGTAGTGATATAAGGATGTGTACTTCACTGGTTTCAGCACTAACATTCATTTGTTGAATTGCAATTATATTTGACTTAGCATATTAGTCAAATTATGTAGGTACCAAAGAAACAGTTGTAAACTGACACAACTTTTTACGTGTTGTAAAGGTGAAGACTAAGGTCCTTTCCATGAACAACTCACAGCAAGTAAACATAATTATCTGGAGAAAGGACAAAGAAAGAGCCACTGAATGAGCACTCTGGGCAGAAACAACCAACTTTTTATCATTTTTACTTCTCATACTTCACAAGATCTGATTATAAAACTCAGTTTAAGGTCTTGACCCATACCTAATTATCTTCTTTCATAACCTCAATTAGTCCATCTCTCCACTCCACTCTACTGCCTGTAGGTCAGTATCTTTTCAATCCCATCCATTCCATTATTTTTCATGGAATATCTTCCTACTCAGAGTCAAGAATCTCTGTGTTAAACTTTTTGAGCTTTGAGGAAGAAGTTAACTTCTATTACAATACCCATTAGGTATTCTCTATTCATAAATACTGTCCCAAATTTATTTGCAGCCTGATTAAGGCAGGAACCTGGATTGGAATCGGCAGGTTCTACAACAGTAGATGCACAACCTAATGTGAAAGTAAAAGACTTGACTTTCCTTACATTGTCCACTTCTGCCACACAATACACTATTTTTCAACACTAGACACTAGCCTGGTTTCCTAAATTTGTCATTTGGTGCTTCAGACACAAACAGGGTTTATACAATTCAATCCACTGTGTTCATTCCACCGTACATTTTTGCCCTGAACAAGAAGACAAGATTGAGTCTGTACTAGACAGCTCTTTGTGCATAGTGTTCATGTTGCCAGTTCTTGAAGATAAAAGGTATGTTTGAAAGCATGCATTGCAATGACAATAAGAAATTAGGAAAAATTCTAATGCAATTATGTTCTTTTAAAACTGTCATGAGGATTTTCCCCTTGGTCACATATTTTAACCACAGAATTTGAGGTAGTCTTGGAATTAAACAGGTGCATACAAGAGTATGATTTGGCCACTCTTAATTCCTGAAAGGTCATAGACAATATGCTTAATAATATCAATAAGAAATTGATATATTTTAACAGATATTTAAATGTGATTTTAATTTTATCTGGAATTACTGTAAACCTTGTTTGAGTTCAAACAATTAATAAAGAAGAAAAAATAAAATTGTGACCTGAAAAATAAAAATAAACCAAAAATCTTCATGAGTCTTTCAAAGAGAAGGTTTAGGTAGACAAAACAAAATATGCCTAGAAGAACAAGGATGAAAGGAAGTAGAGGCTGTGAGTCTGTCACTTGTTTTTTTGGCTTCCCTCCTTAAATATCTGGATGTGCTGAGAAGCTACATGAAACTAGATAGAAAAATCTATGCCTGTGGATGTGCTGTGGCCCTAATGCCCTGCTGACCTGGGTGCCATCAATGCCTTCTACCATTTCTTCTTGTGCTTTTAGTCCTGCTATTCCAATTTATTATCTCTTCATACTGTCCCTAGTGTTTATACCAGAAGCCTCTATGACAATATGAACTAAGATTAAAATTCATATCAAGGTCATGAATTAACACTTGCTATCTTAAACAGACTCTTATCACACTGGAACATGAGGAAGAGTCACTCTGCTTACTCATCAACTAATTCTGTATAATTCACAAACCAGATTCAGTGGAGACTCATCATGCGCTGAGGAGTTGCCATCAGAAGAAGTAACACAGAACATAAATTCAGATGTGTAAACCGTTGCTAAGAAATTAAGAATTCTGTATTGTTTGAAACCACAAGTGGTGTAATAGGAAATGTCAGCTGGTAATATCTTCCCAGAGTAGTACCTACAAATCCCTTACTTGCTGTCACCTGAGAAGGCATTCACATTGTCATCTAAAAGGCCTGTAGCCAGTCAAAGAAAGAAAAGAGAAACCATTAAAGTAAATGAAGTTTTATCATTACCCCAGAAGAGGAAAATTAAAAGATAATTGTTTTTCTTTCTTATAATGTATGCTGATAGATGAATGCCATATAAAATGTGCTATAATTCAGAATTCTTCAGGTGTTATAATGTGATAGCTGAACTACAGAACTGCACTCTAGGATAAGAGACCATACAGGTTTTTCTTATTCAGGTTTAAAAGACACTAATATGGACCTTAAATCCACCCTGATACATCCTGAATTCTCTGTCCTAGGCTACATTGGATACTAATTAATATATTCTTTTTCTGTCACCTACTATGCAAAGTTAGCAACATTTCATGATTCTCATTTAGTGAGAAAGATCCACCGTGCAGCCTTTTGTAAACATTTCACTTCATCAAACGTACCAGCAGAAATAGTAACAGTGGTACTGGCAAGACAACAAATGAATTGAACTTTTTTAGTCTCTGCATTTGCGTAAAATTTGAATCAATTTGATAGTAACTCCCTTTTTAGCAAACTGGTTGTCTGTGCCTTCCATAAGGGTTAATTACGGATCCATTTTATAGGCCATAAAAAAAGCAGTATCATTCTTCTGCTTCTTGACGTTGCACAGCATGTGATTTATTCAGTGCAGAAGTGAAAACTGAGCATGAGCACAAGTCAAATGATGTAATGTGTGGTCTAATTTTACATATACTTTGGTTTACTCTGGAAAGGGTAGAAAACCTTACAAATTCCCTTTTATGGATGGTTGTGTCCTTTTTATCAAATTTAGAATTTTTTAATATATTTTTTTCATCCCAGTTGAAGTGTTAGTTACTTGTGATGAAGCCCACCTACTTGAGACATCTATTTTAGGAAAAGATGAATCACTTCTGTTTGTGCCTCTCTTTCTATTGCCTATGGATTAAGCATAAGGGAGCAGTCACCTAAAAATAAGATATATAATCTAAGCTAAAGTTAGGCCAGAGAAATCCTAGGATAGCTAGCTGAGTATATAGTATCATACAGTGCTTAAAAAAAGAAGACATATTGGAAAATCTGAGAATGAGAGATGTGTTTTTAAAATACATATGTCAGCAGATATGTGACGTCTAAATACTTTTTGTAATTAAAAGGCATTAGGAATGCATCCAAAGTGAAGACTTGTGAGAGCTATAAATTTTAAGTGCATTAGGTAGGATGCAATTGGTATTACCAAGCCTTGAACCCAAATATAAGCGTACTTTGCTAACAACTTTATACAGGAATTTTACAACACTGTGAGGGCATAGCCAGCTGCAATCTATAAGTTTTTTACATGACTGTGAGTAATGTGACCACCAAAAGAGCAGAACCAGACAGGTCTGTTAGCATGGAGAAGGCATTTGTATGGACTGCAATCTGGTGGGATATCTACATGAATAAGAAGGGTGATAAGTGGTATGGGGAGAAGAGGAGACCCTGTGTTTTGGGACCAGAGAGCAAATAGCATAAAAATGTCAGGCATAAGTAAGAAAAATAAATAAACTAATCAAAGGAGAGCTTGGAAAGCAACATTTCCAAAACATAAATTACTGTAAATTGCATATCAAACTTACTCACCAGAGTCTAAACTTAAACTGTCAATAAACTGTGGTCATAAGGAAGCAGGTGGTAAAAGGTGTTTGACAGGATGGTCATTCTGTTCAGTAGCAGGTAATGAGATACATACATAAATTATTTAGGAAAACAAAGAGGCACAAAACTATGTGTGTTCTAGTTTTATTCAGCCTTCCTACAACTCTTCTAAAGCGATTAGTAGTTTAGTTAAGGAGCTGAACATACAACCTTCCATGATGCTCAGTGATTTGAACCTTTGTGTTGAGTAGTGCCTTAAAATACTAATCAGTTTAAAAATGTGTCAGGCTTTATTAAACACATTTTTCAAACACTTGCAGCTGTAGAGGGTGAGCATTCCACTTCCCTAGTGTTTACAATATAGCCACTCTCCTTTTTATTGGCCTCCATGCTTTGCGATTGTTCATGGCTGCTAACACAGAGAAGCAAGAAACAGTAATCTTCTCTAACACGTGCAGTTGTCACTAAGGGGAATAAAAGATCTTCATTTCCTCAGAGGTAGCTTTCTTAGAAAAATCTGGCAGCAGCACTCTCTGGACCTAGCCGATCTATGACTGAAGAGGTATTAGTTAACAATTTTTTTATCTCTCTTGTTATCATCATCACACTGCAGGGTAGAAAAGGAGACTACAATTTTTGTTGCACTTTTCTGCCTTTGGTAGAACCTATTATATTAGTTAACAGTGTCACTACAAGAGAAGAAAATATTCTTTTGCCATTCCCAAAGAGGAATGAGACTAAGAATGAAATGGGAAGGCCAGTCCAAAAAGCACAGCTCTCGGTTCTGTTCACATTAATGGTCCAGTGTGACAATAAGGACAACTGATTAATGTAGTTAAGTGGCTTAAACAAAATGCATTGAGCAAAATGTCTCTTGACGCTCTTGCTGCAAGCAAATATAAATTAGGTAATGTATGGATCAGAGAATTGTGTATCACTGTGATGAAAGTGTAGAGGACTGTTACATCACATGAGTACTATATTTTAAAACAAAATTTACTAAATTCATTCATTACAGAACATTTATAAGCTATGTTATGAATGTAGAATACTATATGACCCAATATGTGGTTGTTGACTATTCACACCTGACACAGGCCACATTGCTTATGCCCTAATTCAAAATATTTATTTATCATTCATGTCTGGCTATGTTATTGCAACTTATGAAGTACTTATAACATAGTATCATAGAATTGTTTGGTTTGGAATGGACCTTAAAGATTTTCTGTTTCCAACCCACCCTGCCAGATCAGGTTGCTCAAGGATCCATCCAACCTGTTCTTGAGAATATCTAGAGATGGAGCATCCACAACTTCCCTGGGCAACCTGTTCCAGTGTTTCACTGCTCTCAGAGTGAAGAAGTTCCTCATTTCTAATCTAAATCTCCCCTCTTCCAGTTTAAAGCCATTATCACTCGTCCTATCACTACAAGTCCTCATAAAAAGTTCCTCTCTGGCTTTCTTGTAGTATACACTGTTGTTAATAACACTACTTTAGTGTGCTTATATTTAGGTTAAAGGCACATTACTATAAATTATACCTTGCTTAGTGAACTTATAACTGATTGACGTCACAGGCCTCTGCTTTGGTTACACTGCAGTAAGTATAATGGTACCAATTTAACTCATTCATCATCAGAATTAATCGTCTGTTAATTTTTTATTCAAATAAATATGCAGAAATTATGGTCTGCATGGCAAGCAAGGTTGCTCTGTAATTATATTTTTTTTGGTACAAATACTGCTTCGCTGTTCTGAGCTCAGCTCACTGAATCCTATGGAAAAGCAGTTTCTTGAACCACAGTTTAGAGACTATTGTGACTTCTGAGAGTATTGGCTCCTTTCTTCTAGCAGATGTTATGAACAGAAATTTGGTTGTGTGTTAAATGTTTCCGTTTGATATCACAACTCAGTGATATCTCTTAGGGTTGTCCTTAGGACCTATGCAGAAATGGAGCAGATTTTCTGCAGGAAACCGCTTATGAGGGTATGTCTCTATGTGTAAGATACAACTTGTTTCATATCGGATAGCCTGTTAGAAAACACATCTAGGTATGCCTGGAGCATAGTTCTTCAGCACTGATAAAAATCAGTTGCCCCCATTCAAGAAGCCAAGTAAGTCCTGAGTCAATAAACCAATAAACCTGCTTAAGAAAGAAGCTAAATGATGGCACACCCTGTAACACATATAGACTCCCATCATTGACTGTGTCTGAGTACTAGAGCTTTTTATTAGTCATACACCACTAAGCATTCTGGAAGAAAACGAGAAGATAGAGAAAGAGCAGTAAAACAATTCTGAGCTCCGCAGGTCCATTACTGTTCATTTTGATGTCACAGTTCTAGAGCTGCTTTTCCATTTTTGTTTTATTTTCAAGCTTACTGCCCTCAGGGTTCTCCTATAAGACTAGCATTTTGTGACAATATAATGTATGAAGGTATCTACATGCCTTGACAAGGTATTTGTAGAAGTAAGCCTGGGAAGCTAATGTGCCTGGAGCAATTCCACAGCTAGATAAAAGACACATACAGGGTGTTCCAGACTAGGAGTTTAAGAACTTGTAAAGTGCCTCCACTCTGTATGAAGTATACTCCAAACTGATTCATAAAAGGCTTGACACCTAGACTACTTTCCCTTTATTCTTATCACTGCTCACTTCATGTCAAACGCATGGACTCCTCTACTCACTTTTCAAGATGCTGGTATGGCTTTGGCTTGCAATAAAAGCAAACGTTGCTTCTGAAAACGTACATTAATATTTTAATAAACAGCAGTCATAAAATCGATCCTGCAGTAGAAATAGGTCATGCCTCAGTCAGAATTTGCTCAAGCTCAGTTTGGCTCTGCCAAGGTCCAAAAAATACATTGATCCAGTAGCAGGACTGAGATCAGAGTATTTCCAAGGCATTCAGTAGTAATACTTACGGGACTTTGTGTCTGAGAGATAAATTTGTTGGAGAACACATCCCTGACATAATACAGAAAACAAACATCTCCTCCAGCCCCAAAATTCCATTCAAAACACATTCTAAAATTAAATTGATTTACATTCAAAATTCTGGAAAATATTAGATTTTTCTTCCTACAATCAATAATTCTGCTTGTCCCAATAAATCAAACTGAGTTGAAATGGAACATTTGCTCACCCAAGTGCAACATGGAAACTTTAAAGAATGGGTGTGCCAAGCAATTGCTCATAAAACCTTTTCTGTTCAGTCCAGATAGGAAACATCTCTCCATCAAAGGAGAGAGAATGCCAGAGGCTCATAAGGTCAGTGCATTATGTATGTATTTATTTTTTTTAAAAAAAAGGACTTTCTCTTGTATATAAAGTTCCCTAGTTTGGCAGTGATACAACATGCTTTCTTATGATATAGAGAGGAAATCTGCCTGTTTGTCTCGGGTTTTATATTTATATAGTCACTGCTCAACCCTAAAGCTGTTCTGTAGATCTCCAGCTGAAATAAATGTCATACGCTGCTGAATTATTGTAAAAATAATTCTGTTTATTTACAAACATGACACCAAGCTGGTAACTTACTCAGATTCTCCAAAGGATTTTCAGTCTTTACAAACAAACATTCCAGACAGCATATTTCCACTCTCCCTGAATATTTTATTCTCAATTCAGCTATTAACCACTTGCCAACAGATGTGTCCAGTCTTAGAAGCTATGTATTATGATGGATATAAAGGACATTATCAAATATTGAGAAAAGACTTTATGAAAGATAAAAGTGCTTGCTCCCTTTTCAGTTTTTATAACTGAATTTGGCAGCAACTTCTATCCCATCTTTCAAAGTGCAGTGGGATGTAAACTCAATGAGAAAATGAGAATAAAAATTGAGAATTATATTTTAAATTAAGTAGTATGGTGATAATGTAATAAGATGACACTGAAATGCAGGATATTTTTCCTTGGTGTTGTTATGTAGGATATACTTTTTGCACACATAACAAAGAGGATCCCTTTCCCAACACACAGATTTTCCCTTTCAAAATCACCAAAACCAGCAAAATGTTTATCAGCTCTACTATCGATACACAAATGCGAAAGCAGTGCATTCTGATGAAAACAAAGGTATCTGTATTTCTCATAGCATTTTTTTCTTAATGATGTTAAAGACCCAAGAGGGATCACAGGATTGGAGAAAATTTCTAATGAGTAAACAATGGATTGTCTAAACATTTTGGAATGTTCAGTATGGCTTTGACTACAGAGCTGGCTTGTTCTGAAATTATTTCAGCCAGTGAAATAATTTAATAAAATATTTCCTCATGGTGATCCAAACCAGTACATGCATAAATCTAGACTACATCATTTTAACATATCAGCCATTATTGATAAATCTTTTCTGCAGTAATTGGACTATAATATATGTATTTATAAAATGGCATAATAAAGGACTGAGAGAGTAAGGTAAGTGAAAAAGAGGTGGTGGTGGTAAGGAATATACTTCGGTCAGCTTGTTTTCCTGCTTTTTCTAGTCAGCAAATATAGCTTTTGGAACTTATCTACACATGAACATTATCTGCAAAATACGAGCTGTTATTGTGAGGCTAATAAAAGCTAAATAAAGGAGACAGTAATAAATATACATAGATAATCCTTATGTTGAGTAAAGGCATATTAACGAGTTTTGTCCAGTATCAGTCACTCTATTTCTATATATTCAAATTCTTCAAAACACAGAACTTATGAAGGGATTAGAAAATCTATTCAGAATGAAAGCTCTTTAGGAGTTCAAAACATTTGGCCTTAAAGAAAGTGTAGGTAGCTGATTATGGAGTATGTACGTTCAAGAAGAGACACAGAACTCATTTATTTTTATTTTCCCTTTACAGCAAGATGGCAAAAAAGCATGAGGTATGTTCTCAAACTTATAATGAAGTCATTTCAATGGGAGGACCTTTTCCTCCAAAAAGCAGTATTAGCAAGCAGAAGTCACAGAAAAACAGTGACTACACTGCACTGAGTATTCTTATTTAGAACAAGTAACCAGGATCAAAAAGTTGAGGAATGCATATGTGACATCAGCCACACATTGAGCTCTTTGTGCTGTTATGAATAAGGACTTTATACTGCAGTGCCCAATAATATTACTAAAGCTGTTAGATGAAAAGTAGAGATTCTATCTAAATGTCAAGGAATTTTAGTAGAAAGGATAATTATTTCTCCACTCCTTTTCTCTTTAATGAACTCATCATCATGATACGTGACAGCCATATTAAAAAGCATGGAAGTCAGAAATAACAAAATTCCTGAAGTCAGATGAGCATCCCTTCAGTTATTGCCTCCAGCACTGGTTGATGGCTTGAGGAGTGCAGGGAGCAAGAATGTAGTAGATTGATTAAGATTTGCTACTTCTAATTAATGAATACTAGCCTATCTTTTAGCCTACTGACAGAAAACTTAAGCAGACAGACCAGAGTTGCATGGAAGAGAAGTTGTGGGATCAATGCCAGCAAGGGAGGAGGGATGGAGAACATCCATCTCTGTCTCCAGTCCCTTGGGAAGAAGCCAGCCACAGAGCATGACCCCACTTCTGAGGCAGCAGTAGAGAGCAGGGATGTGACCAAACAGGAGGGAGGAGGCAGGGAGTAAGCCTAGCAATTTAGATATTGTCACCCACTGTCTGTGGAGGTTTTGGGAACTCCTGCAGATAGAATTGTTGCGTTCTGTTTTTCAAACTTAATGGATTGCTACAGATCTCAACTGTGTATATTAACAAGCAGCAATTTTCTCTTCATGATACAGCTCTATCAGTGCAAGCGTGGAATTGTTGAGACAGCATGTTAATCTTCTAAGTGTTGAAACACAATATAAGAAATAATTCCCTGCACAATTCAGACAGGTATTGATGAATTTCTGTGAGATGCAGTGAGGAATAAAGTAAAGAATAATGCCAGCTACTAAGATGAACTCTGGGCTGGATGGAGTGGGGAATAAGATACCAGATGCATTTTTGAATTAGATTCCATATTATCAAATATTTAAACAGTCCAGCAGTACAATTACACCCCAGTCTGACTAAATAAAGCAAGAGCTTCTTTCTAGGCAGGCAGAATATTCTCTTTTAAGAGGGGTTCAGCAACTTAATTTGGTGCCATTTAGATCCATGTTTGAACTGTCTTGGAGCTTAGAGTGCTTTTGTCCACATTACAGTCCTCCACTAAATTTATATCTAAACTGTATGGTGAGTGTATGATGACAACCGAATTCAGTACTCCATTAAAACTGAAAGAAGACAATGTACAGTAAATATAATTTTATCTCCAGAATATAGAATCTGAAAGTAGTAGTAACTCTGAGTCGCTCTTTCTCTATATAAAAAAGCCTATAGATTTCTATAGTTTGGCAAATAATAGCATCTAAAATAAAGTACTTAATATATGAGAAATTACAGTGCATTTAATTTGGTTCAATAATTTTCATTTTTCAGTGAATGACTGAACAACTGAATTCTTATGTAGTATAGGTTCTTGTGTGAAGAAGTGGGAAAGAAATAAGCCTTCTAACTATTCTAGAGTACGGAAAGCCCATATACACTTTAAAACCAAGAAGACAGTATTTCATGGATGCCAGAAGTACTGGGTGGAAAGCAGATGTGCAGGGATCTGCCCATGTTTCAGCAAAAACATCAGGCTTTCAGCCAGATGAAAATACTGGTGTTAAAGTAGCTGAAAGGGTAGGAAAAAAAAAAAAAAAATCACTTATCTATACTTGTGAGATTCCAACTGCATTTTTTAAGGTGATAAAAAAAGTCATTGGCACAATAAGGCAGAATCCAAAAGTGCAAGGAGAAGTGCAAGTCCCAAAGCCTCACTAAAAGAAGTTTGGAGGCTACTCACATTTTCTAGTTAGACCAACTTTTCATCTCTGTAGTAGAAAGTTTCAATGCTATACAAGACACCAGACTATCTAACTCCTTCTCTAGCTGTAAACGTATGAAACACAACGTCTAGAAATTCTCAGACCTATATTAACAAGGAAGGCAGAAGATATAAAATATGTGAAAGCATTTATTTTTATAACAGCTGAAGCCAATTGCCACCTTGGTTGTATTAAAGGCGGGGGGGGGGGGGGGGGGAGAAG
>VWZY01013372.1:224900-240805 GCA_013399075.1 Chloroceryle aenea
CATTCTCATTTTAAGTGTAATCATAAAATGTAATATTATTTACAAGAATTCTGCAACATGTGAGATAGGCATGGGGAAAAGATACTAGTGCATCTGATTTCTGTATCTTGACTTGCCATTCCTCAACTAAATCTAGAACACAAACAGTAGAGAAAAATACTATGGACAAGTTTTAGCCAGAGATTTATACAAAGAAATACTTGGGTGGAATTCAGATACAGTCTATGGATAGAGTAAGAGGAATTCAACCTGAATAAAAAGTTTGTTGGGTTTTTTCTTTGACGTCTAAACCATCAACTTTTTACAACTCAGAACTTCTTTTATGTCTTTACAGATGACCTCAACTGGAATTTGAAAAGATGAATGAGAATTTCAAAATCAAAAATAGAGCTAGCAGAGCCTGTAGATACAGCAGTCCACAGACTTATCTATATATTCTTATATAATTCTGAGTAAAGAATCCAGTGCAGCAGATTTATGATTCTCTAAGACGTGGAACAGGCTTTGGTCTTACAGTTAAGGAGTCAAACTGATGCTCCTACAATTACTACTGTAATTCCTTTCAAATGAATCAGACCCTGCTGAAAAGAGAAACAAAACAGGTTGGAGTGGTGCGAGGCAATAAGAAGCTTGCAAACATCCAGGCGTTTTGAAGAGATTCACTGTTATTGCCTCAACTACTTTAAAAATAAACAAGTATACAAAGAATTAACATATGTAAAATCCTACATTAAAGTGAGATTGAATCATTTAGAAGCAGTAATACAGCAGGAAAGCACCCTGCAGCCAACAAAAAGGCTGCACAGTGGGAGGCTTATCCCAGCAAACAACAATTCACACCTGTTAATTACTCTGAATAGGCCTCCACGCGATGCTAGGCATGACATTTACCCATTGTTTAAAAGCAATACTAGTGTAATCTCTTACCATACTGTTATAAGTGAAATGAAGATTAACATAAATCACTTCTTTGCAAATCATCGATTAGCTCATCATGGCATTTGACAGAGGACCCATAAAGTTCCAGTGTATCCTAAAGCTACATAGATAGTATTTCAGGTTTGCTGAGAGTTATGGAAAGGTTGTTGATGGTGGGCTTAAACAAACTCAGTATTTCAGGGAAATTTCTATTTAAACTATCATTTGTTATTTAAAATCTAAAATATATGGTTTTATCAATAATAAAATCCAAAACAAATACAAACATACATTTGATTTACAATTCTTGCACTTTCTAATTAGAAAGCATGTCAATCACATTCGAAAGCTTTAAAACAATACTTAATAATTTGAATACCCCTCAATATCTAACTGTTTAACTTGACAAACTTGACTTAGGACTTTTACAATTTCATTCTGTTTTTTTTCATATTAAAGCCTGGATGAATGAAAACTGAAGGCATGAAATCTTTTGATATTTCTTTATCAAAATTATTTGATTAAAAGGGTTTTTTTCCTACCTATACTAATCTGTCTATTTAAAACATTTATTGGAACAGCATTAGAAGACCTGTCCCTAACTGTAAACACTAGGACACTCATTCTGCTAGCAACTTTGGAGGGACTTCACTTTCAGTACTGGACGATTATAAAAGATTGTCACGCTGATATTTGTGTACTCAGTTCAGCCTGTGTATACAGCCAGGCATTTTGCACATTAAAAATAGACTTTAATGACATTAAAAATAACCACATTGAGATATTATTTAGATAAAAATAGAAGTCACAAAGGAGAAAACACCTTCATAGGGGGTTGATAAAAATGTAGCTTTTATACAGATACTGAATATGAACAGAACTGTTCTCATTTTTAATAGTTAAAAGGCTGTAAAAAAACAAAGAAAGAAACCAAACCACACCACACTCCCCGCCCCACCAAAAAAATCAAACCACAACCAACCAAATAAAAAAAATCCAACAATCAACAACAACCAACCAAACAACAAAGCCCAATAATTTTGGAAGGGGTGTGTAGTAAGAGCATTAAAACTTTAAATTGATATAGTTTAAACTGGTCTTTTCTGTTTCTGTAGTAAATAAACATCAATGCCTCTGAAGGCTTATTTATGCTATAGCTATATCCCTCCCCGTCTATACTGATATTATTTTTTCTTTAAAAGTATTTCCCCTTTGATTTTTGAGGGTTGTAATTCAATTGATAATGAACTTTATTCAAAGACAAATTATATTCAGAAAGCTGTAAGTGATTCTTGTTCCAAGAGGTTTTCTGCAATGATGATGAATCAGGCTTGTTCTTAGCTGTATTTACAAAATGTTCAGCTGAACTAATTGAAACTCCCAATGCTAATGCCTTCCCATAGTACAACCTGTGGGTACGAAGTAGATTTTTCTGCAGTAATATTTTATTGCTATATCAACATATAAATAGATAAATCCTCTATACACATTTAAATGGGACAGTGGTATGTTGGTTCTGTTTGGTTTTTTTTTCCTTTTCTTTTTTTTTTTCCAGTGTCAGGTATATTCAATAAGAAGCTAACATCTCTAGATTGCAGATATGCACGTAGTCTGCATCAGAACTCTTATGGGGACAAGTAGAACCAGTATTCCATTTCTAACACAGAGTTTGTCAGTGATCTACAACTTTTTTCCCAACTTTTGATTCTAGTTCTACATCTCAGACAGGTTTCTTTTCCCTTCTGGGGGAAACAGCATGTGCCTTCTCCTTTGCCTATTTTTCACCCACTCTTGTTTTTACAAAACAACTTTTTACAAAAGTACAATACAGAAACACTCATCATGGGGGCATGCAGGGCTACAGATCACAGTAAGCATATATCTGTCTCTAAATTTAAGGGATGTGTTGATTCATTTGATTTTTAAGATATGTCAGCAAGTTCCTTCTTAAGGTATTATAAGATTAGAGCTACCATACAGTCCCCTAGCATAAGGAGGTTTCAATGGATGCCCTTCAGAAACCTTTTATTTACTTCCACTCACCACAGCTGATGAAACAGTAAGGATTCCATTTTTATTAGAAGTTTTCAAAATTAGTTTCATAGAAAGTTGGACAAATGGAACTTTAGTTTGTTCTGCACTACCCTATCAGGATCATCTCTTCTCTGCCTAACAAAAAAAAGTTTGAGAATGTGGTTCAAAGATACAATGAATCCAAATTCAGGGCTACTAACTCCAGAATAAGAAGCTTGTGGCGGCTAGTGCAGAACTAGTGTCTATTTTCGTTTCTCATTCAGATGTTTATGTAAACATAAAGTTAGTTTTATAGCATAATGTCATCAGGAAAACCTTATTATGTGCCTTGGCTAATTAAACATAAATGCACTCATATCTCTCCATCTGATATGGAAAGTGCTGGGCAATACAGCATGTAGAAAACTAGTATTAATAACTGTGAAATAAACCATGGTATGAAAGTATGCACATAGGAAAGAATTTCCTGAGTGTATAAGATCCTTTTGCCTCAATTATCTTCTGTCTAATTTTCAATAAAAGAATATTGGAAAAATTTATAATGCAACAGAATAAGAAAATAATAATAATGTCAAAAATCTGATCTATTGCCAAGCATTTTCCAGACCCACCTGCACCAGAACAAGAGTACAGTAACATAACTGTTCAAATCTGTTAAATCATTCTGTGTTCTAATTTGATCCACCTAGCTTCATAATATTACTGGGTTTCCTTTCAGTCATCCCTTGGTCTTCAGCTTCCATCTGTTTTGCTAAAGTGCTTAGGACAATGCCCCAGTAGCTTTCAAAGTTTGGTTCCACATACAGAAAGTATCATGCTGTTTTTAAAAAATGGTGTTCTTGGTGAAGAACTCTTTGATGGATGCGTGCTGCTCCGCAGCACTTGCATGCCAATAATTAGAATGCACTTACTACTTTTTCATGGGGCAGTTCTGTTATCTTTGTGCTTGGGTCAAGAGCACTGAGGTCTTTATGACAAAGAGCACTGGATGGGGGAGGGGGGGAAGGGAAGGAAAAAAAAAAAAGACAAAAAAAAAAGCACACAAAATCTGCCTACACATCACCAAAGAAACCTAAGAGACACTTGGATTTCCTGAGGTTAAACCAGTTTAAATTAGTGTTATGTATTTTGCAGATTGTTACTTGTTCATCTCAATAGGGTGCAGATAGAGCTGGATGGCCATCTGTCCCTTGTTTCAGCTGCCAACAATCAGCCACTTGGCAGGGCTGAAGCAAAGAACATATCCATTATATTTAAAGACATACTGGACATTTTGTTGTGAGATTCCTGACAGCATTTATGTATTTAGGAAGTCTCGGAGTAGAAGGAAGATGCAAAACTGAAAGTAGGTGGAGTGCTTCAGACTCAGTTATGAGTCTGAAGAATAAGTTGAAATAAACAATGAAGGCTTTGAAAGGATTTTAAAGTTAGTAAATTCATTTACAGTGTATTTTTGTTCTTGCATTTTACAAGTCAAGCCAAATGTATAATTAGATAATTATTGAGTGGATTCTCCCACTTCATCCTCAAAATAAATTGAGCTGAAATGGAGTATCACATATCTTTACGTAACCTTACCTTCTGATTCAGCAAACTTCTTTCCTTGAATTAAATGAGTCTAAGTTTGAACTAGATCAAATACTAATCAAACAGGACAATTGATATTAATTTCTGAGCTTTGTTTCTAAATCTAAAAAAGAAATTGCCAACCAACCCACCTGCTCCACCACAAAATAATCCTCAAAATACTGACACTTATTGCTCAAACTTCAGATCACTGCTTGACTAGCAGGACTTAATATTTGCCTGTATCTCCTATTGGAATGAAAGAGAAATGTATTCCTCGTTGCCTCTTCTGAGTTTCAAAACCACAAACAAGTTTAGATAACTCTGAATTAATGGAAGCTACAAAATTTTGTGAATCAGACCCACGCTTACTTGCAAAAAAGCCATTGCTTGTTAACTGCAGCTTAAAGAGATCAGCTCTGTCCTGTTAGTTCATCTGTCTGTCATTACCATCTTAGAATCATCAATATTTTTTCCCAGTAGTTAACTATTCTGAGGATGAGGTACTGGAGGACAGAGAGAAAGAGACAGGCTGTTTTTCATAAACTATAACATCAGAAGTTTGAAAGAAATGTTTTTGTTTCTGTAAGAAACAGTTATGGTAAATTGATGTAGGAGAAACAAAATACATGAAACTTCAGAGATTATTGTTCAGAATTCCTTTTTGAAAACAAGGAGAAAGAGGAAAAAGAGAAAATTCCAGAGATTTAACTTGATGTTGAAAGTATGAAAGGGCCAAATTTTTATTGGTGTAACTGCCCATAACAGCTGATTTTCTGTAGAACTCAGTATCCATTAAGAGTAGCTACCTCTCAGACACACAAAATCCTTTCTTTATTGTGCTTTAAATTTATAGAATTGTTAGGGTTGGAAAGGACCTCTAGGATCCTTCATGGAACTAGATGTAGTATGTAGTCTACGCTAGATAAAGTTCATAGTGATAAAAAAAAGAATTTAAGAGATACCAAGCAGCAAAGGACCATAAAGCCTCTTAAAATTAGAGGCTGGGAAGGAAAAAAAAAGTACTAGTGTGCTAGTACACAGGAAAAATGTCTTACTATGAGCAGGAATGAAACAAAGCTATGATCTCAACAAGCTCAAAGATCCTTCCCAGTACTCTGCCAGTCATATTATTCTCAGACCTCTGGATCATTAAGTTTTTAGAACAACGCAATTTCAGATCATATAATCACTGAATACATTTCTAGTTGATACTAATATGCTCATTAGAGATAGCTGAACATTTCTATTGAAACAGCTTTGGCGTGAAAAATATTTTTTGGCAAAAATTGTAACTATACATTCAGAAGTATAGAGATAGGTGCATTAAAAATCTTGATTTTTAAAAAGTATTTTTGAGAAATTAAAATTTTATTTATATTTTGGTTTTCAGTGTTTTAGGTGATTCATTTTTTATCAGCAGATGTGTGTTAGCTGCTCTTTATAATGAACAAAATATTGAATTTAGTTGAAGTATTTCCATATAATAATTATTCTCAAATAAGTCTCAGTATAAACCATAAACCACAGCTGCGTATCCCATTAAACAGGAAGGGAGACAGAACCCTGATGTAGTATTTCTGATTACAGCAGAGTCATGATTCAATTTTACTCAAATGATATGAAAGTCACAAAGCATCACGTTCCTCTGCTCTACTCTTTTAACATATATATTGGGGAGAGGGAAAAAGAAACCAAGGGAAACATCCTCATCAGTTTTTATCTCATCTTTCCCTCTTTCTTGGCTTGCTATTTTTTCCCATGGTTCAATTTATTATTTTTAATAAATGACAGATTTACCAAATGCAAACCATTTAGTTTTAGACTGAAATGAGGCTAACACCTTAAATGACTGGCCATCAGCTGTGTCATGCTGCTTTTCTGTTCCACAGTATGAGATGGGAACAGAAAGTTATAATAGGTAAACTAGAAAAACACACTGGATTTCTTTTTTAGTGTTACTGACCTGCATGCATTGAGGTTTATTCAGAAAACACAAGAAGCCTGAAAAGCAGCTTTCAGGTCAGGTGGGGTCAGCACCTTGCTAGCGCTTAGGGTCTTAGAGTTGGTGAGTTCAGGTAGGTGTTTCCTGAAAAATGCTGCATTTGTGTCCAAGGGAACTCTTTTTTTAATAGGAATTTCATATATAGATGGTTTTCAACATTTTACTGAGAGCCATCCAACACTAGTGTGCCTTTTAGCCTAGTCCCATTGTTTTCTCTTCAATTTATTACTACTTTATGGAAACTACAAATGAGATGCAAAAAGAAAGGGAGAAGAGATTTTTTTTTTTGCAAGCTTTAAAATCCTATTAGTGAGCTCTCCAGAAAGAGTTAAGAAATGTTGGTAGGATGGATGTTCTTTTTTCTTTCCCTCCATCTTCTTGCTTCCTAAAAATAAACTGTATGAAGACACACAGTTTCATAGAAAATCACTCTGCAGTAAAAAGTGCCCATTATAGAGTGTCAATGGATGTGATAACATGCATAATTTACCTTGGGGGAGTATGTAATTAGAAAATTAACCTTTTACATTTCTCTCCTTAATCAGCTGCAACAAATGACTAGAGAATAACACATTAGCAGCTGCATTTACTGTATTTACATGCTATTAACAAGAAACTATGCCATGCTTGAAGAGAGGAAAGAGGAGAATCGAGTCTGTGTCTATGAAAACTACAGTCATTGGGGCAGCAGCGTGGCTCTGTATTATTTTCTTCTATTCCTTTCATGCTGGCAAAGGTGCATTTCCAACTCTGGGTATCCTAAGGACATGTCAGAGCATCTCTACTTTTCCTGTTTTCAGGAACAAATGTGTTTGTCTTGTCTCTTTCTACCATGATGAACTCTGCTTTGAAAAGATTTCATGAAAAAGGGTGATTTAGTACCAATTCTAGTGATTTTTTTTGTTTAATGAGATTTTTATTTTTCTATTAAGAAATGGATAGACACCAGTTTCATTACAAAAGATCCATCTACAGTTAATAATGTATTTTAATCACTATGAACTTTATCTGAAATTATTCACATAACAAAATTAATGTCTCTATATCTGACTACCAACATCCAGAACATTTTTGTTCCTGTATCATCATCTGTACAAAACCTTATGTCTGTGGTGGTCTCCAAGGAATTTAAAATGATGGCAGGAGATAGAAATGCCAATAACGCAATCCTCTCAGGGTGAGTTATATGTTGTGTTATCACCTATCAGAAATGACAAGAGGTACAGGAGAACCTTCTCCCTTTTTTCCAGAACCAAGGTGATTTTTCCTGAACCAAGATGATTTCTGTTATTGTGAAGAATATTATTGCCCTTCAACAAGAAAGATATGTATTAATTTTCTCAGGAAATTTAATAGAATTTCACTAGCAAGTGACAAAAAGTCAGAATGACAAGCAACAGTCAGGTTCTGGAAGAATGGGGGGATGTAAGGAAGATTCAGGGATCATAGTATTACCATAACGGAGATTACCCCATGCCCCTCACAGTAAGGAAAAAAATGAATACTCAGGAAAAATACTTTGTCACTCTTTAAAATAACTAATGTTATTTTAGCAGGAAAATTTAGATAGTAACAAGCCAAACTAAGAAACTGTGTTTCCCCGCCTGGGCTATGTATTCATGGATAAGTCATTTGTCCTCTCAGAGCTTTACTTTCTTTGTCTGTAAAGTTAGCATAATTATAGTCCCTCACAGGGGTGTTGATTGACTGAATGCATTAATTTATACAAAATGTACAGTTATAATAGGGTTCTTCCTCACAGGCATCTTAGAAACCATAAATAAATTGCATTTCTATAAACAGTAGTTTTACTCACTTTTTCTCTCCTTTGTTCTATGCCACAAAAATCACTCTTTATAGTTATCTGGGACAACTTATTTTGACTCTGTACTTCACTCATGCTACTTCAGTGTTTCATTATTAGAAACACAATCAGAATCCAGCTAGCTTGGCTTGTTCATCAGAAAGACTTAAATGTATGTATCTAAACTAGTTTGAGATTCTGCTCTTGAAGATATTTGACTGTGGATAATCACAGTAACTGGGAAGAGAGGGTTCAGGAGGCCCCTTTTCATGTTTAAGTTCCCTCTAAGGAAGGAATCCCAGCCTCCAATCCTGGGATTTTATCATATTGCTCATGAGTGAGGCTTAACATGGTAAAGGAACAGGAGCGTCTCAGAGTGGACTAATTGCTATGACTACTAAAAAAAACAGTGGTGAAGCCCCACTATTTCTTCCTTCCTTTGGGACACAATTTTAAATATCAAACAGCTTCATTTGTGTTTTTCAAGGTGTCACATCCTGCCAGTGCATTGGAATATTTCCTGATGGGAACTAGATCAGGTTCCTCAGGCAGGTGCATGCATGGTAAGTGGAAGGCTTGTCCCCTTTCCACCGCTACAGAGGTGAACTCTCTAGAGAGCAGATGTACAGAAAAGGCCGAGGTGGATCTTAACCAGAGCATTTGCTGGTGTTAAGTAAACTACACATAGGTTTAAGAACATGCAAGTGTCACAGTCTTAGGTATATGTTGTGTGCTATTATATACATGTAAGTGTAATATTATACACATATGTGCATGTATATATGCATTTTAGTTATTAACTCATGTAAACAACACTTAAAAATAACCCAACCATCTTCCTGTGCAAACATGGGACATATTCCACCAGATTACAGCAATTTAACATCAATCAGCATGTTGGTTTCATCTGCTTGACAGGCCTAAAATAAATCTATTCAGTTTGGTTGCAGAATGTTTTTTCCCCTAGGATATTTAAAGTAAATTTTTAGCATCATATTCAATAATACTCAACTTTTTTTTTTCTTCCCTGTAGATGATAGAAATGCAAAAATAGTCTTTAAAAAGTGATCATCCTGTCTGTATTTTATAATCTTCAAGGGTTATGATAAATTCTCATGTTTTTCATCAGTAAGATAAATCACATCACTTTAAATGCTTTGGGGGAAAATAAAGCTTGTAGAATTTTATTTAGTATATTGTACTGATAAGTATTTTTAATCTTAAACAAGTGTTTCAATTTAACTGTAATAATTAAAGCACTTCAGCAGATGCTGACCTGTTTTTTGTTTTACAGTTGTGAAACATTATTTGCTTTGTATCATTTTTAAAACTACAGTGGGTCCAACCTATCTCCCCACATATCTTAAAGGTCGGCCCTGATATAAACTGCTGCTTGAGAGATTCTGAGAAAAATATCATAGTAAGGCCTATCTCTCAGTAACTAAACAATAGAAATGCCTCCACTGAGACTTGCATTGCAAATTTGATTTTTTTTTATAATTAACCAAATCAAAGTAACAATCTGCTTCATTAAGACATCTTGCAGAATAGTCATCACAGTTGTTAACTTATTTAGTAGCATGTTAACAAATGAGCTATTCTGAGTGCTATTACTACTATTCAATTAGTTGAAGTATGGAAGATGAGTACAGTTCCCATACAAGAACATTATGTTTATTCTTCTAATACTGAATGCATCACTATATCCAAGTGCTATGCTTTTTTACTAGCAGGAAAATCAATTGTAATTGATGATAATTGATGCATATTAAATTTTTTAGAAGTTCAGATATGCACTTTGGCTTATGATACCTTAATTTAGTTTCTTCTGACTTATTCTTAGAGAAAAATGAGAAACTGATGAAAATAAGACATATCATAGGATATTAATTTCAGTCCTCTGCAGACCAAAGGACAGACATACCAAGGTAAAAAAATGACACAAGATCATTACCTAGAGTTGAAAAGACTCCTAAAATTTTAAAGTTTTAATATATCAAATCCTATTCATCTTGTTATGATTAAGCATTTTGTCAGACCTAGAAGTACTATTTTTAATTGAATATCTTTTGCAGCAGTTGCTAAAACATTAAAGATCCAAGAAAGCTTAAAGAACAGGCTCATAGGACATATAAATGCAAATTAGTTCACAGTGTATTTGAAATTATATATGTGCAAAGTGAACAGTGTTTTTTAAATCTGTTATGACTCAGGTGACAAACACCAGTGTTGACTAGTGTACAGACTAAGAAGATAAAATTAAGGTCATGGTTTTACTTTATTAATATCTAAAGTTACTAATATTATTAAGACTGTATCAATGCCTGTTACTGGACACCCAGATGAAGCCAATTTGAGCTGTAAAATGGATACATGACATAATTTCTGTCAAATTAGACAGTGCATGTGGTTTAGACTTTATTCTTGCTAGAAGGTGGCAGTTCATACCTGAAAAGTTACAGTAACACATACATGGGATGCTAAGAAACCTGTTAGAATAAAAGTAGCCATCCAAGAGGGTTTGTTTGTTTGTTTTTTGTTTGTTTGTGTTCAGTTTTACTTAAGGTTTGTTTTTTTGTTTTGTTTGAGGCTTCACCCTGAAGTGCATGTTCTGCCAGAGATACTCATTAACCTTCCCTGAAATTCTCTCATTTGCAGGTGACTGAAAGTTAATCTTAAGTATGAGTTGGTGGCAAATAATAAATGACCAAGACAGCTTTGATTAATTCCATATGACCACCACACCAAGCCATAAGGGGGTTATGCATCAAGAAAAAACTTCTTATAATCTCTGCATTTTGTTTCTGTTTACATAACATTTAATCTTCTACAATATGGCTTTGAAACACTGAATCCAAACTTTTGAGCAAATTCTCCTTTTGTACCAAGCCATTAATATTTTTTTTTTAAAATTCTAAAGATTTCTAAATGAATTTTGAAGGATTGCAGTGGGATGTAGGCTTGTTTCAGGAAATATAGACTATTTTTGTTGGAAATGTAGCATTCNAATTTAATTTATTCTCACAGTAGCCTTTCACTATACAGATAACAGAATGAAACTGATTATTTTACTTAGTCAAAATTCTTTGCATNCAAAGCAGTATTGCTCCAGCATCTCATAAACCACAATGCTTACGGGCATTTTGTATAGGATCCATCTCAGTAAACATTAGACAACTATAAGTTGTCATCTAGTCTTCCTTTATAGTCAATGGAAAGAAATAAACACCTTCAGGGAGTGATTCGTCTCATTGAAGATAAGCATCTCAGACAGCTCAGACAAATTGTCTGCCTACAATGTCTAGTTCTTTCGATAAAAAGAGTTTCTATGACTATCTTAGATTGAGACAATCTTTCAGACATTTTGAAATTAGGCAAGATAAATCCCATGTTTCATGTGTGCTTGGGATTAAAGAACACAGAATAAGAGAAAACTAGCAATATTCTACAAGGTTAAATTGTTTCAAAAGTTAACTAAGTACTTAAATACTTTTAAATCCTCTCTCTCAGATTCTTATTTTGAAGTATTCGACTAGTGAACAGAAATGGTGACCAGAAATACACTGTACAGCTGTTCTTAAGCAACCTTTTTTGAAAGATCTCCTGATAGGTGAAGTTCAAAGCATAAGAAGTTTCACTTACAGGAATTAAAATTATGTCCTTACATTTTTAAAGGAGGTAGCATAGATTATAGTTGTGTTGTGACAAGCAGAACAGCTATGGAAAATGACTAGGGGTATCCTAGTAGAGTTGTTGAAACACAAATTACCAAATCATAAAACAAGGGGGAAAAAAAAAATTAAAATCTATTTCCTTCTGAATCCAAATGCTTTTACCATAACAAAAGATAATCACATCAGCATAAGATTTGCAGGTATAATAAAGATAGAATTAGTATTAGGAGATACACTAAGGAAATAAAATCCCATTACAATGCAGATTACAGTGCCAGGAGTGCTAAAATAATTAAAAAAGTAGTTTTGACTTGGTAAAGCTTGAGGAGTTAGAAAGTGGAAACGAATTTGTTAGACATCCATTTAATTCATGTTAACTTTTAATTTNTTATTTAAAATCTATTATTTTTAATTTAATTTATTCTCACAGTAGCCTTTCACTATACAGATAACAGAATGAAACTGATTATTTTACTTAGTCAAAATTCTTTGCATTCATATTATGTGATACTTAGGGCCCCTTTTATCCCATACATACATGATAATGATCAGTTCTGCAATGGTATCTAAATATTACATTGAAGGCATATCTGAAGTTTTTATTTTTCCTTTGGCTTTGGTTTCACCAACTGAATCTCTGTTATAACTAATCCAAAAAGTTAATAGTATCTAAAAGTCAGTGATACAATCAATTTTAAATTCTATTTGAAAAAATCTACAATGAAACAGAATGTTATATGATCAGTAGGTAAACTGCTTATGGAATGGGGAACAAAACTAAACTTCAAGCATTCAGGTTTTAACAGACACTTTCTGCACACGCCAGAGGATGTTCATATAACTACTAAAGTTCAGAGGTACTCAAGGATCTGCACATGTCATTTTCTCTTCCATAACCTTCCTTACATTATTTAATGCCTGAGTAGCAGCAAATACTCAGCGGATATATTTAGAGTATTATTGATATAGCATGTGGGAAAGCATGGCAAGTCTACCAGGACCACATACCCTGAGATGCTCAATTTGGAGAAGATAGAAGGTTTAATGTAAAGGGACAGAGTATGCAAAGACTCCATCATCACTTACCACTACCATTGAATGAAGGGGGTCAAATCTGTTCTGCAATGTCCTCATTTGTAAAATATGTATCTTGAGCACACCAGAAGTTGATAACAAATATTACTGTGCAACTTAGCATTCATACTACTTTAAAAAGTGGAAAAGAAGGAAAGAAGAAAATTATTTTATTCTTTTTTTTTTTTATTTGCGGTGCTTGCATATTTTACAAAGAACATTGGTTTTACTCCAATATGCTGGTTAAACCTCCAAGTGAATTAATTATAAAACTTGTTTATTTACATTCTTATGTAGATTCAAACCAAATTGCATAATAATTAATACTGGGGAATGCTGCACTTTAGAAATGGATAAAACTACCTCTTTAACAATGATTTTTCTGCCAAAGAATATAATGGAAGAGCTATTCATAATCCATTCAGCATAATGTCTTGCTTCTGAAAATAGCCAGTTGCAAATACTTAGGAAAAAGTATCAGAGCAGAGAAATTTATACTGTAAGAATTTCGTGTGCACCTTCTCAGTTTCCAGCAATTTGGAATTTAATATCTTATGACAAATTCTGTCTTCAGTTTTGTGTTTAATAGCTCTTAATAGACATTTGTTTCATTGGTTAGTTGTCGGGGGTTTTTTGTTTGTTTTTATTTAGTTTTTTTTAGTTTGTTTTTAGTTTGATTTTTTAATTACAAAAAAGCAATAATTATAATAAAATAAAAATTTATAATTTTGATTTTTTTTTCTGTCCCCTTAATAGTCCGGGCATTTTTGCATTGCTCATTATCTGCATTCAATGATATTAATACTGCAGAATGTGTTTTGTCAGTACAGTAATGCCCACAACCAGTTAGGATTTATAGATTACTTCAGTCAAATTAACACAAAGACCAGTTTTCTGGCCTTCAGGCATAAAGAGTGATTCATACCTCACCAGAATATGTGATTAAAATAGAGTAGAGAGAGGTACTGGGCCTTAAGAAATATGATCTATATCATTGTTTGGGTTTCAGATATGACAGAGCATTTACAGATGAAGTTTGGGTTTCATTTTGAATCTAGGTCTGTAAGAGGTAGCTATACAACAAGGCTCACTAATGTAAGGTGGGGTCCTTGACCATATGAAATGTTTTTCTTTCCTATTATTGAAAGTCACTGAAGCGTAAGGAAGTAAGGAACCATCTATTGCATTAATGTAAAAAAGATCAAAAGTACTAGAGAAAAGTCTGGAAGACTGTATCTTCTGAATGCGGATTCTGCAGTGCTTGGCCCTAGAGCCTTTCCCTGCTGCAAGGCTGGCCCCTGGCACCAGTCTGTGCACCTTACTGGCAGTCTGTACTGCTGCAGTCAAAAGCTGCAGGGAATGAGGTGGTAAAGAATGATGGTCTAATAATTAAGTCATCAGGTCTTCCTGAGAAATAGTTAGCACATTAACTGGTGGTTAAAAATAATATCTTTATTTTGGTTTCTGGTTAAGTTAAAGATACCCATCTGTTTATTACCAGTAGAGGAGACTCTGTGTTTTGATTTACTACACATACAATTTTGGAAGGTAATCTACAAAGCACATAAATCCGTAATTTCTTGTGGTGATTTTTAACAGACTGTAGTATTGTCTTTCAGGTAATCAACTGAAACCTCATTGGCTGGAATTTGTGAGGCTAAGATGGAAAAGATTTTGGAACATAACTTCATTTAGACTGGCTTCTATCTAACCTTGCAGCTCTGTGATGTATAGCTTGTTGAAAGAAAGCAGAGATTAAGGTTTTAATTCTGCTGTGTCATTATAGAGGATCTCTGTGTGCAAGACAGCACCTGCATATGATTAAATGCATATTGAGGTGCTTTCCACAGAAGTTAAAGAAAACGAAAATGGCAAAAAGATTGTCAGTGTAAATGATACTTTTCCTTCAAAAATCAGTATCAGCATAAATAATAGCATAGGAATCAACACCTTCCTTAAACTGTTTCTGTTCTAGTTCTGTGAGATATTCCAGAATGCCAATAAGACCTAGAAGTTCCTGGGAAGTTGCAGAAAATATGCTCCAAGTACAGATGGTGACTTGGTTTGCCTAACTTCCCAGGACGAAAGAGCCGGTTCCTAGCTTCAGGGTTGGGTGTTCCACCTCCCCTGTTACACTGCAGTCCCTGTTATGCTGGTGGAATTAAAATTACCCAATCTATGTACTGCAATGTACTGGCAATGTCCTCTGTTGTCAAGTGCTAGATACAGATTTACAGTAAACCTCAGTGAATAAAAACCTAAAATCTCAACTCTGTCTTTTAAGGATTTCACTCTGGCTCTTTAAAACATCCTTAGGATGTTTTACTAAACTTTCCTCACGAACTCTAGGACTAAGCCCCAGCAGACTGATCCTTTTCCCTCCTCTGTCATAAGGAGGCTAATTTTAAAAATCAGATGGACACCCTGGTCTTCTAGCCTGGTTGGGTGGAAGAGGTATGGATCATTTCCAGTTCTAGCTCAATGAGCTCTAAGCTGGAGACAACAGAATAGCCACAGCCAGTTCACTTCCTTGAAAATGGCTGCATATTTACTAAGCACTTTATCAACAGCTCTTATTTTTATTTCTGCTTTTGTTGTTATGATTATTTCAAGCTAGTGCCTCATAATTGTGATGATTAATTTATTTGATACCAAGATGTACACAAGAAAAACAACCTCTTAGCACACTATCAATTTAAAACTGTTTACTGGAGGAAATTTCAAATAGAAAAAATAATTATCAAAGTAGGACACTAAGATTTTTAAACATGCGTATCATGAACAGCCTACCTTCTGTTATCAGCAGGCACACTGCCAGGTCTGTATCTAT
>VWZY01013373.1:0-22208 GCA_013399075.1 Chloroceryle aenea
CACAAGACTTGTCCTCTAGACCCATCTCCATCACCCTTTGGACATGCTCCAGCACCTTAATGTTCTTCTTCTAGTAAGGGGCCCAAAACCAAACCCAGTATTTGACATGTGGTCCCACCACAGTGCCAAGTACAGAAGCATAATTGCTTCCCTTGTTCTGCTGGCCACACTATTTCTGATACAAGCCAGTATGCCCTTTGCTTTCTTAGCCACGTGGGCACACTGATGGCTCATTTAGCTGATTGTCAACGAGCACCCCCAGGTCTTTTTCTGCCAGACACTTTCCAGCTGCTCTTCCCCAAGCTTGTAGTGTTGCAGGGGGTTGTTTTGACCCAAGTGCAGGACCAGGCACTTGGCCTTGTTTAACCTCATACCAATGGTCTTGGCCCATCAATACAGCCTGTCCAAAACCTTCTGTAGAGCTTTCCTTTTCATAAGATCAACATTCCGACCCAATTTGATGTCATCTGCAAACTTACTGAGGGTGCCTTGAACCTGTCAACCAGATAATTGATAAAGATATTAAAGAGAACAAGCTCCAATACTGAGTCACGGGGAACACCATTTGTGACCAGCCACCACCTGGATTTATCTCCAGTCACCACCACTGTTTGGGCCCAACCATCCAGACAGAGTTTTACCTAGCAAAGAGTACATCCAAGCCATGAACATCCAGGTTCTCCAGGAAAATGCTGTGGGAAATAGTGTCAAAGGATTTACTAAAGTTCAGGTAGACAACATCCACAGTGTTTCCCTCATTCATCGTGTCATCCTGTTGTAAAAGGACATCAGGTTAATCAAGCAGAATCTGCTTCTCATAAGCCCATGCTTACTGGGCCTGATCTCCTAGATGTCCCGTATGGGCCAGATGATGGCACTGAAGAGGATCTGCTCCATAAGCTTCCCTGGCACTAAGGTCAGACAGACAGGCATGTAGTTACCCGGATCCTCCTTCTGGCCCTTCTTGTAGATGGGGGTCACATTTGCTAATCTCCAGTCAACTTGGATCTCCCTGGTTATCTGGAACTGCTAGTAAATGACTGGAAGTTACAATTCAAAACTTCTAAAATGGTCCCATTTTATGAATGGTCTCTAACAATTTCCAGAAAATTTTCAGTAGCTCCATGAAAAATTATTGATTTTTTTTTGACACAGCTTTTCTCTTTTCTAACATATAAATTTAAATACTTCTCCTGTATGAAATTTATTACACTGAAATGTGAGGATTCTCAGGGTTTTCACTTTCACAGAGAAAAAAACTAGTTTTGTGGAAATTCATAACTTTATGAAATGATAAAAAAGTGAAACTGCAAAACTTCTTGCAAGAAATATTCTGTCATTACTTTTGCAGAAGTACAATGTCTTGTGACAGTGAAGCTACTTCTGCTTTTTTTTTTTTTTTTTTCTTTTTTTTTTTTTTTTTTTTTTTTTTTTTTTTTTTTTGTTTTTTTTTTTTTTTGTTTTTTTTTTTTTTTTTTTTTTTNTTTTTTTTTTTACTAACCTGGAGTTTGAACACTGATAATCTCAGCAGTGAATTTGAACAATTTTTTCCTGTACTAGAATACATAAAGTGAAATATCAGAACAGGTGAGCCTGAGTACAGTGGTCCATACTCCCTCCCGTTTATCTCTCCTGCTCATTTCAAGCCTCCTCACAACCATCATAGACTGTTTCCTATTGTTAGAAGAACTAAAAGAAAAAAAATGTCAGACATATGGATATTTGAATAAAACAATAGATTCTTAATTTAATGTTTATTTTGGTTGAATTTTTCCAAAAACTAAATTTACCTTAACACAGCAGACACAGAGAAAAATTCTGTTTCAAAATTTATCAGACATTTTAAATGCAATTTTTTAAACAGATATTACATGACTTTAATAGGTGTAACAACCAATAATATCTAATAAGCCACCAGCAAATAGAAATACATTTCTATCCACAGTAAACTGACCTGGAACCCAAGCAACAATCTAAAATTAAGGGACTGTTTTATTTTCAGTCTCAGACACTTAAAACTTTTTATTAAAGAATTTTCTTTCCTTACTAGAAGACATTTCTTTATACAGTCTCTCCCTCCAACCTTCCCCTTTCCCTGCACATGCTAAAATGTTTTTCCTGATCTACAATACTGATGTGAAATTGAGCCTTGTCTGGCATTCTTTCAAAGACAGAGATGTAGGGAGGATACTTGAGCTATTAGCTAAACCATGTATATAAAATTTTCCATTCTTTTTTTTTTTTTTTTTAATAATGCTTTGGCATTTTCTTAGCATTTTATATTCTTTGTAAAAACATGACCTAAAAATACTTAATGAAAAACTGACCTAGACACTCAAATGGAGTATGTAAAAGAAAAGAATCTTGAAGGGCTCTGGAACATACAGAAAGAGGAAATGAGCCAGCTTTCACTCTCCTTCAGGAGATTTTGTTTCAAAATGGCTGGTAAAGGAAAAAAAAAATCATGGAACTTAGATTTCTTAGGATTTCTGTGAGCAGCCAGTGTTTCCTTTCAATTGCCTGATGTAATTTCAAGGATAAGCTGTACTCTTACAACAAAAAAAAGTCAAATATACACTAGTGCTCATAGTGCTAGTACTCTGGTATGTTTTGCAGTTAATTGTACATATGTGCATTCCAGCATTGAAACTCACTGGAAAGATTTTATACTCTTCTTTTATTCCCCCATTAGTTTTTCTTTCCCTTATCTTCTCATACTTTTTTGTTTTTATTTTTCTTTCTCCCCACCCTCTTCACTTCCTCTACAACTCATTTTTATTTCTCATATTGAACCATACATTAGGTTGCTGAGTTTCTATGCCATTACTTGCAAACTGAAAGACTACCCTTTCTGTGAAAGAGGAAAAAAAAAAAAGTGAAAGAAAAAAAGAAAGAAAAAGGAAAAAAAGAAGAAAAAAAAAGAAGAAAAAAAGCCAGGACATGCCTCCCAACACTACCTTTCCACTCTTGAAGGACTTACATTGTCTTCCATCACATTCACAGACAGGCATATGCCAAATCTCTTTTCATGTCCATGAGGGAAAAGTTGGACTTGTTCGAAAGATCCAAAAATAACAATCTGTATTTTCACAGTTGATGACCACACACTTCACAGTAAGTATGTTAGGATCTCCCTTTCCAGGTCTGGGTGCACAGTAATAAAACTGCAAGGAAATTCAAAATATCAAATGCTGTGTGAGAAAAGGACTAAGAGAACCTTTCTAATACTTTCCCTCTTCCAATGAGTCTGCAAAGGACAATCCACTGCAATCTGTAGTCTCCTTTCTGTGACTAAGAAACTTGGAATGATTCCTCTGCAAATCAACACTGCAATTGGATGCAAAGCCCATGGGCTCTGTTTTTCTAAGCCAAATGCTGAAGGCAATTTTCTCAAAACAGTGGTGACTGACTTGGCCTTATTCAGATGCCAGATCACCTTTGCTACTTTTTCCAAGTGGAGAAGTCAAAAAAACCCCAAAAACAAAACCAAAAAAAAAACCCAACAAAGCCAAGAATAAGAAACAGTATTTGAAGCTCTACATTCATACAAGATATCATGCTGTGATCACTGTATTTTCTTTTGTGGTTAATGTTTGTGATCCACTTCATGTAGCAAGATACCAGTTTATGATGTGCTGCACAGATACATTGTAGAAAAAGATGTTTCCTTATCCTCAAAACATGTACTACACAATAAAAGACAAAGCATGATTAAAGCCAGGATAAACAATCAAGCAGTGGTTAAGTTAGTTGACAGAATGAAGGGTATTATAATTCTATCACTTCATTTAGTAATGATGTTGTAAATCATAGATATGACAGTGGAAAAAAATCCAGTGTTATTTTTAGATAATACACGTTCTATTGAGGGCTCACATAAAAAGCTTTTGATAAAAGCTGCAGAAATTCTAGAGCAAGGCACGGCAGCAAAATGATTACAGTCTGGAAAGAGTGACTTAGGAGGAAAATGTGAAATGATCGCTCAGAGGGAATCATGATAACAGTCTGCAAAAGCTGAAGTGTGTGAATGCCAAAGGATAGGAATTTACCGTGATGCAAAGGAAGCACTACAGGAATGAATAAGCTGAAAAATTTGGAGGAAGTATGAGACTGCAAAATACGTTAAAATGGACTTAAAAAATAAGACTGGACAAATGTCTAAAAAATATAATGCAGGAACCAGACTGAACATTGGAACTGGGTACTCTAATGTTATATCCAAACTTTACAGACTTCCCTCTGCCACAACGTTTTACTGCCAACAATGTCAACACCGCGTGTTGCATTGCTGGCTGTTATATTACTGATTATGAACTCTTACTATGATAGGCCATGTAAAAAAGGTAAAGACCTAATGGGTAACCTACTTCATCTTCTATCCAGTTACCTGGAGAAATCTTTGCAATGATAATGAGACATATGAATTTTAAACTACGGAACGGGGGAAGAAAGTAATAAGAAACTTGTATGATTTTGGGGTTTAGTATTTGCTTATCAAGAGCATAAATCAGGTAAGTATATAACAAAATGCAAAGGGCTACCAGCAGACAGAAAGACAGCAAAGGGAATCATGTAGAAGAAAACAGGGACAGTATAGGTACTGAAGGAACTACACCTCATCTCAGAGACTGGGTGTGGTCAGTGAGAAACCAAATATTTATACAGTAATACCACATCCTGGTAACGCAACAGGAGAAGTTGAGACAGTAGAGGAAATGAAACTAGACAGGATGGTGATAAGAGGAATAAGGTGGAATAAGAATCATATTGGACTGTAGGTACTGAGAGTTATGCCATATAGAAAAATACTATATATTTTGGTGATGTTAAGGCAGATGATTAATGCAACACATTCAGGATATGATCAGGCATAAAGAAAGAAAACAAAACAAAATATGTAGCTCAAGGAGAATAGGTTTGGATTAAAAAGAAACCTAGGTAAGAGCAGTAAAATAAGTTGTAGGACAGTATTGAAACATGTATAGATGTTTTTAGATTGCTAATGGTGTTAAGAAATACTTTTGGGAATTTCATGACTGAGATTTTTAGATTTCTTGATAAGAGTTAGAAAAGAAATGCCACTTAAAATTATGAGCCTTAGACTTTCAGAATTTGATTGTTAGTATATTTCTTCATGAATTTTAACCTGAATTATAAAGAGGTGGTGTTATCTAGCTGGCTTTGGGTGCATAATAAAACATGCTAGAAAGATAATATAGAAGAGCTGGCCACAGAAAATGCTTGAGACTTGAATGATGGCAGCTTTATTTACTATAAATGAAGGGAAAGATTACAAAAGTAGATCTGTGAATAAGGCCTTCAGTTACAAGAGCGAAAAAAAATAATCATTTGTATAAAGGATGGAGATCAGTTAGTCAAATTACTTAAGCAGGAAAACTGAGAAGCTTGCATATAAAAACTAGTGAACCTTGCTTAATCAGAATGTTCTGGAACAACCAGGAATTCCTATCACACGCAAAGGAAAACTTATTTAAGGCACTCTGTGCCTAAACAGAAAATAGGTACCTTGAGAGTGTTATTATCGTAAGTAGAGAGCTGGAAATGAATGGAAAATGGTCTGCCTACCAAAATAACACAGGCCTTGAACATGAAGAATACAGCTGCAGTAAGAATCAAAAGAAAACCAGTCCAGGCAGACCTTGTTAAGAAGATAAAAAACAGAATTCAAGAGACGCTCTAGCCATAAAAACTGAAAAGTTTTTAAGGAAAAATGTTCAATGTAGTGAGGATGTAAAGATATTTACCTTTTGTGATTCAAAACCTGTATCAGTGTTAAACTCTGTCACAAGTATCCAAGTTAGCTAACATGTTAGCTAAGGTCAAAGGAAGCATATGCCCTGTGAGGAGCAAGACTGGCAAGCTGGTAACAACAGATGAGGAGAAGACTGAGGTACTCAACAACCTTTTTGCCTCGTTCTTCACTTGCAACTTCTCTTCCCACACCTTCCAAGTCAATGGACTGCAAGACAGGGATCAGGGGGGCAAGTATCCCCTCACTGTAAGAGAAAATCAGGATCGTGACCACTTGAGGAATCTCAACATACATAAGCCTATGGGATGGACAAGAAGCATCCCAGAGTCCTGAGGGAACTGGCTGATGGAGTTGCCAGACCACTCTCCATGACAGCTGAAAAATCCNAAGCTGGATATAAACTGGACGTAAGCTGGCAATGTGCATTCACAGCCCAAAAGGACAGTCATATCCCAGGCTCCGTCAAGCGAAGCATGGCCAGCAGGTTGAGGGAGGTGATTCTGCCCCTGTACTCTGCTCTGGTGAGACCTTACTTGGATCCCTGTGCCCAGCTCTGGAGTCCTCAGCACAGGAGAGACCTGTTGGCACAGGTCCAGCAGAGGGCCACAGAAATGATCAAAGGGGTGGAACCCCTCTTTGATGAGGAAGGGCTAAGAGAACTGGGAGAGCCTGGAGAAGAGAAGGCTGATGAAAAGTTGGACATAAACTGGCAATGTGCATTAGCAGCCCAAAAGGCCAAACCTATCCTGGCTTCCATCAAGGGAAGTGTGCCCAGCAGGTTGAGGGAAATGATTCTTATCCTATATCCACTCTGGAGAGACCCCAGCTGGAGTCCTGTGTGCAGCTCTGGAGTCCTTAACACAAGAAGAAAATGAACTGTTCAAGAGGTTCCAGAGGAGGCACACAAAAATTATCAGAAGGCTGGAACTCCTCTACAGTAAAGAAATGCTGCGAGAGTTGGGGTTGTTCAGCCTGTTGAAGATGGCTCTGGGAAGACCTTATTGTGGACTTTCAGTATTGGGGTTGTTCAGCCTGTTGAAGATGGCTCTGGGAAGACCTTATTGTGGACTTTCAGTACTTAAAGGGGGCCCTTAAGTAAGAAGAGGACAATCTTTTTACTAGGCCCTCTTGCAACAGGACAAGGGGTAATGGTTTTAAACTAACAGAGGGGAGATGTAGACTAGATAATAAGGAAGAATTTTTTTTATGATGAGTATGGCAAGAGACTGGCCCAGGTTGCCCAGAGAGGTGGTTGATGCCCCATCCCTGGAAGCATCTCAGGTCAGATCGGCATGGGCTCTGAATAACCTGTTATTGTTGAAGATGTCCCGTCTCACTGCAGGGGTGTTGGACTATATCAACTTTAAATGTCTCTTTCTAAACCAAACCATTCTATAACAACTCAATATTGTTCTATACAAGGCAGCACTTCAGGAGGCTTTTTTTCTTTTCTCTTTTTGAAAACTACACAGTTTGTATAGAACACCTCTCTATTTTTTGGTTGCAAGTTTAAGGTTCCAAAATGATGAAATAACAGCATTCGTCAGTGTGTAATTACAATTCAGTCCTGTTGTATGCGTAAGGAAACCACTTTTAGAATTTCACAATCACGTATTTTCCTAGAATAAAGGACTGCAGGAGAAAAAGGTGAGGTCAAGGTTGAATTCATAGGCTAAACTGAATTCCTCTCTCTGACACATATTTTGTACCTGAAGGTGAAGAACTTACTTGAACAAATATTTTCTTTTTTCTTCTTTTTTTTTTTTAAAGTGACGGCTGCATTTTAACTTCTGGGTGTCTGAACCTAAGATTCACAGCTGTAAGTGAAGTTAGAGAGAGCTATGCTCTGAATTTATGAAGTTCACTTTACTCCTATATATTATAAAACATGATTTCCTTCATGTCTCAGTTTTGTCAAAACTGCACATGATTTTAGCAAATAGAACTGTACTGTCTCAAATCAAGCCAATTGTTTTCTTTTAATTGTAAAACCTCCCGGAGTTGATAAGATTTGCTTGTCTCAGGAGCTTAAGACAAACTGCTGCTTTTGAAGCATTCAGGCATTATAGAAAAGCACAAGTGATCTCAAAGCACATGGCTTCTTGGTCATCAGACACAGTCTCTAAATGCCAAGCAAAGAATAATGAGGCATAAACAAAACACTGACAAGATGCTTATTAAGTGAACACTGTCTATGTCATGCACTAAGTGAATATGGGGTCCTGGGATGGTGGGAAGAGGAGGAAGCATGTGATCATGTATTGAAGAAAGTATTGTAATCATATGTATAAAGAAGCCAAAATTATGGAAGCACAGACAAACCTACTTCTGTTATTTCCTACTTTGAATGTTTGACTTTGGGACTCTTGGACCATTCTCTTACAACTGTAAGACTATGTAATTATCAGTTTATCACCTTTCCTAGTTAATTAAAAATAATTTGTTCTAGTAGTGCTTAGTACTAGTGGGGCACCTAAGGATATCTATTACCAAGTTAAAGACAGTGACTTTGTGGGGAAGCCATCAAATATGCAACAGGTAGAGAGTGCACTAAATGTTAAACTATTGAGAAGAGCATATTCACAGACAAACTAGTGTAAGGAGAGAGAAAAAAAAACATGGCCCCCCTTCCCCCCCTTCCCCCCCCCCAAATTTCCCCTCAAATTCCTGGTTATTTACAAGCTCACATTTGAGCAAAACAACCTACACCAGCCAAACTGGTTGCATCCTCTAGAAATTCAGTGCTGGCAAGACATAATTGAACAGACATCATTTTCATCCTTTGGAGTATCTCTCATCAACAAGCCTTTTCTATCCCCCCTAAAACTGCTCTGCTTGCACTCAACCATCTCCAACCAAACCTAGCAAATTCTGCTATAATTTTCTCTAAAGGCCAACTTTACTCTGAGAAACCACTACTAGGGTAAGCAGCAGAGATCCTTTCAAATTAAAATGCAACTTTAATATCTCAGCTACAGCTTTTTAAGACAAATTCTGGGCTCTTTAAAATGTAAATCCAGTAAAAATATTCATCCTGTACCACTCAATACAAGGGAATCCTTGATAAGGAATATAAATGAATAAATAAGGTGCTTTTAAACTCCTGGAGCTCTTTATGGGTGATTTTCCACTCCTGTCCCACAGACAACATTTTCCAGTTCCAGCCTTCTGTATCAACTGGAGAATGCCCTGATACAATTAGTGGGAATCTTAATCTCAGGGAGTCACATGGGGACCAAAACAGCAGATCACATGGGGTAACAGAGAGAGAGAAACTAAAGAAGACTCTGTAGACTGTTAATAACATTTCATCTGAGTGCAGATCCAGCCAATATTTACTACATCACACCAGACTGTAACCAGCATTTTCTCAAGGTGAGAATGGGAAATTACACCATACTAGGAAATTCTTACCTTCTGTAGGTTTTTAACATGTTTTTCCCCTTGATTAGCATCCACTAAAAGCAGACCAATCATGTTACATATTGTTAACAACCCACCCAAAACATGAAATAGTAAAAAATCCTGTTATTCAGACTTACATGGTCTTTCAAGTAAGATCCTGAAGGAGATATAAAAACTGGAAGTTTTAAAGGACTTGAGGAAATAGGCTAGAGGATCATCCAGTGTAATAACTTGGCCTTGAGTGAGCAAGATGTGGCACTTCTAGGAAAGAGGGGAAAACCTGTCAACATCTACTCTTTCAAATACCAGGAATCAAGCTATTTATCTGCTCTATTTAAAAAACTTGACAACTAATCAAATGCCATTTCTAAAGTACTTTTCAAGTAAGTGTTACTTTTTTCTTAATTAAAACGGCCTTCATAGTCCAAGCTGCCAATACAGCATTATTCAACAGAAACTTAATTAACATAGTGGCCTCTAATATTGAAGTTCACTTTTCTATTTGGTTTACTTTCAATTTTAGCAACACTTCATTTTTTATCTCCCAATTGCTATGTTCCCATCAATGCCAGTTTTGCCTCTGTCCTGGTTTGGGTGAAAACAGGACTAATTCCATTCAGTGATTTTCCTTTTCAGTTCAGTACTTCTAATTAACAGCACTTTCTGAAGTTAGAAGCATGTTTTTGCAGTGTCTGCTGCCAGCAGTGATAACAGCCCATCTTTACAGTTACTACCAAGAATTGGTATGCAGACCAAGGCCACTGCTGGACGGTGTGTACCACACAGGGGGGTGCAGAAAGACCGTACCTAGGAAGGAGCAGACAGGGCAGATGACCCCCAACTGATCAGCTAGATATCCATCCCATAGACGTCATATTCGATAGCAAGGATCTATTTGGAAGGAAGCAGAGGGATCCAAGGAGGGTCTATTGGGCTTTTACCCGAGCTCTTCTCCCCTCTTGGACTGCTTCCCCAGAACATCCAAGGAAGACTCTGTCCATTCTGCCTTTGATCCCGTGTTCCTGAATCCGGTACCAGAATCCAGCTCCTGGACACAGCTCCCGTCTGCTGGGAGGCCCGGTCTGGGACCCCCGGTGCCTGCTCCACAGCATCAGTGGTGACAGTGATGTAATGACCATCAGGGGGTTTGGGTTCGGTACTGGTTTTGTATATATTTGTACATATTCTATTTTACTATTATTAATCATTAAAGCTGTTCTAGTTTCCTTTTCTAATCACTAAGTCTCTCTCCCTTATTCCTTTTCTCTTCCCCTTTGGGGAGGGAGGGGGGTTAACAGAGAGCATCTGTTAGGTCTTAGGGGCTGCCCTGACCCTAAACCACTACAGCCTCTTTAAGAGACAGGAATTTTATTTTAGTACTTTAGAATATTATTTTTATTTTCATGAGTCACATGATTTTGCTGTTTTCTTTTTGACTGTCATGAAAGAAAAGATCTCATGCTGTTTGGCTATTGCATCAGTTATACAGTAAAATCCACATCTCAACTTTGTAATTATCAAGTAAAATGCAAAACACATCAATTTCATTTTCTCCATTCACCAATTTTACACAGAAATATCTAGTCTATGTTTATTATATAGGCTCTTATCAAGGGCAGCAATTGCTATTTATTTAGCAGTTCATCATCATCAGTTGAATCTAACTACAGGCTACATTTAAGGATAAATTTGTCTGTCACTGCAATACAGCAATTGATTGAAAGCATAGTGCTTTGACAATTGTTTACTTCAGACTGATATGCGTGACAATTTAAGGGAGAACAACACAGTGACTCAGAATCTGACCAGGATTATGGATGGGTCCTCTTCTTAAATGCAAAGGAACATTCATAGACATAGCTACAGCAAGGTAGTCATCAGCACTCTGTATTCAGCTGATTTTATCTTAAAGCCAAATACACAGACAGATAGGCAAAAGAAGATTCATAGTCCTTATCAGTCATGGGCAGAATGCAGAGAATTAAACCAGGTCCCCTGGTAGCCATCTACACCCCAAAACTTTACTGTCCATTAGTTAACAGATCCTTTTTCATGGGTGGTGATTCCTACATTTCCATGGTATAAACTTCCTCTTCCCAGTCACATCCCGAGCTCTTTCTCTCAGCAAGGAAATAAGCCACAAGCAGGCTGCTTTGCTGCCTTTCTGGTTCCAAGAGTACCTTATTTTGTAATGCATTACTATAATTATTTCTTGTTTCTGGCTGTTCCCATAACAATTTTCCAGGTAAAAAAAAAAACAAATTCCAAAACAAGTTTATGATGCATTGAGGGGAAAAAAGAGAAAATATGTAGGAAAGAAGTGATTTTTTCTTAAGTGTTAAAGATCCTAACTGTTGTTTGTTTTTTTCCACTGCAGAACATTATTTTAAAATAAAGTCAGCTTTGCAGAAATGCAAAACCAGCCCAGATACGTGCATAAACCAGATACGTGCATAAACTTTTAGTACCTGCAGTCCCTATGCTACTTTTTTCCAGGCTCTTGTAGGCTTGTACATCTTCTTTTGGCTTGCACCAGCAGGGTTAAAGCATGTGGTATCCTCCTTGGAACAAGAACCACAGTGATGTAACTCTTGCTTTGCTCTTTCAATTGCTCTATGTCCAAGCATTAGCCAAAAGTAATCAATCAGTACCTAGAAAAACAGAATCTTAGAAGGCAACTTGCGTGCAAACATCTCTGTAGAGAATAGGCATATTACAGGTTAAAACAAAGTGAATAAATGCAGAAAACAAACTGCAGATGTGTCTTTCATAAACAGTCGGAGTACAGAGGAGACAAGATTTGAGAGTTTGATCTGGTGAATTCATATTTCAAAACCTGCTGGCTGACAAAACAGTGTGCAGGGGTTAATTAGCATGGGTAAATTCTATGCTGGTATTTTTAATCTTGACATATCTGCAGTCTAATGCCAGGTATATATTCATATAACTGTGCTGTTGCAATTTTCTTTCAAAGGCATTTGGTTCATCTTATTTTGTCTAAAAGCAAATAGAATGGTTTCAAAAAAAATATGAAAATGTCCTAGAATAGAGTAAGAGCTGTAAAGACTGAAAGTGTTCACGGCAATGTCTCCTGGATAATTTCATTACAAAATTTATGAATACTTTATGATTAATCCAAAGCCCAAAATGCTCCAGTTGATTGCAGCAAGAGTCACCCTTTGCGAGCAAGAAAGAAAAACGAAAGGCAACTCAGCGAGCTGAGGCTTGTTAATTTTTACAAATCTGTTATGGTGATCCCATAAGAGTAGAATTAATAACCCAGAAGTTACTGCGTCTGCCTGCTGTGACACTGACCATACCTCCTGCATTGTAACTCTCCCTCACATTACAGAAATGTTTATAGGACTGGCAGCAGAGCAGACTACATGTAAAGATGGCAGTGGTCTGCTAGCCTTCCAGCTTGCATAGCTTGGTTTTCCAGAGATGGGGGGAGACATTTTAAAGCAATTTAAATGAAGGAATACAGTGCCTTTAAGTTAACAAGCACCAAAACCTGGGAAATTGCTGTCGATTGGCTTTCATCCAGTGACTCTCACTAGCTTCAAGACAGTCAAGAGCCATTTCACAAGTGCTTAGGCTGACTTTTACCTGAAATTCAGAGGTAGAACAAGCGCTGAGGGTATTTGCCTGTATTCCTCTTGAGCATATTGTGACTACAGTAGAGAGACAGAATTAGTTGGGGGGCAGGGGGAGAAGGAGGGGGCCAGAATAGTAATGTCAGTGAAACAACAAAACCACAACAGTATTTAAAAACTAATGCCTATGTTTTCTTCACATCCATTTTAAGAAAAGCTTTAGATTTTTATAAACCTAGTCTGCCTTGCTCTAATTTCCATATTTTCAAGTGACAAGGGTATATCATTGTCCATTTACACACAAATCATATAGACAGTATGCAGGCAGGATTTTTTTCACCTTAGTCAGCGGGTTTTTTTCCCCTTCTGGTTTATATCAAATGAGTATTGTTGCAGAACTAATGTTCCATAAACAAGAAACTGTCTCTTCTGCTAAGTAGCACACACATCAATATGCTCTCTCACACACACAACTTTCTATTATAAACGTTTCCAATAAAATTATACATAAATAAAAGGAGATATAATCTTGATTTCTTCTGACCACTTCAGGTAAAAAATCTCTAGTTAAGAAGATTCCAGAAATTCAGGGAAAATACCTTGAACCATATACACTAAACAAAAATATATTTTTTAAAAGCACTGTGACAACAGATAACCTCATATTTTTATTATATGAACACCTAAAGTCCTCTAAAATCTTACTACTTGTGATTTATTAATTGTGATATAAATTGCTTTTTCATAAAGTGTAGTTTGTATAACAAAAAGATGTGTTTGGGCTTTGCTTATGGAGTTATTTTTGGACCAATTTAAGAATTATTTTTGCAAGTCCAAACCACAGAAAAAAAGTCCTCTGAGAAAGAGGTGTTACCTTTTGCTTCATGTGCATTCTTCAGCTTACTACCAGAAAAAAATATCTACTGTTTTCCTAAATTGCTCTCTTTCTTAGATAGTATGTGTATGAGTAATACTGGCATGACGTACAAGCCATGTATTCATTCAGGGTATTTTCTGCCTCTACACAGACAGACTCCACCAACACTTATTCAGCTTCACATTCTCCAAGCTTACTCAGAAGATAACCAGGCATATTTGGAAAAGACAACAGTTAACTGAGTCAGTAAAAATGATCAGATTTCCAAAAATTCTCCACATGATATAATAGAAATGTCTTTAAAAGAACAAATGAGTCATGTTGCTACAGCAGAACTTTTGCATGCATTGTAGCTATGCAGTATCATCATGGAAAACTTTTTGACAAGGGGATAATCATGCTCATGTAACTCATGTACTCAGGCTTTGCTACTCTCTCAGTCTACCTCTAAACAATTCAAGACTCCCCTCAGTTTCACCTGCTGTGAACTCTCACACGCAGAATATGACAAATTTCTTCATGTCACATATTGAATCTCTAGCCATGATTATTCAATGCAGAAAGACAGATTATGAAGCCAGTGTACTGCAATTTCCTTGGCGCTTTCACGTGTTAATTTCTCTAATGCTACCCTTAAAAATGGAACACCTGCAGAAAGAGGCATCAGTCATTTAGAAGACAGCATTTCCACCTTCTCCCATGAAGTGTTCTGCCTGGAAGAAACAAAAGAAGATTATTTACACCTTTCATTTTCAAGAAACACGATGTCCCTCCACAAAACATGCTGCTGACAGGAGGGTTGTGTCTACATTGACTGATAAAGATTTGGCCATTTCCTTCTCTGAGATATGTAAAGGCCGAACACTGATTGTGAGACAGCAAAACCAAGAAATGGATGCTTACAGGGAACTAGACCACAACATAGATTAATGCATACCTCAAGGACCAACCAGGAAGCATTCAGAAGAGGCTCAGCTGAAGGCAGTTATCACTGACAATATTATCTCAGCATTTTGATTCCAAATACATCTATGGTTTGTGTCAAAGAATTATAGAATGATAAAATGGTTTGGTTTGGAAGGGATCCTTAAAGGTCAAACACCCTGCAATGAGTAGGGACATCTTTAACTGGATCAAGTTGCTCAGAGCCAGATCCCATCCGAAATGGAATATTTCCAAAGATGGGAAAAATACCATGTCTTTGGGCAATCTGTTTCCAGGTGGTGTGTCACCAGAATTATAATAAAAAAATCTCTTCCTTATTATCTAGTCTAAATTTACCTTATTTTAGTAGAAAACCATCACCCCTTGTCCTGTTGCAACAGGTATTGCTTAAAAAGTTTGTCCCCATCTTTCTTAAGGGCCCCCTTTGAGTACTGAAAGGCTGCAACAAGGTTGTCTCAGAGCCTTCTCTTCTCCAGGCTCTCCCAGTTCTCTTAGCCCTTCCTCATCAAAGAGGGGTTCCACCCCTTTGATCATTTCTGTGGCCCTCTGCTGGACCTGCTCCAACAGGTCTCTCCTGTGCTGAAGACTCCAGAGCTGGGCACAGGGATCCAAGTAAGGTCTCACCAGAGCAGAGTACAGGGGCAGAATCACCTCCCTCAACCTGCTGGCCATGCTTCGCTTGACGGAGCCTGGGATATGACTGTCCTTTTGGGCTGTGAATGCACATTGCCAGCTTACGTCCAGTTTATATCCAGCTTTTCACCAACCAGCACCCCCACATTCTTCTCCGCAGGCCTGCTCTCAATCCTGTCATCCCCAGCCTAGACTGATACTGAGGATTTCATGGACCCTGGTGCAGGACCTTGCACATGGCCTTGTTGAACCTCATGGGTTCACATGGGCCTGTTTTGCAAGCTTGTCTAAGTCCTCCTGGATGGCATCCTGTCCCTCTAGTGTATCAACTGCACCACTCAGCTTGGTGTCACCAGCAGACTTGCTGATGGTGTACTCAATCCCACTGTCTATGGCATTGATGAAGATATTAAACAACACTGGTCCCAGTACAAACCCCTGAGGAAAATCACTTGTCACCGATCTCCATTTGGACATCAAGCCATTGATCACTACCCTCTGGATGTGACCATCCAGCCAAAATCCTTATTCACCATGTCTCTTCAATTCAGAGAAGGATGTTGTGGGGGACCATGTTAAAGGCTTTACAGAAGGCTTTTCAGGCTGACAGCATCCAAAGCTCTTCCCTTGTCCACTGATGTAGTCACTCCATCATAGAAGGCCACTAGGTTGGTCAGGCAGGCCTTGCCTTTGGTGAAGCTGTGCTAGCTGTCTCCAATCACCTCCCTGTTCTCTACGTTCCTTAGCATACCTTCTAGGAGGATTTGTCCCATCATCTTCCCAGACAAGGAAGTAAGGCTGTCGACAGCTTGGTAGTTCCCAGCATTCCTCCTTTCTATTCTTTTAAAAAATGGGTGCAATGTTTCCCTTTGTTCCAGTCACCAGGCACTTCACCTGACTCCGGGATTTTTCAGCTGTCATGGAGAGTGGTCTGGCAACTCCATCAGCCAGTTCCCTCAGGACTCTGGGATGCTTCTTGTCCATCCCATAGGCTTATGTATGTTGAGATTCCTCAAGTGGTCACGATCCTGATTTTCTCTTACAGTGAGGGGATACTTGCCCCCCTGATCCCTGTCTTGCAGTCCATTGACTTGGAAGGTGTGGGAAGAGAAGTTGCAAGTGAAGAACGAGGCAAAAAGGTTGTTGAGTACCTCAGCCTGTAGCCATCAATAGGGACAAAGTGTCAGTAAAATAATATTGATTACTGCTACTGGATGGGCTCAGAATGCCAAAATGTAGAATTCACTAAGACCCCAAGATATGAAAAGTGTGATCAATTTCTTATCACTGATATCGCTCACTGTTCGCTTAACACTGAACAGTTAGATAATCCTTTTTTTATGCGAAGTAATAATTTATAAAGCATAGAGTTACTCCTGAGAGCCACAGCTGCAGAACACCCTCCCTCTTTAGCATCTCTGGCTGATTGTCTTTGCCTTTGAATGTTGTGTTTTTAGCCACATAGTGTCTCACTCTCATGATACAGGTAAAGATAAGCAAGTGCCACCTTACCCTCTGATCTATCTGTGGCTTTTCTCCTGGATTGTGAACCCTTGTCAGAAGAAAGCACTACACCAGGGTCTTCTGCTTTCTGAATGCATGCTAAAAGTTCCACCACCACTGAACCAGCAGCCTCACTGAATGGACAAGCTGGCCTCAGAACTTTAGAAGTGGCTTTATTACTGGTAATTTCAGGTTTTCATACACCTCAACATGACTAAATAGAACTCAAAGCCCAGGAAAAGGCCAGATTTAAGAAAAACTTCTCTACAAGCCTCTACCAGTCTGCCTTGAATAACCAGGCTGGCTTCTAGCCCAATTCTCCATGCATTGCAAGATGCTTAACACCCATAGGTTCCTTTTTTCATTTGAAATTTCTGCCATCAGCTTCCAAGACTTTCATAACTTTGACAGCTTAAAAAGCTCAAAAATCACAGGGCATGAATTAGGAATATAAATGCTGATACTGGGACAGCTGTGTGCAAAAGATACGTGGGAAAATCTCTCACAGAAACATGCACCATAATCTCTCAGGCTCTTACTTCTGAAAGAGACAATGAATTGGATTGCCCTTCTTGGAATCGCATATTCTCTCAAAATCTGTAAGACAGATTGTTGTAAATCAAGAGATGTCTCATTTGCCTCTTTATAATGTTCAGATGCTGGCTGTCAAGAAACAATTAATTACTTCTGAATTCAAAGTTCACTGGGCAAGACCATTACAATCATAATAGCAAGCTGATGAAAACCTGTATTCTTCCATCATATGTAGCTTACATTTACTTCATAAGATTTCATCGGAATGAGACACCTCCTTCCATGCACTGCTGATTACAGAGTCTGGGAAGCCTCCCATTCTGTTATCCTCATAAGGACTGAATTCCTCATCTTTATGTCTTTGAGAAGGAAAAAACCCAACAGTTTCTAAGCTTTGTCATCTCCTATGCAATACTCCATTTCCCCCTTGGGTTCATATCCACATTTACCATCAGCTTCAGGTGAGGAATCAGATAACATCACTAGAGCATGATCGCCTGATTATGAGTTGATAGATCTATTACGGCAGCAGAAAGCACAAACGGACATCAGCAAACATTGCATCCATCGCTATACAGCTGGTGCACTGAGTCAGCATACCTCATCCTGGAGATGTAAGAGTCCTGTTAGTTTAAATGCAGCTAGTCTGGCATGACATTAAGCCAGGAGAAGTATTAACTCATCTCTTTTTCTGTGACCATGTTAATACTGAGCTGCAGCCAGTATTTCAAGTAGTTACTTTCAAAGCAGACGTGACGTGCATAAAGAGGAACTATTAATCTTCTACTTTCTTTGCTTATAGCAAAACTTATTGGTTTCACTCAGCTTCCTTTCCTACCTAACTTTCATGCTGTGCCAGGGTAAGGACTTTGCCTTAAAAAGAAAAAAAAAATTCTTACATTAAGTCTTTAGAAATGTGTCCAAATGATCAAAATGAACACAAAAAAAAAAGTCCTGAGAAGTGGAGTTTGGTGTCGTCAACTGATGACCTATTCTGTGTACAGAACAATTTATAGGCTAGATCACCATACACGAACACTACAATTTGGTGAGCCATTAAAAACCAAAATCAAATTTAGATGACAATCCAAATTTCTAGACACACTAGTGCTCAAAAGAGTTTCCACCATTTATAATTAGTGGCTGCGATTTTCTATCATTTCTTAGACACTGCCAGAGATTTACATAAACTATGGAATGAGGTGTCACATCTGAATGGATTTACTCTGAAAAAGGTGTACTTTAAAGATACTGTGGCATAGGTTGAATTCTGAGCTAGCACACAAAGAACGTATTAAAAAGGAGAAAGACTGTTGCATGTGTAGCAAATGCAACACTAAATCATTTTGGACTGAAAATTAAGCGGCTGAACACTGAGTCTGATTCTCAGATCCAGCTACATTTAGGCAAAGATGATGTTATTCACCTTTGGAAGAAAATTATACAAGAAAAATCCCTAAAGTGGAAAAAAGGCACACACCTCCTGGGAATCAGGGGAGTTAGCTATGCAAACAAGTTTCATTAGTTATCAGACTGTTTTGGATAATTAAGTCTCATGGGCCAGGGTGTAATCATGGTTATCACACTCATGATAATAGATCACTACCAGGAGATTTCTGAAAAATCTCAAAATTCTCAAAAACTGCATCATCAGTCCTTACAAAGGGAGAAAAGAACAATATGAGCAATTATCATCTGTTATTTAACCAAAAAAAAAAAATCATCTCTCAGTATTATAACTTCACAATAGTGTTTTGGCTGAAACAGAGAAAAAGATATCTGAACAAATCCAACCGGCTAGCATTTGTACATCTTGACAGCTAAGAAACTCGGGGCCAAAGATACGCTCCTAAAAATTATGTTTATATTTATCCAATTTGATTACTAAAGTAATTTACTTCCTAAGAAAACTTACATGGCAAAAGTAAACATCCATGACATGATGGCCTTGTTTCTATTACTTCAATCGATATTACACTAAATTTCTGGTAAACCACCAAAAAAACACCAGAAAACCACCCAACTATAATTGATTTATATTGCAATAAACATGTTCCTTATGCGTCTCTATACCAGTGTCTATAGCATGTCCCCAGGATTAACAGACTGTGAGTTGCAGGAAAATCAGTTTGGACACTGATGGTTCTTCATGAAACAGCTCAGACTTTCAAGCAGTACATGAGTCCCATAAAGACGGAATGTCCTGCTTGGGTAAGCACAGTATTTTCTCTAATGGCAGCTGTCAAGTCATCAAGCAAAAGTGGTTAGGAAGAATCTCTTTCCCATTGCCTTCAACTTCAATGATTCACAGACACCAAGTACATAACATTATGCTTCCTTTCAAAAATTAACCACAAAGCCCAGAGTATTATGAAAAGTATTATGAAACTGTATCTAGGGATGCCAAACCAGGCAGGCTTGTGATGGACCAGCTGATGCATAAAAAAAAGTGTGAAAGAACTAAAAAGATTTCCCTTTTCTATAATATTATTTTTGTATGATGTGATGAGCTAAACGTTCTATTTTACTTAGAGCATTGAAAAAACATGGCTTGGGGAAAACCTTCATTAACCTGCTCACTAATAAGAGTGATGCTGAAACCAATTGTTCAAGAGTCTTATTACTATGCATTGTTGAATAGTAATTAGAAGAAAAATTTAGGCTGAAAGCTATCAGATTAAGTCAATAGAGCTGTTCAGGCTAAGGCTAGTGGAGAACCAACTCTGTCAGACAGTAAAAAGTAGACCAAGTTCTGCCTTTTAAATTCTTGTAGACAAACTGTATTATTTACTTGAATAATTCTAAAAAACCCCAAACCTAAAATATTATAACATTCTTCCTATATAACGGAATCACAGCAGTGGCTGGATACTACTATGTGGTTGTTATAGTAATGGATGTTTTCAAAATGCATAGTTTCTACAGTGCAGTAGACACTCACTGCTTTACCAAGAAATCTCCCAAACAATACATTCATGCTAATAAGTAACAGGCAAGAAAATACCCATTTGAAGGAGAGAGGGGAAGGATGGTTTGGTTTGTTGTTTTTAAGTCCATCAGCCTTCAGTTCTCAAGGTAAAATATGTTCCTTGCTTGCACCATGCAGAGAAAGGGAACTTTGCCTCTCCTTTCAGATGGAACAGCATAGTTAAAACCTTGGTCAGACACTCAACTTGAAGAAATTTAGAATTAACATTCAGGTATGAAAGACCTAATAACCCATGGAAAAAAGTGGAGAGAAAAACACCATTTTGTGGTGGTTTTGTGGCAGAAGAGATGAGGATAACTACAGTAACTACAGAACCACAGAATTGCTACAGTTGCAAAAGACCTCTAAGATCAAGTCCAACTGTTATCTAACCCTTCCAGGGCCATTATTACACCATATCCTTATGCATCGTATCTAGACAGCCTTTAAATACACCCAGGGATGGTGATTCATCCACTGCCCTGGGCAACCTGTTCCAGTCTTTGATAACCCTTTTGGTAAGACTTTTTTCCTAATGTCCATCCTAAACCTCCCCTGACATTTCCTCTTGTCCTATCCATTGTGACTTGTGAGAAGAGACCAATACTCATCTCTTCTACAACCTGCTTTCAGGTAGTTGTTGAGAGTGATAAGGTCTCCCCTCAGGCTCCTTTTCTCCAGACTAAACAACCCTGGATTCTTCAGTCATTCCTTATAAGGGTTAATCTCAAGACTCTTTACCAGCTTCATTGCCCTTCTCTGGACCCAATCCAACACCTTGATGTCTTCCTTATACTGCGGTACCCAAAACTGAACACAATCCTCTAGGTGTGGCCCTCACCAGTGCCGAGTACAGGGGAACAATCATTTCTCTAGTCCTGCTGACCACATTGTTCTTGATACAAGTCAGGATGCTGCTGGCCTTCTTGGCCACCAGGGCACACTGCTGGACTCAGTACTTGGCCTTGTTGGAAGCCTATATGATTGGCCTCTCAGCTCATTTATCCAGCCAATCCAGGTCCCTCTGAAGAGCCTCCCTACCCTCAAGCAGATCAACANAGAGTGTACAACTGTCCAGGCCTGGGGCAGACAGTGTTTTCATGAGGATGCTGTGGGGAACAGTATCAAAGGCTTTGATTTAGTCCAAGCAAACAATGTCCACAGTCTCTCCTTTATCCACCAATCTGTCCCAACTGCTTATAGAGTATTTCATCAGTCTCATCATCCAGGTTGAGCAGTCTGAAACAAACTCTCAATATGATATCTGCCTTGTTGGCCTTCCCCTTGATTCCTACCCATAAACATTCAACACTGTCATCTCCATCGTTCAGGTGTAGACATTCATATCCTTCCCTGACAGAGGGGCCACCCCACTTCCTCGCCTTCATCACCTGTCCCTTCTGAAAAGCTGCTAGCCATAAATTTCAGCACCCTAATCATGTGAGTCATCCCACCACGTTTCTGTGATGGCAGCCATATCATAGTTTTCTCACTGAGTAATGACCTCCAGTTCCTTTTGCTTGTTGCCCAAGCTGCATTCATTGATATAGATGCACTTCAGCTCAGTTTAATGGTCCTGCCACCTTCTTGGAGGAAGAAACCCCAATTCCCCCCAGCTAGTTCTCAGATGCCTCAATAGTTACCAGCCTACCAAGTCTTGTGTCTTTGCTACCACATAGATCATCATCCCCCACCTCCATTGAGAGAGCTGTCTGTGAGACCTCACTATCACACTATCCCGAAAGTACTGGCCTGCTGCTCCCAGGCCCTTTTCTGGCAAGCCCAGTTTTATCCCCATCCCCCTCTGAGTCTGGTTTAAAGACCTTTCAATGAGTTCCATTAGCTCTTGCCCCAGGACCCTTTTCCTCCCTTTGAGATAGGGGTTCCCCATCTGTTCCAGCAGGCCTGGGGTCTTGTAAAGCAGCCTGTGTTAAAAAACAAACCAACCAACCACACATTAAAAAAAAAAAAAAA
>VWZY01013373.1:24864-76520 GCA_013399075.1 Chloroceryle aenea
CACCCAAAATAAAAAAAAAAAAAACACAAACCACCACCAACAACAACAAAAAAAACCAAACCACACACAAAAACCCCACAACAATAACAAAAAAAACACCACAAAAAATAACATCAAACCACAACAAAAAATTGCACTGGCAGCACCAGTCTCTGAGCCATCTGTTAGTTAGGTGTGTTCTCCTGTTCCTTTCAGTGTTCTTCCTGCCCAACCAAAGGGACTGAGGAAACAAAACCTGTGCTCCCAATCCTTCAGCCAATCACCCCAGTGCCTTAAAATTCTCTTTAATAACTTTTGGACTTCTGTCCACAACCTCATCACTACCATTCTGCATTGCCAGTAGTGGGTAATAATCCGAGGGCTATACCAGACCAGGTAGTTTCCTGGTGATGTCTCTAACCTGGGCCCCAGGGAAGCAGCACTTTCCTGGGTGATGGATCTGGTTGACACATGGGGACACTCTGATTTCCCTCAGAAGGGAATTGCTTATGACAATGACCCCTTTTTCTTAACAGAAGCAGCTCTTGTGTGTGGGGCTGACTCACCCCAGGAAACCCCCTGCACAGACCTTCATCTACACATTCATTTGCCTGGCCCTCGGGTTCTAGATACCCAAACCTGCTGTTTAAGGGAAAACAGGAAGGTGAGGGAGATGAGGAAGGAATCTGTTTGTCCCCCCATGCAGGGACCTGTTTCCATTGCCCCCCATCTCAGGTCCCGGTGGCAAGAGGGGAGGAGACCCTCTGCTTCTTGTGGAGCCTCCAGCTGCCACCTTTGCCTCAGGGTGCAGCCCCACTAATCCCCTCCTTCTCACGCTCCCTGAGGCTCCTTCACTTCTCCAGCTCCTCTGTCAGCTCTGCCCCTGGGCTGAGCAAATCCCTCTCCCTGTCACCCCTCACACAGGGGTGTCTCTACTGCCCTCAGGTCCGAGGGACAGGCTCAGGTACTCCCTGAAACCGAGGCCTGCATGGCCACAGCTTTGCGAGGGAGCTCCGTCTGGCTCCCCACCTTCCTTCTGGCAACGGCTTTGGACCGAGAGGTGGCCATGGACAGGGAGGGCAACGACCACTAGCTGAGTTTGCCTCAAGTGAGGTGGAGGGGACTGGTTACCACCAGCTGAACTTAACCTCTGGCACTGGTGGAGCTCCCAGCACCTGTCCCTCACATCCACCTCCTTCCCAAACCACCTGCATGCCCAGGTGGGCTCTGGGCTCTGTGAGATACGCAGAGGTTGCCATGCCTGTGCTTGGCCTGTTACTCCCGAAGGGCTCCCGTTCTGGGCAGAGAGGTGACAGCCATTGCCCTGGCAGTGCCCCCACATCATCGCCGTCTCCTGCCGCAGCTGCCAGCCCATGCTCTGCTTCCCTGGTACGTCCTTACAGAAGGAAAACCTCAGCAATCCCCTGAGCACTGAGAGCTGCTGCTCCACTGCAGGCTGAGCCCAAAGCAGCTGATCTTTCACATGAGTGAAAGATTACTTTCTTCCATTCAAACCCTCTCATATTTCATATGGATTATAAATTTCAACAGGCAGCATCCCTTAACTGACTGTAAAGCTGAGGCCTAAAATAAGAGTGATGGGAGAACCAATGGAAGTGAGTGTGCTGGGAGACAAAACTGGATAACAGAGAAAGAAAAGAAACAAGATACACTAAGCAACGCAGAAAGTAATAGCATCCTGAGTTTGCTATACCTCTGGCTTTTAAACAGAGGTCTAAAGCTGAGATATAATTAAACTGTTTCTAGTACACTAAGAATATATACAGGCAATTAGGGTGAAAATAAAAACTCGTTTGTTAAGTGAAAAGATGTGTACGTTAGAAATGGATCTCTGAGACTGCACTTTGCATCTATTAAAGAAGCATGTAAGAAGTGAATGGAACAGTAATTTTGAAAGGAAAAAAAACAAGTTCTGTAAAATACAAGCTGGAAGGCTGACATTCTGCTAGGAAAATATACTTATGAAAATACAAAGATTAGTCTAGACTAAAATTTGAGACAAACTTGTATAAGTAAAGATAGAAACTAAGATTAAGAAAAGACTGCAACTAAAAGAGGCTGATCTGGAATTGAGAATAAATTTTCACCTTGACAAACCTGCACATGGAATCCATACTGCACTGAGGTCTTCAAAAGCTGCACCAAAAAGTGACCAGAGCAGCCCTACAGGGACTGAAAATGGCAGGCAGATCCAGCTGATCTTGATTGACACTCCCAGGAAAGGCAAGTTATGAACCAGGTAGAGAGTCCATCCAGGAAGTCCAGTCAGGAGCAGAAGACAGGGCCAGATGTGAGGCTATAATCTAGATCCAAAGAGTCTGTGCCAGGAGACAAGCTGCCTACAGCCAAGGTCTGATATCTGTAATTCACTTTTCTTAACAAATGTCTTTATACAGTCTGAGAAGCTTAATGAGACATACATTATGTCATATGCATAATTCTGGAGCTATTCCTGCAGGTGAGGACTTTGCTCTAAGTAACATGTCCAACAGGATTATTTTCTGCATCTTCTGTCTATACCAATTTCTTCACCACCCTGCAGCTGTTGCAAGGAAGTGTACACCATCATAAATCTCATTTAAACACTCTGAAAAGGGTTGTTTTCTTTAAGAGTTCTTTTCTGGACAGATTTATCAGGATATCTTCTGGTAGCATCCACTAAGATCTTCAGCAGCATTGCATTTATGACTTACCATGGGTCTTTTGGAGCTACTGTATCATCACACAAGCATAAGACCCAGACAGGAAAATTATTATAAATGTCAGAGCAGAGGAAAAGAAGAAAACTGCCTCCAGGGAATAAGGTAAAAGCAAATGAAACTACTACAATAGCAGGAAAGGGATACTAAAAAAAAAAAGAAGACCAGGGAGTCCAGAAAATAAAAATGAAACAGTACACAAGGCTTCCTGGAACTGGAAAGGCCAGCAACAGGTACGACAGGTAGATTCTGCAAAGCAATCTCCAAGCAGAGGCCTGATGGCTAGGTTCCATACAAATAAATGAAACATCAAAGAACAATTCCCTACTTGCTTTCAACCAAAATGTGTCCCTTATTTTGGCTTTCTAGCCCTAAACTCAATGACTCCTGATTAGATGAGTTGATAGCTGTTTTCTTGTTTTAGTTGCCATCAACAGTCACCATGCTGTGGTTGATCAACATAGGATTTCTGGACAAGCACAGGAAAGCAAGCTTCTGTTCTCTCAGGAGTCTATGGAAAATACAGAGAGGAGCCTGGTGTTCATAGGTCATAGTGCATTTGCATTCTTAATCATAAGTTGCTAGCATGCCACCAAACATCAATATACTGAAATACTTCTGCTGCTGAGACAAGAGCAATGAAAGCACTTTACTTTCTTATAAAAAACAAACTGTAGTTAATGGTTCAGTGACATGCAGTAACACTCTAGTAATCAGTAGAGATGTGGCCTATTAGTTATGAAGCACACTGGAACTTGTCTTAAGAAGAAATAGCAGTGTTTACCCTTACTCTAATAGACTGCTATTTTATTTTAGATTATTGACTGCCATAGAAATGAATGTGCTTCTTTAAAGATAACAGTTACTTCTGTGATTTGGCAGTGGATCTAAATATCAAGTACAGAAATCCTGACTTTCTTGAATTTTAAGGACAGTAAATGATTCAGTCTATTATGTGCTGGAGATAAAAAACAATCTCTGGAAAATTCAGTCCACAATAAGAAGCAAGTTTCTTTCAAATCTAGGAGATTGTTGTATTATAGGCTTTGATTTCCATTTCATTTCCTTCTCCCCATATTGGAATTTGGAAGCTCATGAATGAGGTGTCTCAGTGCCCATATTTAGCTGCAAATGGCTCCCATTTTCCAACCATCCTTTTCTGCATCACTCCAGATGCTATAAGGTAATACAGTAAGTTAATATGTAGATTTTTTTTAATCAGTCTTTGGTATCAGCAGTTCTCTTCCTCCCACATCATCTCTGCCTTCTGTCCCTAGTGCAGGTAGATTTAGACAGTTTTCCACACCTTTTGATACATTCTAGAAAATAGAGCTTACTTTACAGTAATTTGAACTAAATTTGCTTGGTGACGTAGGTACTATAGAACATTTTAACATCAGAACGTGAGAGTATGCCTGCTTAAAATTCTGGCAGATTCATGATAAACAATACACTGTGGAAATGCAGCCTGGAAAGTTACAGCTGTTTCCAAAGCTGCAAAAGGAATGACTGATACCCCACTGGAGTTCAGTCATGCTACCTAAGGGATGACATATAATAACACGTATTCAGTTATTATGGATAAAATCATTCTTTTTCAAGTACCCACCCTACTGTTAATAATCCTGCAAAAAATTGTCTTCTGTGTAAAATCCAGTTTTGTTTTGTTTTTTTCTTCAGCTAAAGAGAAATAGCAGTTTTATAAAAGAGTCTGCCATACAAAAGATAGATGTCTTGATAACAGGTTTGACTGTCTGAAAAGTCAGAATTTAATAAAATTACTGGACATTACAAGAATCATTGAAGTACAGTGTTCTCATGGCAAATGCACAAGTGCACAGCAAACTACTCCTTGATCACGACCACTCTGTGTCCAAGTTTAGGGTCAAGGCCATCTGCTAGACCTACCACAGACACCCTCTGTTAAACGCTATCACTCCCCAAAGGAAAAGAGAAAGGAATAAGGGGGGAGACTTAGAGATTAGAAAGGGAAACTAGAACAGTTTTAATGAAAATAATAATAAAAAGGGAACATGTACAAATATATAAAAAAAGCAGTATCAAACCCAACCTGATGGCAATTACATCACAGTCATCATTGATGCTGTGGAGCAGGTGCTGGGGATATCATAGACTGGAATCAGCAGCATGGATGTGGATTCGGGAGCTGGATTCTGGAACACATGGATCAGGCTCAAAAGCAGAATGAACAGAATCCTCCTTGGATGCTGGCTATTAAAGAAGAGAACTTGGCCCTCATGATCCCTCAGCTTTATACCAAATATTATGTATGTGGGATAGAAACCCTTGTTGGTCGGTTTAGCATCACCTGTCCTGGCTGCTTCTCCCCACAGGTTGTGGCCTTTTACTTTCTTTATCCCCAATGTGGTGCACAAGATCCAGCAGTGGTCTTCAACCGCACACCCCAACCCTTAGCAGTATCTCTAAACATGGAGCATTATCACTGTCAGAAGCAGGCACTGTCTGCAAAAACTTTGTTAACTTTAGAAAGTGCAGTTAGTTAGAAGAGACTGAGCTGAAAAGTAGAATCACTGGACGGAAGTAGTGGTGTTCTAACTCAAACCAGGACAATGGATCAGGTATCTTTTCTGTTAATGGAAAGTCAGGTCAGATAGGTTGCTGGCACTTAGCATTGGCATCAACATACTATGATACTGTGAGCAAAATACATTTAGCTGTTAAAAATGAAATTGAATGATGAAAATAATCCATGGCTTTTTTGTCTACAGCTTATTAAAAAGGACTGCAAGAGACACTCACTTGGGAGAACCTTTGATTCTTAAATCATGCACAGTAGTGCATCAGAAAAATCAGTATACCTGCCTTTGCAGGTTTGTCCTCATTATGTGGTGGGGTGATGTCCCATACTGCAGACATCTCAGAGTGGCATGGAAGGAAAAACTAAACTCTTTTAAACTGAGAGAAACTGAAGAAGCTTCTCACATCCTTGTTTAACACATCACACATGTATAAAAGCATAATTGACCCTTATTGCTCATATCTTTCTAAAACATTTGATCCAAATGATACAGTCAAAGAAAAGTGCTTGTATCTCTTAAATATCTCTGGGGCATAAAGATGCGTCCTGATTCTTCTGGGATTTTAATTAAAATGGTTTGGAAATATTTTACTGTTCATTTCCCTGCAGAAAAAGGCCCATAACATCTGGAATGAATACCATATGTTTATGGCAGCGCTCAGAGCACAAGGCATCCCAGAAAGTTCTCCATTATTTCCTGAAGGATGTTACCTTTTACCCAATACTTACGCCTAATGCATAAGTATTGTACACAAAGCACCAAGAGAGCTGAAGCACATCAGCAGGCAAAAAAGAAAAACTGCAAAATAATAAAAAACCCCCAACATTCAATCTAGACTAGACATCTGTACTTAATAACTTTCCATTTTCCTGGGAGCCCCTAGAGCGACAGACCCTCCAGACCCCTCAGCTTTATACTGAATATGCCGTATATGGGCTGGAATCCCTCGTTGGTCAGTTTGGGGTCACCTGCCCTGTCCGCTCCTCCCTGCAGGTGCAGCCTTTCACTTTCCTGCACCCCTCAACGTGCTACGCAAGATCCAGCAGTGGCTTTGGTCTGCACACCCATCCTTGGTAGTGACTCTGACCATGGGGTGTTATGACTGCCAGCACCAGACACTGCCTGGGAAAACAGGCTGCTGACTGCAGACAGTGCAGACAGTTAGAGGAACTGAGCTGAAAAGTAAAATCTCTGAATAGAATTAGTTCTGTTCTCCTCAAACCAGGACATACACAAATTCTTTTGCCTTGGTGTTTGAAATCAAAGGCAATGCTTTGATGATATCATGGTCTTTAAGACAACAAACCTACTGTGTTGTAATCAGCATCAACATGTACCAGCACCTCTTGCTTTTTTTCCTGTTGTGTTGTCAGCCTACTATTCACTAAAGAAGTGTTATAACGTGCACGTGCAAAGTATTTAGAAGATGTGTACAGAGTTATTCTTAGGTTTTGGGAAGTCATGTACACTGGAAAATGTTCATATCCTTATAGCAGGACTTCCTTCTTTGCTTATGTCTAGGCTGAGGGCTTTTTCATTAGAAAAAAAAAATAAATCAAAGAATACATAGAGAGGAAGTAAGTATAATTCATATAAATTTACTATTCAGTGCAAATATCCTCAGGAACACTATTTTGGTTTTATTTCCACTCTAAATGCTCAATAAAGGAGTCCCAGCTGTCTTCTTGGCTGAATGTGTTCAATATGAAATCACAGCACATTTTCAATTTATTATTTGTACACATCTTACCCAGTTGTGGTAGTAGTTACATGTTTTTCAGTTCCTGATTTAAAAATGTTTCTGTATTTCCTTTCATATGCCTCAGTAAATTACCTGGTAAGCACCTGGTAAGCAGGCAGTCCTCAAAATCTGGGGTGAAACTGTTTGCAGTTTGGAGTTTCCCGAGCACCTACACTTAAAACTCAGTCATCTGTAAATGTTTAGCTTTGTGCCAGGAGTTTCTAGACAGAACCTTCCTCCTCTTTGATTCCTGATCCAAATCTCCAAATTATAGATAACAATAGTATATGCTGAATATTGGATAGGATTTAATCAAAACTGAAGATTGAAGTGTCTCTTTCCTGCTGTTTCTATTCCATTGAACTTCAGTTTGGTGCTATAAATTATCTGAAATCTATGTTAAGAAAATGAAACTATTCCCCAGTAAATCCTTTGTTTCTCATTTTCAGAGTAGCTTGCAAGCTGATTCCTTACCTCTGCATGAGGCAGCTCTCTGTCAGAATTGCAGAAGTTGTATGTAGCACGTGTGTCTTTATTTCTGAAACATGCACAGCTACTAGTGCTGTTAGAAACAGATCTTCAAATCTGAAAAAAAATTGATTCTTTGTATATCTTATGTTGCAGTGAAAGTACAAAAAGTCCTGTCAAGAACACAAACATTTAATAAAAAAAAAAAAAACAAAAACACAACAGACAAACATTCAAGTTCATTCACTAGGGAAACAAGAAACAGCAAGTCAAAACCTAACAGTGGTTTCTCTCCATGCTTACTCAGTGATGTAACTTGGTGATGAGAGTTTGTTGTTTAAAATAACACTGAGGCTTGCGTGTAAACACTTTTGGATATCCCACCTTGTCTCTAACTGCTACTCCTGAAGAACAGCTATTGCCCCCTGGGTTTTTTTACATATTTTACTTTAAAACCATTTGTAAAAGGCCACCACAAGCCCAACAGGGAACTTGCAGGGTAAAATAAATTAAAACAGTAAAAGCAAATTATTTACCATGCTAGCTTCAACAATGATGCAACTGATATATTTCTGTATCTCTATATCTTAACACATTCTGACACTGTGATTTGGCAACAGTTACTGGTACCCTGCTCCAAACTGTAAAACACAATGGATACTTTAATGAGTCCTCCTTTAACATTTTTATCAATGACACAGACAGCAGGATCGAATGCACCATCAGCAAGTTTGCAGATGACACCAAGCTGAGTGGTGCTGTCGGTACACCAGAGGGACAGGATGTCATCCACTGGGACCTGGACAAGCTGGAGAGGTGGGCCCAGGTGAACCTCATGAGGTTTAACACGAGCAAGTGCAGGGTCCTGCACCTGGGCCGGAACAATCCCCACTGTCAATCCAGGCTGGGGGAGGAGGTGATAGGGAGCAGCCCTGCAGAAAAGGGCTTGGGGGTGCTGGTGGAGGAGAAGANATTTAATCAGTAAAAACAGTTTACAGTTGGACAAAGGAATTCTTTTGAAGGATGGCAAGTCCTGCTGCGTTAGTGGGTAGTAAATAGGTAAAAAAGCAGAAAATAAAGTAATTTTAATTAAATATTGCCCCTTGCTTTACAAGCTTTCAGTACCAATCTCAAAAGAAACCAAGGGGTTTTCTGGATAGGCAATGAATATAACATTCAGAAATATATATAATAGTGATAAATTTTTACTTACAGCCTCTGCTTTTCTCCTTTTGCAGAACCTGTGAAAACTAATATCAACCAGTTCCTGACAGGGGACTGGTAAGCATAGAAGATAGCTTGAAGGAAAAGTAGCACTAGCAGGGATAATTCAAAGCCAGTGGGAAGGTAGGTCAATGACTGAGAAAAGATGACAACCCAGGCTTTCAGAAAAGGAGGCAGCAGAGTTGTGGGGTTTTTTAAATTAAGCATATGATTCACAAGCTGACTGACATTTTAAGTCTTACTTCTAATAAACATGAACAAAGTGTATCTAGAACATCTCTACCACAGTCAGAATAAGCTGTAGTTCCCTCAATGCTCTTTCTGGCCCTTCCTGCAGATGGGCATCACATTTGCTAACTTCCAGTCAACCGGGACCTCCCTGGTTAGCCAGGACTGATGATATACGATGGAAAGGTGCTTCAGCTTTCTGCTGTATGGTCAGTTCTTCTGTCTTCTCACAATTTGATTGCTTGAAAGAGATTAGACTGAGTGCCAGGAGACCTGAGATATGTGAACACAAAAGGCATATGCTGCCCCACTGATATTTCACAGTATCACTGGAAGTGGATGGCAGCTTTTTAAGATTTAATTGGAGCTGCTATCCTAATCTTCTCAGTCTCTCAGCACCACTATGGATAGTCCCTGTAAAATTTTCATTTCACAGCTCTAGATTCTATTTACATATAAGCAAGAAAACATTTACTAAGGAAAGGATAGTGGGAAACTTTCAAAAGTTTTAACTCCATCTGACAAAGTTTAGTCCTCACAGACTTTAAAAAAGTTGGAGTTTCATTTGCCAAATGTGCTTTCATTACAATCAAAAATATTTCCAGAATTATTCTATTCAAACTTACAGGATACTTAAAAAGGATATAAGGATGTACAAGGATTTCAGAAATAACCTAAGTTCATAGCAATTCATGATGATGTGAGACAAGGCTTTCTGGGATTGCTGGAAATACTGGCTCATCATTAACAGATAAATTCTTTAGACGACTTAAAGAAGTGACAGATCAATGGTCAGTATTACAATAATTTCTATGTATACATTTTATTCTTTAAGTCTACATCTAAATGAAAATATCTGCAAATAAAGACCTTTGAAATGTTAATTTGTAATGAACATTTCAAATTTGACACGAATTTCTAATTTTTGTTCATTTCTAATTCAACAATTCTAATTAAAACATTTGTAACTTTAGATATACACCCACAGTTTTTTGAAAATACCAACATGTACATAAATATTTTTGGTAAACTAGGTCACTATTCTTTCAGTACATTGAAACAATTAAAAAAAAAGTAAAATAAAATTACACATTATTCTCACCTGGTTGAGAGTCTAGAAAAAGGCCTTTTTACGTTTCCTACCATGATAATATGGGGATCCAATCCAGAAAACCTGCCTAGCACTTGCATACCTGAAGAAAAAAAAAATAAAAATCATCACAATCTATAATTGTTTAATTTGCTGATCACATGTGAAACTCCAGTCAAACACTGTAAATAAACACAAGAATAATAGCAAACCATATGAAAACATTTTTAATATCACAAAAACTTCAGAAGAAACACCTAAAACTTCCAGAGTCACAAAAATATATTCTGGAGTTTATAATTAGAACTTGTGGCTAGTATAGAGAGGTAAAATTTTCTGATTTTAATTAAGCTGAAAACTGGAAAAAAAAACAAAATACACACATGCACACACTTCCAGCCTTTATTGCCACTGAGTTCTCTACAGAGTTACTGTTTTCCTGTCCTTATGTCTTGCTGCTTTCTGTCACAAGTTAGGCAAACTGTTACCTCACTGGAGCTGGCACCACCCACTAATATGGCTATTGAATAAGTCGGGGTGGGGGGCGGGNNGGTGTATCGGCGCGGGGGGGGGGGGGGGTGTGTCTGTGTTTTGTTCTGAAGATGGCATCTCCTGGGGGATTGATGCCTGTCTAGTCAATTCTGAAATTAGAAGTAAAGTGATAATTATCATCCACAACTAGTTACTTTGATATAAATGGTATACATACACACTTACTGAGTTGGATATAGTGTACATCCAGAGACAATAACCACATTACAAAGCTTTAATTTTAAATAGGATTCAGGTTCAGAAAAGTGCAGAGAAAATAATGTCTTGGCCTGTGTCTAAATCAGTCCTAATACCATGTGATTTCTAGAATACCCCTTTCTGGATTTATAGATTTCTCAACAACCTTAATAAAGTACTCCACAACTGGTTTAGGTTTTGCTTGGTTAGTTGATTGTCTTTTTAATAAAAATGTTTAAAACCTCTCCAAGAGCACTAGACACACTATTAACACTCACACAGGACAACCCGTTCCACCACCACATCTCCCCAGAAATACTGTGATAAGGAATATGTCTAAGGGAAAGCTGCCTTCTCACACAAAGATTGCCTCATAGGTTCTTCAGGGTATCTCCCTTAGCCAAGAGTATTTGCTCCTAGCTATTATTTCAACTGTCTCATCACTTGTGTTTGAGTAACAGATGCAGTGTTGCAAATACTTTCTTCAAATGTAATCAGGGAGGTTTCTCTTAGGCCTCCCACAGTGTTGTACCTGTACACGCACACATTGACACACATACATTAAAGCAGAAATGTTGAAGTCTCAGCAGGGGAATTCAGAAGACTGTCTCTCTGTTCACCCTGTAGCCTAAATCTAAAATGCTTTAACAAATGTGGTTGAAACAGCAGCTGGCCCTCTTCACCAGTTCATCTCAGCACATACAGCAACGCCCATGTGCACAGGCACACATTCAAATTATGCAAACATGCCTTAAAAGAAGGTTCCAGAAGTAAAATTCCCTTTCTTAAATGTGTTATGGAATATCAAAAGTTTTGAAGCATTACTTCCTTCAGAATTTAAGAGAATTATATGGACAGAGATCATCTGCTTATACTTTACAGCTTAAAAAAATCCATCTGTTCCTTGATAACTGAAGATGTTCAAGTAGAGGTGAAAAAGGTTATTCTCTTAGGCTTTCTTTCATCTTTTCTACGCTGAATAATAGGGCTTGTCTTTCAAAATAAAGATGTCTTACTGCAACAGTCAAAATGTAGTCTTTGGCCAAAATACCTCTCTCAACAGCTCAGACCTCACTTATGAATAACAACAAATTTAGTTTTGCAAGTTTGTGGCAGCACTGATGCCACTTGTAAAACCCCAAATTGCTAATGTCCAGATAAACACCAAGTATTGAGCAAAGTTCTTCCCACCTAATACAGCTAAGGGTGTCACAGACTGATGATGAACACAGTCATCATGTTTATACACAGCAGGGGAAAGCTGTCTTGCTTGAAAATGAAAGTATTAACAGTAGTTCTGTTGTGGTAAAACTGCATCCCTTTCCTTTGACTGACAGTCAAAGAAACTAGCAGCATTGTGTCCGAAGACATCAGAGTGGAGCTGTTAACAAAAATCTCGTGAAATGGAGCCAATTACCACATCTTCACCTTTATTAGTATTACCCATCTCAGGAGGGCCTAGACCCTCTGTGGCCTTCCTCTGCAGCTGTCAATATACAACTGCATTGGAAAAGCAGCCGAGGAGGTGCCTCAGAGTATTTTATAACACATTCCCAAATGTCTCCTCTGCCCCAAACCCAGAGTCACCCAGAATCATCACACTGGGAATATTATTTTCACTTGAATCTGTCTATTGATTGTCCTATAAAACAAATAGTAAAGGTGCTCCAGTATCCTTGCCAAAACGAGCAAGCAATGCATTGCACTCAGAATACTTGGCTGAAATTTGCACTATAAGCCAGAAGTCTCACACTTCAGGAAAGTGCAAGAAGAATTTATCTCCCGATCAACCAAGGTTCCTTGCATTTTCCATGCAAGGAAAAGCAAACAGCATGATGCTGTCTGCTGAAACCTAGAGAAACTAAGAGCATGCTGCTAATGGAGACTGGGACATGATACAGCAAGTATAAGCATCTGCACAAGCAAACAGCTTCTATGGATACTTAAGATTATAAATTACTTGTCAGGGAAGAAATTAAAAGTGCATCAAAGTTGCAAAATGAAATGTAATTAAGCATTTTCTATTTATTTATTTTTTATAAGATAGGCAGCTGAAACTGGAATTGTTTTATGACTTGGGCAATAGAGCTTATCCTACAAGGTTCAATTGCTTGGATCCCTACAAAAAGAAATGAACAGCACACTGTCGTGAACATTACATAGACAATGCAAAAATCATTAACTGCAGGAGAGAGAAGATCTGCTGTACTAACAATTCAGTAAATTCTTCATAAAAGGGTGAGCAGAAATAAAAATGTTCACAGCTGCCCTTTTTTCCTATCTAGGCCTATGCCACATAAGAACTTTTAAGGTATAAAAGAGAATCTTCTCTTGACTTCTAATCTTTAAGGAGATAAATAGTGGCATTAATTGGCATAGCATGAATAATTTTCCTTAGTACTGGTAATGAACAAACAGAAAAGTCTGTAATTTTCCACCTAGTTATTTCTCATAATGACACAAATGTTTAATTTGCCAGGTAGGAACAATTACTGTGGAAAGAGGAAAGAACAATATGGTTATTGTATCTGAATAATTATCCACTGTAGTACCTCCAGTCAAAGCAAAACTGACATCAAATGGAAGGAGTGCGAACTGAATTAAAGCAAAAAGTGATGGCTTTTCACTGATACAGGTAAGGCAGATTTTGTCAAGTAATCACACAAAGTAGCCAGTCAAGCTTCCAGTAAATGATTTGCATCCCAGTTTAATCAACACCTGGGTCTTTACACAAATCCTAAGTTTCTGTGTTTTTTGGAACATTTACTGGTTACTGTGTTTCTACAAATCTCAAGCAGGATACCAGGATCATCCTCCTGCTTTACTCAAACATGATTACAAAGAACCAAATCACAAGAGGTTTTAAGTTTAAAACTTAAACATAAGTAAGAATATATTCAAAGGTACTTTAAACTGATCATTATTTCTCTGTTTAATCTATTATGGATGTAATTGCCATACTGACTTAGAGGAATTTTCTCTCTTTAACATTTTAGGGACAAGTGGAATGAAACAATATTGAGTAATATTCATCAGTGTGCTCTGGCAGCCAAAAAGGCCAACCGAACCCAAAGATTTTCATTTAGAGTGGTCAGACACTGGAAGAGGCTCTCCAAGGAAATACCAAGTCTTTCAGAGTTAAAGATGTGCCTGGACAAAGCTTTTAGTCATGTGGTTTAGTTTTAGACAGCCCTAAAAGAAGCAGGGAGTTGGACTTGATAAACCTTATGCGTCCCTTCCAGCTTGAGATATTCTCTAACTCTATGATCCACTTCTACAGGAAGTGCCATACAACAACCAGGGGTTCCATCTGATCCCAATTCCAATAGATCAAGGCAAGTTAGTGCTTACTGTATCTTCTTTATTCGTGTCAGATGCATTCTGAAGCACTTCAAAGCAAACACAAAACCATCAAGCTATAGTTTGAAATCAAGAATATCTACATACTGAAATAATTTGGTGACTATGTTTACCCTTAAAGAGAACCAGAATGTCAGAAAAACAGGCTGCTCCGCCTGCCCTCTGCTGGCCGTGCTTTATTTCTCTTTTCTTTTTAACAAGTCTTTCACTGACTGAAATGATTGAAAGCAGTGGCACTGTCAAGGCTTATACCAAACAAATCCACCACTAATCAGGACTTTCAGTCTCATTTCTCAAGAACGATTCAGTGAACAGCTCTATGTACAGAGATTAATTAAGCTGATTACCACACTTTCTTGGAAACAAATTTTGGATAACTATGCATGTATTTCTGGTAATTTACAAAATATAGCAAAAGGCACATTTCATGTACCTACCTGTAGAGTGTTTCAATTTACATACTACATTACTATAGTCAATATGAAACTGATAGGAGACACTGAAGATACTGCTCTGTCATGCTGCCATCCTCCAGCAACGCTCATCTTCCTTACATGTTGAAATGAATGTCTTCCTCATTTTAGATACACTTCTTCTGCAAGAACAGTATCTAGATAGTATATTTTTTCAAATGTTAAAAAGTCTGTTGCCATCCAGCCAATTCCTTTGTACTGAATAGTCCATCGCATCAAAACCATCTTTGTACAATTTATAGAAGGATGTCTGGGTGGTGTGTGGGTGTGTGTACTGTGTTAAAGGCCTTAGAGAAGTTCAGATAGATGACAAGGTGCCCTAATCCCGTGAAGGATGGTCTTAAGCTATGGCTATGCTCTTGGAAATCACTCTCATACAGTCACAGCAGTCCCATTCAAATCTCTCCCATGGTCTGAATCCTAATAGCTTTCATAAAAAACAAAAAAGCTTCTTACTCTATTTTACAATTCTATTAGCCAATGGGAGCAATAATTAGTTGAAATAGAGATAAGCATGTGGACAAAATGATTAGATGAAAACAGTATTTGTTGAGCACTCACTTTGCAGGAGTGAGGTTCTCCAAGGATTACATGTAGGAAGATTAATTAGAATCCTAGAATGGTAAGGATTAGAAAGGACCCCTGGAGATCATCGAGCCGATCCCCTGCCAGAGCAGGATCACCTAGGGCAGGCCACAGAGAAATCTATGTAGGCAAGTTTTGAATGTCTCTAGAGAAGGAGACTCCACAACCTCTCTGGGCAGCCTGTTCCAGTGCTCCATCCCCTCCCTCACAGAGTTTTTCTTCACGTTGAGGTGGAACTTACTGTGTTCCAGTCTGAGACCGTTGACCCTTCTTCTATCATAGGGTACCACTGAAAAGAGAATGTCCCCTTCTGCTTGACACTGACTTTTCAGTTATTTGTAAACATTAGTAAGATCCCCCTCTCAGTCTTCTCCAGACTGAACAGCCCCAGGTCTCTCAGCCTTTCCTCATAAGAGAGTTGTTCCAGGTCCTCAACCATCCTCATAGCCTCCCCAGGTGTAGGAGTCTACACTTACCCTTGTTGAACTTCCTTAGGTTTACAAACTGGAAAGCTGGGCAAAGGTAGAGCTCATGCTGGATGGCAGCACAGCCTTCCAGTGTGTCACCCACTCTTCCTAGTTTTTTATCATTAGAAAACTTGCTGAGGGCGCACTGTGTCCCTTCATCCAGGTCGTTGATGATGTTGAATAAGAATGGACCCACAATGTTAGCTAGCTACAGGTTGCCAGCTAGACTCTGTGCCACTGATCACAAACCTCTGGGCTATACTGTTTAGTCAGTTCTCAGCCCATCTCACCATCCCCTCTTCTAACCCACACTTCCTCAACTTACCCACGAGGATGTTATGGAAGACAGAGTCAAAAGCCTCGCTAAAGTCAAGGCAGACAACATCCACTGCTCTCCCTGCTTCTACCCATTCAGTCACACCATCATAGAAGGTTATCAGATTAGTCAAACGTGATTCCATTTAGTAAATCCATGCTGGCTACTCTTGATAATCTGCTTTTCTTCCACATACTGAGATAAGATCTCCAGAATGAGCTTCTCCATCACTTTTCCAGGGATGGAGGTGAGGCTGACCGGTCTGTAATTTTCAGGGTCTGTCTTCTTGCCCTTTTGAAGACCAGAGTGACAAAAATTACAGAAATTGTATTTCATAAGGAATACATTGCAGGAAAAAAGATAAAAAAAAATTCAAGTATTCTGACAGTGCAACAGGGATGAAACTGTGACACAGAGTTCAGTACTTGCCAACAGTCAAAGTCCAAAACAACTACCCTTCATTTTTTTTTTCTATGTCTCTTGGAAAGGTAAAAGGACACAACGGAAGTCATTATCCCCAAGCATATCTTTAATATTTTATGTTTAAGTCTTCGAGAATGTAGGTATCTTCAGGGTATTTTTTAGGTATGTAAAAAAAGGTGTTGACAGAAGACATCTGAGAATAAGAGATGATGAGTTGTATTTTTCATTTTACTTCAAGGCAAATTTGCTTTAAATGTAAGCATAACCATTTCACATAGTTGACCTTCTGGGCCATTTTATCCACTGCCCCTATCCCCAAATTCCTAAATTCTTCAGCAAGATATTTGATTGCTTTATTTTAACCAATATGGGCAATTATTTGTCATCTCACTCTGCTAAAGGGGTAGATGTTGCCAAAGGGTACAATTACTTTGAATTAAGGAGATCGGCTATTACATGTCTGAATTCCACAGATTTCCTCCACATGACTAATAAGCCACTTGTGTCTATCTTTATGTCAAATGACAAAGCTGGCAAGCAGACAGGCAAGTCTAAAGAAATTGGAATTAAAGTTTGTTTTAGCCTTACTGAGATTTCATTAGTTCAAAAGTTATAAATGTTTATTTAACCTGGAGAAAAAACCTGCATTGTCGTCACCTGTTTGTGTTGCACAGAGAAATTAATGTATTGGACACTTACACAAATGAGACATGATAAACATTCTATACTTACATACAATAGCACCTTCCAGTGGCTCCAAAACCAAACCTGAAACACAGTGACACACACCACACACACACACACAATACTGTAGTTGTGCACATTGGTCATGCAGCCCTTAACTGTGGACAGCAAGAGAGTAGAATATACAAATGCTGGGGAGCATACAACACTAGAACATCAGGTAAAAACATGAAGAATAGCCTATCAGATTTTCAATTAGTCTGCAAATTCTCTTGAGCAGAGCAGACTGAACAATGGAAACTAAGAGTACTTACTGTATGCTATTAAGGACAATATACATGGGTTTTTCTTCCCCCCTTCAAAGTAACATAGAATTGACAACTTTAGAAAAGGTCACATTTACCTACTTAAAGTTGCAAATAAATCTTCAGCATGCAATCCTTAATAGAATTTATCAGTGAGAAACTCTTGGAAATTTGTATGTCCATTATTGCACAGTAAATTAGATTTGGTAAACAAAATCTACTGTTATATGAATAGTTTATAAAATTTATGATATATATTAGAATAAACCAAAGAATCACACTCACTCAGCAACAACTCTCAACTCAGCATTAAAGGTGTTGTCTTGTAATTAGCTTTTTAATTGTGGTGGCAGCAGAAACAAGTCCCTCAAAACTTAAAAAAAAAATAATATTTGCACAAACTAAATTAAGACAAACTCCCAGAATTCTACTGACAATTTATCTCACCAGGCCCTGGAAATGCAGTCGTTTTATTACAAACGCATACAATAAGTAGTTCCATATTTATATACAACAACAAAAAACCCACAATCTACTTCTGTTAATTGAAACTTCAGGCCACTACACTTAAGCTTCCAAGTTACAACTCAAGATACATGATAATGAAACACTTTATACTTACATCTTTTTTGTGTCCATACAAAGAACAGCATTAATCAGCAAATGTTCAGTGCATGAAATTTGACCTTTTATACTTGAAACACAGAGATTAAGAGACTGCAGCAAGTTCTTCATCAGAATACTGCTGGCACAATTAGTTTGGGTTTGAAGTTAACCGCAATACATCACAGAGCACCTAAAAAACAGTTCTTATATTCCGCAGTACTGAAGAAGATATCAGAGTTGGGGCAACACTGAAAATACAATTGTCTCCAAATTAAGCCTAAACCCCCCATTATTAATTAATTTTTCACGTAAAATGTTGCAGGACGCATAGCGGCACTTTGCTTTCCTTGCTCTAAAAGCCAGATACTAGCCCTTAAATAAAGCATCCCATCTCAGCACAGAAAGACCCCACCCTGGAGTACTGCATCCAGCTCTGGACTCAATATAAAAAATACAGGTACCTGTTGGAGCAAGTCCGGAGGAGGACCACAAAAATGATCTGAAGACTGGAACCCCTCTGCTGTGAGGAAAAGCTGAGAGAGTTGGGGTTCTTCAGCCTGGAGAAAAGGGGGCCCCGCAGAGACACTGTTGCAGCCTTTCAGTACTTATAAAGTGGGTTTATAAGAATGATGAGGACAATCTTTTTAGCAGGGCCTGTTGCAATAGAACAAGGTGTAATGGTTTTAAACAAACTGAAGCAGGGTAGATTCAGACTAGATATAAGGAAGAAGTTTTTTTTACACAGAGGGCAGTAAAACATGGGATAAGGTTGTCCGTAGAAATGGCAGATGTCCCATCCCTGGAAACATTGGCTGGGTCGATATGAGCAACCTGATCTAGTTGAAGATGCCCCTGCTTGCTGCAGGGGAGTTGGACTAGATGACCTTTAAAGGTCCCTTACAACGCAAACTATTCTCTGACTCTATGATTTCCTTTTAAATTTCATAAAGTTTTATTGAATTTTCCTTTACAGAGGAGATTGACTTTTCTATGCAAACATTATGTGCCATTACTACTGTTTAAAGAAATGTATTATGTTAACTTTAAAGTCTTACAGCTTTAGAGTTTAAAACCTGGTCATTGCAAAAGACTAAAAGCATGAAAGTTAATATATTTTTTAATATAATAAATTAAATATTTTAACTGTCCATCTCATAGTAACTATTTACTCCTCTATACAGAAAAATAACCCCAAGTATATAACAGTTATCTATGTTGTTGAAACTAGATAACCAAGTTTAACACTGAGTTTAACACAAGGCAAGTCGCATTGGGTTCTCTATGTTGGCTTTCAAGGTCTCCAAAAACTTAGAAGCCAGTTCATCGTCTACTAGCCGACCATCACTTGAAAGAGTCACTGTCATGAGCTGATGCTGCTTAAGTTTCTCATTCCCTTCTTCATCTTCCACAACCTTGAGCTCCGGTCTTGCTCGGCCCACAGCTAGGATGCAGGCCTGTGGAGGGTTTATGACTGCAGTGAAATCATTGATGCCAAACATGCCCAGATTTGAGATACTAAATGAAAGAGAAAAGAGTTACCACTAATGTCAGAAATTATGTATCTCCTAGAAAAAATAATCTAGATTCAGTGACTAATGAGACCTATTCCTCTCTCAAGGCCAAATCCATGAACTTTAAAATAGATCTGAACTGGATTTCAGACTTTCAAGAGTTTGAGACTTTTGCAATTACCAAATAGCACCTTTTAAAAATCCCATTTCTTTACAATAATGTGTCCTTGTGTGGCACACATTAAGTCAGAAATTAGGGCAGGAAAGTGATATCTTCAAATAAACTTTGCCTGTTTCAAGCCAAATACCTTCTAGATTGAACTGAAAAAGTTACAATGGCTACTGATAACCAAGTCATACAATTCAGACATCTAGAAATCACTCAGGCACAGGAAAGTCTCATGATGCCTTCCTCCCTTGAACACTTTTGTCCGTGTCACTGGCTGGGAAGTGGTATATTGGGAAAGGCTTGGACTCTTCGGTGATAGACTGTCTAGAGAGAAAGCTGGCCCACACTCAGGGGCCATTTATGTTGAAGAAGACATGCAAGCCTCCAATGCTGCATTTCCGGATGTTTTTTTCTGCTGAAAGGCTTAAAGATGTTTTTGACAACTCTTCCAGCATGAGAGGCACATACCTCAGACAGGTGTAACCCAGGGACATTAATATACCCTACAACAACGTTTATGAAGAAGCCTGCAATTTTACTCTCATCACAAGTTATCTGTTCTTGAAGATATGATTAACGTAAGCATTCAGAATTAGCTTTTAAAAATTGACATAAAGTCAGCTAAGCTAAAGTTTATATAACAAAAAATGTTGATTGATGATACTGTGTCATAAAATACAGTACATTAGAAGTTTTTGTAGACTCAAGAGTGTAACAAAACAGTTGAGAAATAACTTGTGCAAGAATGTCGCCATACTTATCCTAGTATTTTACACAAGACATTTGTTTCTCATCACTGAGTTCATGATCTCTTTTTGTCGAGTACATTTTGTAGGAAAAAAAATTACTAAATACATGCTAATATTTATAATTGATCTACTGAGTTTTAAATGTTACAGGAAAAAGTAAACTGTCAGCACAACTTCACTGTAACTGCTCCTCTAGAGACAATCTGAAGAGTGAATTAAAGACAATCCAGATGTTATCTGCTGCAATACCCCTGCCAAACTCCTTTTAAAATGTTTAATACTACTACCAATGGGTTTTCCTAACTACAGGGAGCAATTTAAAACAAAACAAAAACCAAACCCAAACACCCTATATTCTTTTGCAATTGAGAAAAATTAGGTGAAAAAACTAAAAGTCACATGAGTCTCGGTATGGAAAGCAGGACACCAGACTCAGATGAAATAAACCTGTAATTGCTTCCTCTTGATACAGGACACTAAGCCTGGGTTTAACCTTCAGAATTGTCACATGGACTTTCTTTCTAAATGGCACAAGATTTTAAAATGCAATGCACTGGCACACAGTGGAACAGCTGAGGATAAAACAGTTCTAGACCCACACTGCATGTATTAAATGCTGCTATAGGATTTTACCTAAAAGATCCTCCCTGGTACTCTTCTGGTAACAGTTTTCCATCTCTTGCTTTCTTTGCTAGAGCCTAAGGAAGATGAATGAAGAAGAGAGAGTATATTACAGCACATTAATTTCTTTCCTAATTCTTTTCACATACAGCCATTAAAAACTCATCTGCTTTTACATTTTGGGAAGCACCTCAGCAAGGTTGTTGTAGCTGCAATGATTTGTCAGAGATTAAGACATAAAAACTTCGTTTTCCTAGTGAAATTGGCTGTTCAATAAAAGCTGTTCTCTCACCTTACAAACGTTGTTCCAGTTTTCACAACAGTGAAAAAAATTGTCCCTGGTGTTTCTAGATAGCAAAAATATCTAACTAAATACTGATGACAAACTCATAGTGTTCTTACACATTTGCTTAAAGAAACTGCCATGTACCACTTTGGAAACTTCTAGCAGATTGAGAGAATGTATTCTTTCAACTACCTGAAAGACTACCCTTCCTGTGACCTCTGTTTCATTTGTGAAATTGAATTTAAAAGTTAAAAGGATACACTGAATTTATTTTTGGCTTTCATTCACGACTGAATAATTAGTGAACAGAAGAGAGCAGTCATGGGAAAAGCGTTCATACAACAGGGTCAATACGAGCGTAACGCACATGTGCAATTGCATTATTTGAATGATGATAATGTGGTGCTAGGATGCACGCGACCTGGAAAGAAGTTAAAATGAACATGCAGCAGAAGGGTACATATGAGTAATCTACACAGGAAAGTTCCTGACAAACTGGAGGGAGACTGGTAGAGAAGCAGCTGCAGTTTCAGTTTGTGCTTCCCACATGTGCACGTCAGGTACGTGTTTATTTTGGTAATTCAGTGAAGAAGTTGAAAAGCAAAACTATGTTGGTGTGGACACCTGAAATCTATGTGAGCCAATGACATTCATACTGAGTAGTGTCACCTACATTATACACTTTTCCTTTGAAAGGAACCACAGGCCTATTAAAGATAACACAAGCATACACTCCCATTAGGGGAGCTGCAGGACACTATGGTAAGAGAGGTTTGTAATACTACATCAGTGTCACAGGTATTGGGGATGGTAATGAAAGCACAACCTATACTTCACCTTTCATAATGCTTTTCTTCTTGTCGTTCTACCACTAATTACAGAATAATGTAATAATCTCAGCTGACCTTCTCCCCCTTAGCTACTAGTGAAATGATTTGCTTTCACAACACATTCAATGTGAAGTAAGCAATATGTTCTAGAAAAATCTTAAAAACATCCACTTATGAATGTTTTGTTGCATGACACAGCTACTTCCATTTAATTTCTCAGATACTGTAGGCCTTTGACTAACACTCATTAAAATATAAAAGGCTTGTGTTGGGGCATTTCATCATTCATTGTATTTTTGCCTGCCACAAAATACTAATTCTGGGCTCAGCAACAACTGCCATGGATTTAAGTCACTGGCACCTGGTCTATGCCAAATGCTGCTTATTCACCTTAGGGGTTTGTCACCCAAAAGGTAACGCTGTTCTCAGCTGAAGTGCATATTTCAAAAAAGCAGACAGAAATTAAGTGCCATAATAGAAAAGCAGAGAAAGCAACAGCTACAAGCAAATTTCTGGGAAAGAAGGGAAAAAACCTCCCAGACAAATAAATTCTTACACCCAAAGACCAGAAATACTAAAGAGTCTTATTATATAGCTTTCTTATGAGGATTAAAGATATACAATTATATTAAATTGCAGAAGTCTGTAGAGGTTCATTTTTTAAACTGTCTAGAAAGGATTCAACTAAATAACACGATGGTCAAGTTACTGTTAATTAAAAATTAACAGAGTTGCAAAATTCATATCAATTTTGACGTTAAGGAATGCTGATAATGCTTGAAATCCATTTTGAAACTGCCTTTGTCATAACTGATGTGGATCTGGGTCATGCTGCATTTTCTGCTACAAAACACTATAGAGCTACTAAACGTATAGTAGGCTGAGGAACACAAGACTTACCTTTGCAGAGGCAGCAATTTCCTTTATTCCCTTGGCAGCAACATCTTTTATGATTGGTGTAATGAGACCTCGGTCTGTTGCCACAGCAATAGAAATGTCAATGGACTGCAGCTGCCTGCAGACTTCTCCATCCCAGGTTACGTTCACATCTGGCATTTGCTAGAAGGGAGAGAGAGAGAAAATTAAAAAAAAAAAAGACAGCTGTTAAAAGAACAATAGAACAATTAGCAAGAAAAAGGAAAATCCTCTAATACGCTTATCTACATACACCAAATTAATGAGTGCATCACAGATTGCTGTCTGTAAATGAAGGCAAACGAACCAGTCACATCTGCCATCAGGACTGCCATGAGCATGAAAACAAACAAACAAACAATAACTGTGACAGTCTAAGAATAGATGTACATTATTAGTTTGCATTTATTTTGTTTTATTTAAACTTACTTTGTCAGAAAGCATGAATGCATGCTCCAGGAACTGAAAATGGCAGGGCAGCCTGAATGGGTTTTTTTGGTGCTGTTGGAAAAAAAAATTAACAAAAGCCTACACATTTTTTCAGAAGTCACTGATATCACCTTACAGATGCCCAGCATGCAAAGCTAGAAATCAGTGTAATTTCTTCTCTCAAGTAAATCACAGGATATTGACTTATAAAGCATGGAAATGGACATCCTACTATATCCATGTGTTGTTTTCCACCAATGTCTCAAGAATGACTCTCAACAAAGGGAGCTACAGATAGAATATGCTGCAGGTACACTCACTGTTACTCAGATGAGATGCTCCCAAAATACATTAGACTTTTTATGTATGGACTCAGATTTGAGATAATATTTACTGATAATTTACTGAGGATTTGGAGTTTACCATATAAAGCTGAAACAGCTAGGGAAAAATAAAACACCCCAACATATAGCTGAAGTATCAAGTAATTGGTTATAGATATGGTGAAGGTACTATTTCCAGTAAATCCAAGACAAGTATTTAATGACCTTAACTCAATTAGGAATTAGGAAGTTGACACTACAGTGGAGAAGGTATTAAAGAAACCCCCACAACTGTGGTACACACTATCTCCACTTAAAATATTCCATTATCTATCTATACATAAACTCCTACAAGTGGTGTAACAGTACTCTCAGTTCCTATTCTTCAACACCAGAATGCAGAATTAACAACACCACACACAAAAACCCCAAACAACACCACACACACACACAAAAAAACCAAACACACACACAAAAACCCCAAACACCACCACAAAAAAACCCCCCACACACACACAAACCCCAAACACACACACACACACACACAAACCCCATCCAACCACACACACACACACACAAACCCCATCCAACCACAAAAAAAAAACATCCAACCACCAAAAAAAAAAATCAACCAAACACCCACACACCGACAAACAACCAAACACCAAAAAAACCCCACAAACACCCACCAAAAAAAAAACAAAAAAAACAAAAAACCCCACCACAAAAAATAAACCCCAAACACACACACAAAAAAATAAACCCCAAACACACACACAAAGAAAAAAAGGATGTTTGCAAGTTAAATAACTTCAAGAAAGTCTCACAGTGTACAGAGTGTAAAATGCCTCCAAGTGAGTGTTGAACAAGAATGACTCTGAAGTATCCGAAAGAGATGGCAGGGATGTTTCTCCTGTCAACTTCAGTACAATCAGCACAGTCTTCACTTTTATGTAGACCATACAGCATGATTTCTCCCATCAATTCAGCAGTAGAAGACTGTTTATTTTTCAAGGAAGGCTGCTACAGAAGCTGTGGTTCCTATGCTCAACCACTTGCAGTTACCAGCCTGGAAGTTTTCACTCCAGTCTTAACTCTTCCCTCCTTGATCCAGAAAGTCAGAACTGTTCTAATGGCCTGTCACCCGGTGAGCCCACTGGCACATCAACAAACCAAAGGTCATACAGTGAGTAGAAATCATAATTAAGGAAAGTAGATAATTTAAGAAAAGTGGAATTCCTTATTGGACTTGTGGCCCTAAGAACTACAAAGAAGAAATTTATCATGTTAAAGAACCGATACAAGCAGTTTCTTGACATGTCTGCCAATCACAGTCAAACCAGCTGCTGTCAGAAAGAAAATATTAACAAAATATATTTGAACCGTGCAAGAGAACTCCAGCTTCTCAGAATCAAAGCTGGAACACCAAATTATTTATAACCAAAGATGCACTGATTTTACAAAGCTGTTTCCATTATCATGTACACGTTTGTCTACTGAATTCCTTTAAGAAAATTAAAACTGCCAGGCTAAAGATGACTTCTGCATGTTTGCAGCAGAGAATTATCTAATCATTAAATTCAAGATTCAAATTCTGTTATGTGTCAGCTGAAAATACTAGGAAAAAAAGAAAAAATCTAATCACAGACAAAGTATTTTTATTTTTATATCATAAAGAGAAACTGTATTTACAGAATTCACTGGTTAGGTCATTTTGTGAGGACAGAGAAGGTAATTTTGTTTTAAATAATGGCAACAAACAACATGTATAATCCCCACGTATGCTCCCTCAAAGCTCAGCAAAGCAACCCAGTTGTTAAAAGAACAGGAGGCAACTTATCTTTAAAGTTTCGGACAGCAATTTAAAAATCCAAAAATAACAAGAAAAAGCTTTTATTATATAAGCAGAAGTAATAAAATGCACATTGAATACTTGTATTCAAGTCATTCTTTCACATATAGACAAATTGTAAACTAGGATTATCATCGCATTATCTTTCTTGTCTTTCTTTTTGTATAGTAAAGAAATAACACAAAACCTAATCTTTCATTCTCTTCTGCCTCTTGTTCCTTTCACCTGCTCTCTGGTGCAGAGAATTGTCAGCCCACACTTGCAGCTGCGAGTTCACAGGAACTTTTGGATGCCACCATTTCCTTGCATAAGGTCTTGTTAAGCCTCAAAAACAGTCTTCTTGCTCCATTCACATCTAACAAATGCAAAGCAGGCATATTTGGTTCCTCCTTCTGTTTCTGGTATAGAATAACTTTGGAAGTTTTTTTCTGGCCTATTCAAGGCCCAGGATTTCTCTCAGACACTTCCTTATGCAACTGCCCAGAATCCTGTGTATTTTTTGTCAAAATCTATAGCTCTTAATTATAGATTTATACTGAGATCATGCCTAGCTAGAAATTTCCTAAGTCCATTCCACTGCAGTGTTCTCTCCTAATTCCATATATCTATAGAAATAGTTCCCCAACTTAAAAGTAAATACCTCCTTCAGCTTTTCAACAGTTAAAATAATTCTTCTGAATAATAACAAACAAAAAAATAAAAGGCTCTCACTCCTTTTCTGATGTTTTTATATTATTGTGAGGTAACGAAACTAGTCTGGATTCTTGTTGTTCTTCATCTTGTCTGTAACTTTGGAACCCAGTGCTCAACCAATGCAGTGATCCGAGAAGAGTTTGGGGTTTTTTTAAGCATTTACCATACAGTTATAAAGTGTGATTACTGCACAATCAAGAAGTTGTAGGTAACAAACCCATGGCAATAACATACTGCTTCAAAATCTGTGTTGATTCATTGTCACAGGTAAGCATATTGCCTTGATGACGAGGGCAGACTCCAGAGGATAGTTTGAGGATGAAGCATGTATCCCCCTTAATTATCTTTCTACATGACAGAGATCTCTTCTAGCTGTCAGTTATCACTAAATGACAGCATTTCCTTTGAACCTTAAAAACACTGGCCCCTTCAGTCTCTTCAGAGATCCCACTTATGACTTGTTCTAAAATTCAAAAACCAAAACCACTCCACATCTAAGTAGAACCACCACAGTTCTTTCTTTCCACAAGTTTGGGAATTAAGATTAATTTTGTATTATGTTTTCCAAGTGATTATATCTTAGACACTCTGGACTAAGAGAAGACACTTCCAAAGACAGGAGTCCTAAAGAAGGATCTTTGAAACCTTTCAGTTTCAAAACATGAAGTGGCACTGGGAGCGTTTTCCAAGCACAGCAACAGACACAAAGTGGAATGCAGTGTATCCTGCTCTACCCAGAGAACACACAAATAGCTTACGGAGACTGTAAAGCCTCTGTAATTTTGCATGGAATAAGTAGACCGTAATAAAATTTAAGATCTTAACTTCAGAATGTGTTGCAATCATTGAACTTTTACATTGACAAAGGGAACACTGACAACTCTTCACAATAAGCAAAGACTGGTTGCCTGAAGAATTTTTAATTCAAAGCAGAAGTCACTGAATAGACCATTAGAAAGCATCTGAGGCAAAACACAAGACTGGTGTTAAGTCTTGGACAAATATTTTTTTTATAAGATACTATTTCTTATAAGCTGCAACAGCAAAGAATAGAAGTGTTTTCTTGCCAGTTGCTTTAGTCTTCTGACAAGCATCTACTGTTATCTGCAGATGAGTAGTAAAGTGGGTCTTTACTAATAAGTTTGCATTTTTGTGTCCACAGCATAGACAATGTAGATGTTTACCTGGAGAGCTTAAAGAAAAACCCAGCCCAGCACCTGAGAATAAGAGATAAAGAATTGCAGTGGTTGCATTCATATCTCCATATGGGCTCACAAAATGCTTCTTATCTCCTTGACAGTTTACAATAACACATTTTTTAAAAGTCTATTATTCACTTACCTTCAGAGTAACTGCAGTCGCCTTGATAATAAAATCATTTACAGATACTTTAATATCATCTGCAAAAAGACAAAAACAAGAATAAATTGAGATTTAACCATCAAGAAGCTAAATATTGCTGCATCAGGATGGAAGGAAACAAAAAACAGATGGACAAGGAGGAGACCTGTGTTAAAACTGCACATATTTACAGATTGTTGTGTGTTAGTTGGAAAAGTAACACCTCTCTCTTCCTATATAATCACAGGGAACTACAGCTTGGGTCCCAAGATACAACATGCCAAAAATACTATTTGAATGCACAGTGTTCTCCCTACACAAACAAAAAACCTACACCGCCTGGACGAGATTATATAAACAAGAAAAATGATGCTTTAGTACCCCATGTTATAGTAATCAGTTTAATCACTAACCTTTGGCCAATTCTTTTCTTAATTGCAAAATAGCATCAATGTCACAGTCAGCAGCAGCATACGCATGAGGTATAGTAGTTTTAGACTCTGTTAATCTCTTAGCAATTACTCTTCGGATATTGCTAGCTGGGATTTCTGTGAACGTGCCCTGAAAGAAATAATATGCTACATATTAAATACATCAAGAGAGTAAACATACTTCCCCTTTGCTGAAAAAAGGCTCCAGCACTGATATGTTATTGTCAGTGGCTTCTGCTCACTTCAAATATCCTCTAGATATTAAAAAATTATCCATTTTAAACACTGAAATTAACATAATTAAGACCTTTGAGTGTTCTAGTCTATCCCTCTTAACTTGGATCAACACAACAGGTCTTACGGAGTAAAGACAGCTTCACTATACAGCATAGAATTAACCCTACTATCCTAGCAGACTGCTTAAAAAAAAATCCAAATATTCCGGCATTAATTCTGAGTGAGGGTATATAAGCACTGTTCCATCTGCCAGACCTGGCTTATTAATATATGATTTGTTCCACTTAAATTATAATAGAATACTTCATCAGTAAGCTACTCCTTTTGAGTTATTTGAACGGATTCCTTAAAACAGGCTTTACTGCACATCTTTTCTGATATTCTTCTCTCTCCTTCCAGATATATTCAGTAACGTTTCAACATAGAAGTTTCCCTATAGTTTTCTTCATAGAAGCAAGTCAACTTTCAATGAATTTGTTGAAATATCAGTGAGTACAGAAAGCAAGAAAAAAGTATATAGCATAAATACTACACACTAAGTAGTATTTAACAACAAATTGCAATATGTATGTTCTGGTGCAATCATAGAAACTTTTGTTTCTGTAATGGAAAAATATCTAAGTTTGAATTTTCTCTGCTTTGTCTGGTTCTTTCTACAGAGAAAAAAAAACATTTTCTGAATATTATGAACTGTAGCTACATTATGTACTTCACCCTATAAAGATAATTCAAATTTAGTTCTAGAGCCAGAAAGGTTTTTTCACCCCTCATTTTTCAAAAACGTTTTTCAGTTTCTCTTAATGGGTATTTCAGCACAGGCATTATCCTTTAAAAATTAATTTCTGGTATTTCTACCATTTCGAATTCACTTAGAAACTGTATTTAGAAGGTAGAGTTTGCAAAATTACTCCTTTAAGCAACCACTAATCCCTTTCCTTCCTCATTTCTTAACAAGTAACTTATCAAAGGACATTTACAAATTACAGGATTCGAGTTTCATCAAGTTTGGAAGTAAAAACTGACATAGCAATCCTGCTGATCAAGGGGAAGGGTGCTTTGTTGATCTTCTTGTTTGGGCACTGAAATATAACTGCTGTCTCTCTGACCTTTCAAGGTCTGCAATGCAAATTTTTCATGGCTTCAAATTCCAGACTACACAAAGTAACATGCAGATCATAATTTTGACAGCTTTGCAGTTTGAATTACACTACTTTAGAATCACTTAAACATGTAAAAAACTTGCAAACAAAACCAAACACTGGGTTTGGCATCTGGAAATGTCATGCTAACATTCAGATGTAGGAACGCTGAGGATTAACAGAAGTGTTACCAGTGCAGCAGGTTGTCCTGGTGTGGAAATTGGTGGAACTGCTGGCCTTGGGTAAGCAGAAGTCACAGCTGTTGCTTGCATAGCAGAAGGCACTGCAGTAGGCTGGGGAGGAGCTGGAGAAACCACAGGTTTCAATTCACTGGGTTTGCCCTTCTGCTCTTGCAGAAGTTTAAGAGCATCCCTGGTGATTAAACACAGTGAAATACTGACAACAGAGAAACTATTTCAAAAAATGCCCAAAGTATTACTATCCCATTACTTATTTTAATTAATTAGCCACTTCTGTGCATTTAAACTTCTGTTGTCAAACCAAACGTTAAGAAGGTTATTATTATTAGCAGATATGAATTGTGCCTCTTTTGTGATAATTTCATAGTAAATTTGCATTAACTTCCATGAATACAAAGGCTTGAATATACAGTAACAGAAAACCTTTCTGTTAAGAGAAGCACAACATTCATCATCACCGATCGTCAGTGTACAAGGTAATTTCTGACGTGCATTAACAATTCTTCTAAATAAGATATCAGAGTACACTTAGGCTATGAAGTCAAATAAAAGCTGGTTTGTCTGTTGTACATGTAATCATTTGAATTGAGTTTAATTAATTAGTGCTCATAGAAAATTTAGCAGCTTATATGTCACTATATGTCTCCATACTTTTCTGATAAATATGGGCAAACAGGTGTAGACAGTATACCAGTCCATATTTCATAAGCAATTTGAAAGACAGCACCACGCTAAAGAACCAAAGCCAAAAACTGAGTCGTATCCAGGTGTGGCTGAACCTCATCTACCCTATAAGCATTCTCCCAGGGGTCTTCATAATGATATAGCTACCACCACAGAGCTTACCTTTGCAAACAGAGAGAGAGGATGCACTTTGTAAGCACAGTATGAGAGAGAAAATTAAACTCCCATCTTTAAGCTACATCCAGACTAGGTTTCTTGTATTTATAAAGCATGATAAAGATTAGCACCTATGAGGCTAAAAGATAAGACTTCATTCACACCACCACTGACAATTGGAAGTGGTGCTATAAGCTATAACAACAAATTATGTTTTGCAGTGATAACTGCACCTATACTAGCTACTTGGTATAAAAACTACATCTGATTTCAAAAGCCTGTATCATATACCCTAGATAAATCTCTATCACTTGATGGAGACATTATAGCATGTACAAAAGGTTTATGTACATGAACTTTTATTACATCAACTGGCAGAGGAAATTAAAAACAGATTTAAAAATCAGGCTACTTAACAACTATACTAAGTCTTTGCAATGTAAACCATAAAAACTAAAAGTTTATCTAATTTCATTAGATTACTGCCTGAGTGACAGTCTGTTCTTGAGAGTCAGTTTATGTTTTATTAAATTTTTGTAGAAAGGACAAAAATCTCAAAATATTGTGTTCTTAGTTCTTCCAAAGAAAGTAGTACTCCAGAACAAAGAATCGAAAACAGAAAAGCTGTCTGTTCTCTGTAATGCCTTCTACTGATTGCTGACTTGCTTTATTTTTAGCTTCAATACATATTTCAACAAATAGTAATAAAAATAAAATCAAGTGAGCTCAAGATATACATTTGTCATTGTTAAAGTTGTTACTCTTCTCAAATTAACATGCCAACCAAAATTTGTTTTAAAAATAAGTGTTGAGTATTTAACATAACTACTGCATCAGGGGAAATAATTCTATTTCACTGAATGAAAATCTTCCCCTAGCACTACCATTTCAGATAAAAAAAGTAACCACACAACATAATTAAGCTTTCCCAGTTAAAAATATTAGAAGCTACCAAAAATTACTTAAGACTTTTAACTTGTCAGTCATAAAACAGACCATCTACTCATTATATTCCATAGTACATAAAATAAAGCTTTTGTAGCTTCTTACGCATTTTATTACGTAAATGACAAAAAAACCCAGATAAGCCTACCTATCATAGTCATGTCAAATGCTTTAATAGTTTTGGTAGCTTTTAGTGTGTTGACTGAAAAATGCACTGCCAAAATTTAGCTTATTTTTAGATTAGAAGATTTACTCAAGAGTTTTTTTGAAACCAATGCATGAGTATGGGGTGTAAATATATATAGTATACATATATAAAATCATATTTCATATATATATTTATGTATTATATACATATTTGTTATACACAAACATAAAAATAATTTCACCACCACAAATTCCACATGATTTAACTGATAAAGAAAAAAAGAGATACAGCAATGCTAGGACTGTCATGGGTGCAGGATTGTAAGCCTGCTCATAAGTAAAATCGGAGGAGGCACCAAAGCAAATGAAATTAAGCAGATTTCAGTACAAGTCAGTTTATTAGAACTGGAAAAGAAAGGGTTGGATACATCTTTCTGACACTCTATGTCTATCAACACAGGATAGAAACAAGAGAAATATGAGAGAGAGGGATAACAAGCATGAAAGAGAGCAGTCTGCTCCCCAGAAAAGATACCAGAGCTTGGTAAATGTTTATTAAGCAAAAACATGTCATAACAAACTGTTATCACTAGAGGTATGCAGATTCGGGCAACTCTGTTACACTGGCTAACCACTACTCCAGAAGTACATGGTCTTTCCACTTCATGTTAGCCAAAATCCAAAGAATGGCAAAAGTAAACAGAGTACTTTGTGTTTAAAATACTTTGTTTGAAATGGACAAGTTAGAGGTTATACACACACCTAAAATCACTAAGGATCCAATGGTGCAACAGGAGATGCACAGATTGACACCAGCTTCCTCTGGTGGCTGTTATTGTTACTAAATTCTCCCAATCAATCCCCTTTCATCTGAACATCTGATTACTCAATCCACAGATGATTTCCTGAAAGAAGGAAAAAGGCGAGCAAAGAATGTTATGCATCAGGAATGCCTAGGTATCTGAACATTACTCATCAGGAATGTCTAGGTATTAGACTTACTGCTCCTTGCACATGACAGAAGGAATGAGTATTCTTCCATAATGGCAGCTGACAAATCGCACACAGCATAGATCCCAGTGTGATCCTGCACTCAATACATACCCATGAAGTGGCTGGAAAACCAGCACTACATGTGTGCACTTTGCCTTATTTGCAAGCTGAAAATGCAAACCCCCGAGCAGCTCGGAGATCTCAAATCTCACTAACTTAGGTGACAGCTGGTTGGAAGGTATAGATGGAAGGAACAAGGCCTCAGAAACACATGGGTTTTTAATAAAAACTAGCCCCACACCTTTTTAGGGTTACATTTATAAATCCCAAGATCACTAATAGGTAGGATAAGAAAGGGCAGAAGTAGTCTGAAACAATCAACAATTTTAACTTAGCTTTCCCACACGCACTGAGTTGATAACTAGGAACATGGTGCAATCTCTGACAAAACTGCGAGTTAATCTGTACTGAGATGGCAGTTTGCTAGTGCATTCCTGAAGAAACCAGAAGATATTGCTAAAAAAATAATTAATCTGACATTCTATAAACAGAAACAAGCAGGAAAAATACAACAGTAATTCAGCCTTGCACAAATACATAAAAAAAATACCAGTCTACTAAGGGAGTATATTATGACAGAGAAAGCTATTAAGTGAAAGCTCCTATTGCTGTTAAGTTTTACAATGAAGTTAATTTAAAGATAGAAAGTGTGAGGGAGGGTAAATCCTGCTTGTTTACATAACTCACTTTGTTTCTTGTAATCTGGTGAGCATGAGCCCTGTTCAATAAGGAAACTCTGAGTTTAAAAGTCCGAAGTGAACTTGCAATGCTCCCTCAGATAACCAATTTCTAGTCTACTTGGAAAAGAGAACATGAGTCACTCAGCTATAAAGCAAGGCATGTACTCGAACAGTAATCTCAAGACAGCTAAAGAAATATTTTCCTGAATATCTGTAGCAACTCTCTACAGAAGTCTGCAAACATTTCATTCCAAACTGAACACAACAGCAGAGCCTGTAGGCATCAGAAAGATTAATGCCATTTCAAAAGAATAGTTAAAAAAACCACAGTCAGCCTGTATCTTACAATGACATTTCAAAGTCAAATCTTTTGTATGAGCAAAGTTTTGAAAAAAGATGACTTGGTTAGGTAATCCTCATAGATACAGAAAAATCTTTGCTAGATCTCCGTGACAACTAGGGAATGTTAATTAGGTGCTCAAAAGTCCTAGAGGGTTTCCACCTGCCATAGCCTAGTAACACACCATAAATTACCATTACATTTATATAATTAAGAAAACACTACCACTGATAATTTGTTGTTACACAGGATATCATATCTATTCAAGTCCTTATTTTAATTCATGTCAGACAAAGATCATAGGAAAGTTTGCAAAAACAGCATACTTTGACTGTCTGCTTCTCTGGGTTCAATTTCAAGTTACACTGACCTGGTTGTCTTTGAATGCAACTAAAATTACAGAAGCTTACAAAGTCTGTGAATGATGGCATTTGGCAAAAGGAATAATTTTACTGCGAACAAAAATAACTATTACTGCCAAAATCCTCATCTCCAACAACATGCACACTATGTGAAGATAATGCACCATTTCAAGGGTAAGTCCTCTGGATCTACCACAATATGGGTTTTTTTTCCCCTTACTCCAAGGCTTGAGCACCAAACATTACAGCAGAATATTCCAAAAGTGCAGTAAACTACTAGAATTCTGATCATAACAAGCAACAGCTTTGTAAACAAACATTCCTTAAAACAAAGATGGCGAAGAGCTCCAAAGATTGGAGAAAAACAGGACTCTGGATTTCTTGCCATTACACTTCATAGCTCTCCCCAGACTAAAAAAAAGGGAGCCAATTAAATCCTGACAGAAATCAAAAGTGAACTTCAGTGAAAGTAGTAAAAGATCTGAACTCCCCGCAGCCAAGAAGTTGAAGAAAAATAGTCACTGGGATTTTATTTTGGCTCTGAATACATTTCTGAGTAGCAAAATTCTTGAGATCCACTATCGTAGCTAACAGTGGTACCAAAGAGTTGATAGCCACCTTTAGGCTGACCTGTAGGAGATGTGACATCAGTATCACACCGATCAGATGAGATATAAAACCAAAAATTTTGGGTTGTTTTTTTGTTTTTTTTAATTAAAAGCTTCTTACAACATTTCCTAACATTTTTGACATATCTTTTCAACAAGGTTTTCAAATTTAGAAGAAATAAGGGAATACATGAGGTTGTAGATTTACTGAAATATCTACATACTCTTTAGTGAAGATTCCTCGAGGACCAGAAGGTATAAGATTGCTTGGATCCAGTCCATGTGTCTCCAGAATGTTGCGAGCTGCAGGACTTAAGCGAACCCTAAAGAAATGAGGAGAAAAGCTATTTAAGGTTTCAGATTTTTAACTTATTTCATGCAATGTACATCAAGAGAAGCTAAACAATACATGCTCTATTTCAGATGCAGTAACTGGGGATGAAAACAAAGTTCTGCACAAAGGCTGTGATCTTAACACTGAAGTCAGATGGTGCCTCTCCACCAAGCTTTAATGCAAGGTTGAATTTAAAAAGACAATAATGAACTTAAAGAGGTCAAAATAGAGTGGAAAACTCATCTTCAAACTTTCCTCTTATAGCAGTGATACAATATACTTGTGGATTCTTCTGGAAAAGGGTCATCAGTGAACCACCAAACACATTTTTTAAGACCAGCTTGTTATAGCAACATTTAAAACAAAAAAAGAGTTTTCAAAGCTCAGACAGAAGGGCTGTTCATCTCTATCATTTATTTGCCTATTTTTTTTTTTAATAGGATTTAATGAAATGGCTACTTTTTCAGAAAGCAATAGCCATACAGAGGTAGTTGCCTAATTCAGTCATGTCAAAACATTTTAATCAGCACATACCCAAGACACAGTACTAGTAAACCTGTACCTGCCATCTTGACCTAGATGGGGTATACTCAACAGTAACATTTCTGCCTGGGAAGAGAAAGATGTTTGCAATGTTTAGAGTACCCTAACAGATCACAACCAAACTAAGAAATTTTTTTCTAATATCAAAAGTGCAAAACCTTGGAAGGGTTTTGGAATGTGCTATTTGTCTGTTTAGTTTATAACCTAAAAAAAAGACAAAGAAAGCAAGTTATAGGTAAACTGAGCATCTGATGCATACAGATTAGTGTTCTTTGTATATGAACGCAACTTCTTCCTAATCTAAGCTTAGAACCCTTCATAAAGCAATTTTACATCAGAATATAAGCACATCCATAGTTTTATTAGAACACCTATCTTGTTTGAATTGATTTATTTGGCTTACAAGCAAAGGGCAGGCAAGCTTATTACCTCACATACTAAAACACTCTCTTGAACTAACATCCTAATTATCAGTACAAGGGGACAAAATATTCTTCTTGGTTCAGCTCTACCAATCTTACTGAAGTAAAAGTTCTATCTCATAACAAACAGCAACTTACTGCAATTTTCCAGGTTGATGTTCCAGTTTAGTAGGAGCTGAAACTGAAGGACCTGCAGGAGTTGAGTCAATTGCAGGTGCTGGGGGAGCCAGTGGAGATGGATCACTAGCAACAGCTGGTATTTCAACTTGCTTCCAGTCCTGTCCTTCCTCTACTAGCAGAGCAATTAGTGAGCCCAAGCGGACATTTTTCCTTCCTTCTTCCACCTAAATTTAAGGCAACAAGGTCATTAAGTTACATATTGCACTGTCTAGACTAGTATGACTGAAAATGGAAGATGTGACAATTTCAGGCATAGTAATGACAAAAGAATAATTTTATTCCTATTATTAACAACATCATTCATGACTGAAACTAATCACAGTTGCTATTAGAAGGTGAGGAATATTCACTTATGCCCCCAAATCCCATGCATCTAAAGTTAGCATTCAGAAATCAAAGTAAGCAAGTTACAAACCAGTGAAGTACAACCAAGAATAAAGTCACGTTAGCCACTGAAAACATAATGCAGGTACCTAACTTTTGCAAACAGAATCTGAAGATTTTTCTGGACATAATGAGCAGATATACTTCAGATATCTGCCTTGTATCTAGCAGATACAAGGCAGATGTAAATTCAGAAGCTAAGGGAACAAGAGACCAAAACTCCACAACAGTAGCCCATTACTTCTTCTTGAAAAGGGTAACGCTTGCTGTGCCGTGCCCAAGGAAAGGCAAACACCGCCCCTGCTGAATGGTGCTCATTTTATGCCAGGTTCAACGGCACTTTGCAGATGCAATTGGTTGGCCAAGGAGCTGAGTAGTGCACAAGGGTAAGGAGCCAGAGAAATGCAAACACTGCAATACCAGAAACACAAGTTACTAAGCAATGCTACAAGGCACAAAGGAACCTTTGACAGGAAAAAAAATACAAGCAAAATTAATAGTCCTCAGACAACCAAACTTGATATACAGTGTGCCAAGTCAGTCAAAGTGTCTGTCACTCCTGGAGTTAAGAAAAAATAACAGCACCAGTATTAATTTTAACATCTCTCCCACCAAAAAACACTATGAAGCTGCACAGTGCTTCAAGCAGATTTCTCTAGTGTCCTACAGTTTGAACATTACAAAGTGATTCGTAACTTTTCTTAGAGACACTAGCTTAGAGATGATGTTTCAGCTAGGCAAGACACTCTTCAGATATCCGTATACACATTAAACCTGAGGAATATTATGCTGCAGAACCCTCTTATCCCATTTAGCCCGTATTTTGACTGCCCAACTAGGTTTTCTACAAATGTAATTGACCAAGTAGTTTTATCTTAACCAAACAATTTTGCAAATCCATTGCAAGAAAAAAACATCAGTGTTTTTAATGGAAGTGCTAGTGGCTAGCAGACAGTTTAAGCCTTGACAGAATAAATAAGAGAACTCCACAGATTTGGACATTAGGGAAATTTTTAGAAATAAATTTTTAAGCATCAATTATGATCTTTCAAAAAATAGAATTTTCACTTTTACACAGAGGCAGCAACAGAAGGCCTCAGAATTACAGTCCCATCCTTCTAGATTCTGATGCGAATTAATATCCAGACATTTTGAAATAAGAAATAGTTTTGCAAAATGTTAGAAATGAGGAAGGAAAAGATACAGAATTTGACTTGTCTTTTTAGAATACTATATAGAATGCTATAAAGAATAGCACAGGACTTGCAAGCAAACCTTAGGTAATACAAGGTTAGATATAAGACCTTCATCCTGATCTCCATAGTCAAGCTGTTACTGTCTCTTGGTATAGAGCAGGATTTAAAACCAAATGTGAACAAGAAACCCAAACAAGCTGTTTGGGTTCCTTGTCTACATTTGCTCTGTTATGTATGCACATGCACACAAATACTCCAAAATGTCATTCAGAGAACTTCACATTGATCCCAGTTCTCATTCTTTATATTAAGCTTAATCTGTCTAGTTTTAAGAATGCAGTAAATTAATAATTCTAAGAACTGTCCTCCGGGTCAGCCCATCTTGTATGAAGTTCCATCTTCGATGGCCAGCACAAGATAATCTAACATGGAGACCACACATCCTAGGTAAATATCATGCAAAATTCCATATTCCAACTAACTGATTGTAACTTGGTTTTCTCTAACTACGAGTAACAGATGTCATAAAATGCAGTATCTCATGGACATAATTCGCAAGATGCAAAACATACAAATCACATAATTCAATCAGGTTAAAAGTCATTAGACATATATAGAATCATGTACCACATACATATACGAAAGAGAGCAATCATTTCTCACTAGGAATGCAAGTGCATCATCTTAAAGCCAAGTAGAAGACAATTTAGGTAGCTATACTAGTGTTTGAGGCAATATGCTGAAAAACAGTGTGAAGAGAAGTTGTACCATCCTACTCAGAAAGGCAGAATCCCTACCAGTATTTTAGCCAGTATGCCATCATCACTCGATTCCATGGTAACCACCGCTTTGTCCGTTTCAATTTCACACAATGCGTCTCCAGCATTCACTGCTTCACCTGCAAAAAACAGTACTTAAGAACACTTAGCCTAAAATTCCTTTCAAATCTATTCAACCACAGAAGCTATTTATCCATATCATACAGCAATTTTACATTCTGTAATATATTCTATAGCTAGTTGATCCCCCATCATTATTTATCATATTGTATCTTTCATTTCCAAAGAAAAGCACTAACATTCAGGGACTCCAGCTGCTGCAGCAGAACATTAGCACATTTCAAATAGTGATGTTTACAGTAGGTTTTTGAAGAGGAAGAAACATACACAAGAAAATTTATTTCCAGAACACCACCACAGGGTAACACTACCATGAACAAAATCATGAGCCCTCCATACTCATCACTAACCATAAGTCAAAGAAATGCTACATCAATATTATCTGTGTAAGCATTTAATTGATACTATCATTCTCTGTTGTACTCTGCATTAGAATAAACGTAGCACAGATCACCACCTGTATTTAGGTAAGAGATAAAAAAATAGTAATTTCCTGTTTCAGGACTACCTGATTTAGAAGGGGAAAATTAAATGTTTATGATACTTGTGATCTCTGCAGTAGTAAATAAAAGAAACAATAACATAGTTTTATATATCACAAAAGTTCCTCTTACATTTGGCAAGGCAGTACACAAAGTAGCGCTCGATCTTTTTAATTTAATAATCCAATTGTCAGATTGCAGTGTGCAATAAATAGAGCATAAAAAGTAAGAGGAAGTCAAAATTGCAGGGTCTATACCGGTGTTTAAATTCCACTGGATCATTAATTCAAGTACCACACATATCAGACTACTGGGTAAGTACCTCAGAGATGTTAAGAAACCAAATTGTTGGGCAAATTCTGCAACACACAGAGCTGAGATAGGCAATCAGAAAGGAGCACCTCTGCACCTTAATTATTCCTTTTTCCCAGCTTGCATTCGGACTACAGGTGTTCTGCACCATTAAAAAGACATTTCAGTGCTAAGCAAACTGCAGCAGTAACTCCAACAGCACAAGCTAGCAAAAGCAAGTACTACCATCCATGTATTTGTCATGTGACATCCCTCTTAGCTTAGGTATGTGAGACTATTCACAGAAAGCCAAGAACTTCCTTACATTGGGAAGGCAAGAGGAAAAGTATTTAGAGAACTAAAGGCCTATCAATCTCACCTCAGAGCCTGCAGAGGTCATGGAGTAGATCCTCCTGAAGGGTCTGCTATGGCACATGGAAAATGAGGAGGTGATTGGTGGCAACCAACACCAGGCGGCAATGTGCAAGTACAGCCCAGAAAGCCTCAATGGCATCCTGAGCTGCATCAAAATTAGTGTGGCCAGCAGGTCAAGGGAAGTGATTCTCCCCCTCTACCCTGCTGGCACAAGAACCCAGCTGGAGTACTGCATCCTGCTCTGGACTCTCCAACACAAGAAGGACATGGACTTGTTGTAGCGGGTCACAAAGGTGATCAGAAAACTGAAAACACCTCTTCTACAAGGACGTGCTGAGAGAGTTTGGGTTCCTCAGCTTGGAGAAAAGGGGCCGCTGGGGAGACCTTATTGCAGACCTCCAGTATCTGAAGGGTGCCTGCAGGAATAGTGGGGAGGTACTACTTTCCAAGTGCTCAGAGTTACAGGATGAGGATTAATAGCCTCAAACTGGCAGAGGGTAGATTTGGATTAGAAACAAGGAAGAAGTTCTTCTCTCTGAGGGTTGTGAGATGCTGGAATAGGTTGCCCAGGAAGTTGTGGATGCTCCATCCCTGGAAGTGTTCAAGGCCAGGCTTGATGGGGCTTTGGACAGTCTAGTCTAGTGGAAAGTGTCCCTGCTCATAGCAGGGGGATTGGAACAAGATGATCTTTAATATCCCTTCTAACCAAAGCCATTCTATGATACGATGAACTAGGTAAAGCACTTCTCCATTATCTTATTTCCTTTCACTGCTGCAGACAAGAAGCAGTCATAAGTCTGGAAGGCAACTATTCAAATGCAATTTGAGAATACTTCATAGCAGCATTCAAAAAATCCTATGTATTTCAATACCCAACCACAGTAAAGGCAAAAATTGGTTATTATTAGAGATCACAAAATTTGTTATAGCTCCTAATCAATGCCCACCTTGATGTCAATTAACAACCAGCATTCCCATTACATAGTATTGGAAAGAATTTTAAAGAGCACAACTTTGCTCTTATGCTTTCTAACTAGATCAGTATTTGCAACAGAAGCTGCCCAAATTGTAGGTCTTTGAGATTACAGACAATGCCCTTGAAAAATCTTTAGTGGGGTTTGTTTGGGTTTAAAAAAACAAAACAAAACAAAACTAAATTCCTATAGCTAGGCTGAATGCTTAGGTTCTCCACTGAAGCTGAATCTCCCTCTAGGAGACCACATCCAACTGGCATTCAATAGCCTATGTGCTCTGTTCAATTATTGACAGACAAGCGTCAAAGTTGTAAGACTGGATCACTGCATTTCTTGACATACACTTAGCAAATAAAATCAAGGGACCGAGCATAGGGACTGAAGTCCCTGAATGGGTGATGTCTCAGAAAGGAGCAGTTACACTGCATGAGAAAACTGCTAGCACTGTTGCCTGTTCTGTTTCCTACCCACAGTAACAAGAGGATTTCAGTCTCCTGGGCTGATAATCTATCATCTTTCATCAACATTAAACTCATATGCAATAAAACCAGATTTTTAAAAACACAATTTTTATGAGAATAACTTTATTACCCACAGGAATCAATATGAAACTGTGCTAACATTGAGAAGGAAAAAGTAAAGCTGTCAATTAAATTCAGCATTCATTTCTGAAATCATCTGTCCATCCTGTGAAACTGTAAAATGAAAACATGATATTTACACAAAGTGCAGAAAAAAAAATAATCAAAATAGTATTCTAGTGACCCCTGCTGGTTCTATAGTGGGAAAACCACGGCATATGCAATCATCAGCTGTCTTCTGTCAATTGCTTTAAAATATTTATTTTCTTGTATACAAGATTATCGAACATTTATACTCAGTAATGTCACTACGTTGAGATGGCAAACTCTCTGCTAGCTGTGAACAACCCTTGAAGACAGAAGGAGTATAAGCATAAAATAAGTTGGGTTTTTTTCTCTTTAAAATTTCTGTTCACTTTTTTAAAAGTCATCATGTTTATTTTCCGGACTCCTGAAAGGGAAGAAAGAAAATAAATCCATAGGAACTGGATTACATATGTTCACAAATGAGTTAAAAAAGGAGATGCTCTAGATTCAGTTTTGGTCTTGTTCCTAAATAGAAAGTAGAGCAATAAAAATCCTAAAATAGTTTTCTCTCAAAGTCCAACAATCAACTAAGATTTTATTTTAATTCAATTAAAATAGGTATGGAGATTTTTTCCCTTTTTGTTGGGATGAATGCACAGTGCAAAGACTATATAGCTATTGTGTCCTAAAACATTTTTATGATGAAAACTGACTCATTCATGTATAAAGCAAGCTTGAAGCTACTTAAACACCGATTGTGCTCTCTTGCAATTCTGAATGTTGTATTTATTGTAAACCAGGCTATTGTTGATTTTTAATATCTTACAGTTATTGACAACTAAGGAACAGAAAAAGGACTTTGGATAATTCATTTCTCTCTGTATAACTGTGGACTTAATACTTGACTAGCTGAAGTTTCAAGTATGCCAATACAAACACTTTTTACAGACACTTACTGCCAGTGTTCCTAGTAAATTCTGCAGAAATTCAATGCAATGCATCCTATACCAATAACAATCCAAACTACAGACAAAATCCAGTTTTATAATTAAACTGGAGAGTGGAAAGGATCAAAGAAGAGGAGAGAAAGGTCTTCTGACACAGCAGGGACTGCTGATTCTTCTACAGATCATGTTTTATTTACATACAACCTAAGTGAAGACAAAACATACACCCAGTCTATAAATATACCTAGCTGCTCCAACATATTTTACCGTAAGTACGTTACTTGTAAGAGCACAGAGAACCTAAGATAAGCAAGGCTGTTAGAGGTTTTCTTTGAAGGACTAGTTTGTTTTTTGTTCTGGGTTGGTGGCTTATTTGCGGGTTTTGTTTGGTTTGTGGTTTATTATAGGCTTTTTGGGGGGTTGGGTGAGGGTGAAAGAGAACAAGACTACCCTGTTTGGAATTTGGGTTATTGAAGTAATCAAAATGTTTCTATCAGCTTTCTTTGTAAGCTATAATTTAAATATTTTATATACCATGTATTTATTACCTATTGATATTTTAGATATTTAGATATTCAGTAAGCCCTGAACAGCAACTATAAAAATACCATACTTTTCATGTTATTTATAATGGTGAAGAATATTGAAACAGAGACTCCCCAAAGGGTCTCAGACTTCCAAATTCACTGATCACCATGACAACACTGCACATTAAAAACAAGACACACACACACTCACGGCCTGGAATAGCTTACTGGAAATTTTTCAAAAATATGATCAAAGCAACAAGAACCAACAATTTCAAAGCAGGTATTGTTTGAAAAGAGAACATCCATATACCACAAATTTTGCTTCAAAATACTAAGGTACAACCAGAAAGAATTCTCTTTTTCATACAGAGTAGATTTATATAGCTGAAGAATTATAACAAACAGCCATAGAAAATGTTATCTTACCTTCCTTTTTTAACCATTTCACAATGTTTCCTTCTTCCATTGTAGGAGAAAGCGCAGGCATGAGAACTTGAATACCAGGTATACCTGTAAAACAAACACACCTATCTAGAATAAATACTTTTTCAGTATAAATGATGTTATCAGTTAACAGCTTAACACAAATGAAACTAGGAGTGCATGAATCTGAAAGACATTTGAACAAAAGATGCATTATGATGCTCTTTTAAGTTTACATACAAGCATGCACTCCCAAGAACACCAAGAAAATCAAGGCATTAAGTATAGAACCTATATGTTACACAGAGAACAAGGGCCAAATTGAGCATGAAGTCATGAATAATACACAGTATTAAGCAAATTGAACTCTGTCTTAAGTAAAAAAGTATGATCTATAAACTTTTGATCTGATGAAGATAACTTTAGATACTCATGCTGCTTCAGCTTTGATCCAATTATTTTTTAATGGAAACTGACTCCACAACCAAGTTTTAGGGCAGTATTAAAAATACACAGACTAGTATTTCAAGTACCACGTTCAGCCTGATACACTGAACAGTCCTATGGTGGACGTAAATGAAACAGGACTAGAGAACTTTTGTCCAACAGAAATGTAAACAGAAAAAAAATATATACAACTTGCTTAGAGCTCTAACTGCTCACAGGATATTGTGCAGAATGAAAAAGCAGCTATAAAATACAAACAGACATTAGGAGAAATAAGGACTGAGTGAGGTGTAAACAACAAAAAGCATATCTAGCCAATTGTTCGACTCCTTCCCAGCTATTAACCAAAGACTAGGTACTTATACTTTGGTTTTGATCTGTCTTAATTCTGAACTGCAATATTAAGAGCACACCAAGGCAAAGCAGGTAATCCCCTTCCCTCAAAGTTCAAACACTAAAAAAAGAAATGGGAATTCAGAGTCCTGAATTCCTAAACCACAAGTTTCATTGCTCCTATCAAAATCTGTCACAAACACTATATCCTTCTCTCTCCTCTCTTTCTCTTTGCCACAGGCTGTGGATATTTTCCAGATAAAAGATTAAAACATATCTTTTAAACTAATAAAGCCTCCCTAATCCTAGTACCCCAGACACTGATGATCCACCTCTCACTGATAAACTTTTCCAATGTTTATTTATCCTTTCTGCTAGGAAACTGCATCTACTTTGCAGACTGAAATTGCCCAATTTTAAGTTTCAGTGATTGGATCTTAGGTGTCTGTTAAAAAGCTTGAAAGATTTCTCATGAGCAAGTGCCTATATACAGCGACAAGCTTCTTCTTTCCTTTGACAAGCTGAATTAAAAGATTTGAGAAGTCCAATATCTTTAAGCAACACAAGGCCACAGCCTCTCTGGCCCTGCAGCACCATGCACTAGACAAAGTCAGTTAACAGATCACTGTAGTCTACCCATCACCTGAATCTGCTTAGTAAACCCATACACAGAGACATGGCCCAGCACAACAGCGAGCTTCATGCCATGTAAGTGGGAATCTTCTGAGGACAGGGCTTATGATACAGAACATTCCTCAGCTTCATCTCTTGTGATTTGATCCAGTATGCCGAAGTAGTATTCTGACATACAGCCTGTAATACCAGAGATACTATCTTCCTGAAGTTTTAGGGATAAATTGTATCCTGAGCTGCTTCAAAAGCAATGTGGCTAGCAGGTCAAGGGAGGTGATTCTACCCCTCTACTTTGCTCTGGCAAGACCTCACCTGCAGTACTGCATCCAGCTCTGGAGTGCTCCCCTAGAACAGACTGAAAGAGTTGTTTAGCCTGGAGAAGAGAGGTTTTCCAGGGAGACATTATTGTGGCCTTTCAGTACTTAAATGGGGCCCATATGAAAGATGGGAATGATCATTTTAGCAGGGCCTGTTGTGAACAGACACGGAGAGATGATCTTAAGCTAAAAGAGGGAAGATTTAGACTAGGTATAAGAATTTATTTTGTTTTTCAGTGAGGGTGGTAAATCACAGGGAAAGGCTGCCCAGATATGTTCCATCCCTGGAGATGTTCCAGGGCAGGTTGGATTGAGCTCTGATCTAGATGCAGATATTCTTGCTCATTGCAGAGGCACTGGACTAGGTAACCTCTAAAGGTCCCTTCCAACCCACACGATTCACTGATTGATTTTTTTTAAATGTGAGATGGAAACATTGTATCAAACCCCTAATAATCTCAGCAGCCATCAATGAGCCTGACATTTTAAAATGCACCAAGAGCAGAAAGTGAATTATTTACTCCACAAAGTTGCTAGGAGAGCAGCACAATCAGAACTGTGCTCTCGAATACTCTTGAGCTGTGGAAATGAGCCCAGTGTATGCATGTGTCATGTTCCCAGGAGACTGCATGAAGAAATACACCTAATTTGGTTCAGCCTTTCCCTGGTACTTAAGTCCTTGTTAGTTTATTATTACTTATTACTGGAACACTTAGAAACATATCAAGACAACATTCCTCATAACACTGGCAATTCCCATCTTAATTGCCTCCAAGGACTTTCTTCAAAAAGCTTCTTATTGCAACCTCTTATCTTGGACCAATACATAGCCAAGGCATCTGTGTAATTAACATGTATTATTCTGTGCAAGCCTATCTGTGCTTATTTAGCAAATCATGTTTTGATATGATCATTTGTTCAAATACTACAAATCAAAGCATGAGCTCACAGTTTCCTTTACCCTATATATGTCCATTCAAAAAAATATTTACAGATAACAGCAAGTAGAAAATGCTAAATTACAGGATGCAAGCAACTGTTCTGCCTTTCCTTTTCTAACTTGACAAGTCAACTTTGACAATTAAAACATGACTGAAACCTTATCCCACAAATACCTAGGACTATCTAGAACTAGTGGACATAACTTCACTGAAAAAAAAAAATCCATAGCACATTTCTAATAAGGAAAATTTATGAACATTGTGGTTCACTCATTTCACTTCAGTAAGAGTCAACTGATCCATTTCCCAGAATATGTTCCATACTTCGGCATAAACACAAAATAGAGCAACAAATTTCACAGAACCATAGGATGCTTTGGGTTGAAAGCCACATTAAAGATTCCAACCCCTTAAAGTTCCAACCCCTCTGTTGTGGGCAGGGACACCTCCCACCAGACCAGACTATTCAAAGCCCCATCAAGCCTGGCCTTGAACACTTCCAGGGATGGAGCATCCACAACTTCCTGGGCACCCTATTCCAGTGTCTAACATCTATCAGAATGAAGAGCTTCTTCCTTGTTTCTAATCCAAATCTACCCTCTGCCAGATTGAAGCCATTGCCCCTCATCCTGTAACTCTGAGCACTCGGAAAGAAGTACCTCCCCACTCTTCCCGCAGACACCCTTCAGATACAGGAAATCTGCAATAAGGTCTCCCCAAAGACCCCTTTTCTCCAGGCTGAGGAACTCAAACTCTCTCAGCATGTCCTTGTAGAAGAGGTGTTCAAGTTTTCCGATCACCTTTGTGGCCCTCCTCTGCACCAAGTCCACATCCTTCTTATGTTGGGGGCTAACACTGCCAAGCCCACCATTAAACCATGTCCCTCAGCACTTCATCTGTATGTCTCTCAAATATCTCCAGGGATCAAGACTCCACTGCCTGTTGCCGTGCTTAACAACCCTTTCATTTCAGTGAACAAGTTTTTCCCTAATGTCCTACCTAAACCTCCCCTGAGACAACCTGAGGCCTTTTCCTCTTATCACTTGTTGCCTGGGAGAAGAGACTGACCCCCACCTCACTACAACCTCCTTTCAGGGAGTTGTAGAGAGCAAGAAGGCCTCCTCTGAGCCTCCTTTTCTCCAGGCCAAACAACCCCAGTTCCCTCATCCACTCCCAATAAGGGTTTTGCTCTAGACCCTTCCCCAGCTTTGCCACCCTTCTTTGGGCACGCTCCAGCGCCTCAATGTCCTTCTGGGAGCTCGGGGCCCAAAACTGAACCCAGCATTCAAGGTGCAGCCTCACCAGTTCCAAGTACAGGGGCATAATCATTTCCCTAGCCCTGCTGGCCACAGTACTTCTGATCTTACCAGAAAGGAAAACTTTTTTTTCTTTTTAAAAAAAGACCTACAGTGTTTTGCTGCTCCTGTTTGGGAATACATGCGGAGCTGACGGCTGCCCAGCAGCTTCAGCAGGCAAGAGAATACAAATCCTCCTAATGACATGACATTATCTCCATATCACTGATGTAAATCTGAGTGCTAGCAGAATAGTTCATTTGGCACCATAAAGCAAAACTAAAGAATGTCCATTTTCCCCCTTCTAGTCCCATGCTTTATGCTGTAAATAGAGTATTATAAATCAAACAACCTTCTTACCCTTCTTGACCTATGGAAACAGTTCAGTGTAATTCTATCTTCACAAATCTGCAAGTATATTTAGAAATTGTAAGAAAAACAAAGTTTGAAAGCTAGCCCTATGCTCACTTTCTTTGAAGATGCTAAATATAAGACCTTGAAAGTTACAGGTAATAAAGTGAGGGTTTAATAAAGTTTACCTGGAAGGGTGCTAACATTTTACTTTAAAATAAAAATACATATAAACATTATATTGTTCTATGCAGTGATTTCGTTCATAAAAAAAAAGAAATTTCTGGCTGTAAAATTCCATGGACTGTCCCTACAGACTTAAAACATGCTACAAGACTCCTGTTGATGTTTCCCTCATAAATGCTCACTGCAAATTCAATTTATTGCTTAAATACAAAACAATCTGCATACAAAATACAATGTTTCCCAAATGGATTCAAACAAAAACAAACAAACAGACAAAATACAACCCCAAAAAACAAACACATGAACAAAAATAAGCAAACAAAAAAGTATAACTGACACACCACAGGTCTCAATCTCGGGATGTAAACCTCAGTTTATTTCGAGTTCCTAAGTGTTAGCATTTTAAATTCTGCTTCATTCTCCAACATGGGAGTTACATACATTTTTAATCTCTTTTACTGTTTGTGGTAATTATAGCTGAACGTTGATTGTTAAATAGCAACCAAGGTATATAGCGGAAAACTAACAATAATTATTTAGAAAAATCATTGCAAAATTTTAGTCACCTGCAGCAAATTCTTCAGAAAAAAACACACACATAACTGAATCAGCAAAGAGATGAGATTTTTAGCCCTACACTGGAAAACCACATTCAGGTTGCTTGTTCCCCACCCCAACTGGTATATTCACCAGCAAAACTTAGCTATTTCTTGCTGCTTTTGCTGGCATATCACAGAAAGAAAAATATTCCTGACACTGAGAAAATTTTGGTGGTAAAGAACTTGAGAGAGCACATGAATGAAGAAATAATATACGATCTCAAGTCATTTTTAAATGGGGCTATCTAGGGAAAAACGCTGCCTTTAGAAATGTTGATAACATGGATAGCCATGGCAACAAAAAAACTGGACCAAGTACACCACTAAATTGCTTTACTTATAGTACTTTGCACAGAACTTCCACTTCCTCCTCACTTATATGCAGCCTCATCTGAACAATACAGAGTTATACAATTAAAATATAATAGTTACAGCATCTATTACACAATAGAATGCACAATCAGCTGAACACAAGCCAGCAGTGTGACCAGGTGGCCAAGAAGGCCAACTGCATCCTGGCTAGAATTAGAAATAAGTGTGGCCAGCAGGACCAGGGAGGTGGTTGTCCCTCTGTATTTGGCACTGGTGAGTGAGTCTGCACCTCAAGTACTGCATTCAGTTTGGGGCACCTCGATACAAGAGAGACATTGAGGTGCTGGAGCAGGTCCCAAGAGCGACTAATTTGGTGAAGGGCCTGGAGAATGAGAAGTGGCTAAGGGAACAGGGGCTATTTAGTCTGAAGAAAAGGAGGCCAAAGGGAGAGCTTATCAGTCTCTATAACTGCCTGAAAGGAGGTTGTAGAGAGGTAGGTGCTGGTCTCTTCTCACAAATCACAACTGAAGAGGAAGTGGCATCAAGATGCACCAGGGGAGGTTTAAGCTAGACATTAGGAAAAATGTTTTCACTGAAAGGGTTGTCAGGCATTGGAACAGGCTGCCCAGGGAGGTGGGTGAGTCTCCATCCCTGGAGGAGTTTAAAAGCAATATACATGTGGTCCTTGGGGACATGGCTTAGTGGTGGACTTGGTAGAGTAGGGTTAACAGTTGATGAGTTATCAGCACCTTTCCAGCTCTGCATGCAAAGCACAGCACTGGGAGGGCTGCTATGGGGAGAATTAACTCCATCTCAGACGCAATACAGCTGTGTACTGAACAGCCAAAAAAGAAGAGCAGATCTTCTAAAATATCTGATTAACTACAATCTGAGAATCCCACTGACAGTGAGTTTTGTACTTAAACTTAGTCAGCATAACACAGGTTCACTGTTTCTTTTCGACCTCCTTTGATATGGAAAGAACTACAGCATTGTCAAACCAAAAAAAAGAACTGCAATGAACTGGAGACAAATGCTTTGATTTGACCCAGCACAGATATTTCACAGCTTCCTAAGTCAGATTCTGTAGTCAGTGGAGAATTTAAAGATTTACTCCAACCTGACATTAATGATAAGATTAAGAAACTTCAAAAACAAAGACCTCTAACATAAAGGTTTGTTCTTTTTTATGTCCTTCCTCGAAAGAAACAAAGTAGGAATTCCATTCTGAATTAATGGCTTTTACTATGCAAAACAACTTTCTCCTTCCTCTGCTACCAGCACAAAGAGGCACAGAAGCACGTAAAGAAGCAAAATCCTAAAATGACACAACAAAACTACATCCACATGAACAAATATTTCAAATGGTGGCACTTTCAGAAACAATAAGGAAAAAAAAAGTAAAGAAATACAACTAATACTAAAATAAAACTGACTTAATTTTTAATTCTCAAACTAGGGAACTGAGAGTGTGTTTTCTGTCCAAAAGAGCTGTACTTTAACAGAGAAGCTACAATTTTTCTCTTTGCTTCCATTTTAGAGACTACAATAAACATTTAAGAAAAATTGTGTCACTGAGATATGTACCTTGAAAGGCAAGAAAGAATACTAAGAGGGTTCAAAGAAAGAGGTCACTGAGGAAAGCCTGAACAAGTCACAGGTATGATATATCCACCTTAATACATAAAAGCTTACTGTGAGGAAGAAAAATATTTTCAATCTTTTCCATATCCCAAATTAGTAATTTAACTCCAGCTTTAATATAAAGAAGTCTTTGTCACCGTAAAGATATACAATACTACAATATATTGCCTGGTAAGACTGTAGACAAATGTCTTTAAGGAATTAATTATGAATACTAACATAGAGGTAGCTAATCTTGCACTGGGCAAAAAGACAAACACATTACTTTATGAAGAAGGAAGCTTTTTTTTTTTTTTTTTCTAATAAAATTTGAAGGCAATGAGCATTTGTTTCAAGAACAGAGATAGCTTTCCCTACATCATACGCAGCAGGTTTTGCAGGGCAAAGGATTTTCATACTGCAAAGCAGCAAAGGCAAACAGTGCTGGAAAGAAGGGTATACCAAGATCTAAACTGCAATGATTAACAAGTCTCTAAAACTACCACTGCGATTTCTAGCAAAATGCAAGTGTTTTAATACACAAGGTCAGCAAGAGCTCACTTCTTTATAGGTGCACTTAAAAACCAAAGAGCTTGGGAATTTCATGCTATCACACCAGTACTTAGTAACAACACACCTGATTACTGCTTAAATGTTTTACAAGTTGTAACTAACAGATCAGGCAGGGTAAGTAAAGATCACATTTCATTTGGACATGCAAAAACTCTTTACACATTTCTCAGAGGCAGAGTCAAGTATGGAAGGTAAACAGACGATCTGCCTGGTAATTCTGTGCAAACAAACTCCTGAGAAAGTGTATCTTGCAAGGCTGGTGCCATAACCTCAAAGGTTTACTTCTCTGTAGCAATGTATCCTAGATATACAGTTAATGAATTAAAATTCCCTTTCTCCATTTAAAAAAAATAAATACATACAATATTATTTCCCTGTCATTCTCCAGCTACTTGAAACATTACTTATAGATTAAGATGACAGAAAGTGGTAGAATCTCCAAATACAGGGGGGAAAAAAAATAAGGCTTTTCATTTTCTTTACGTGCTTATACTTACACCTAGAAAACACTCACCTATTTTCAGTTATAAGCACTTTTTCCCTTATGCACAACAGAATATTTACATTTTGAATGCGTAATCTCGCATCAGTGGGGTTTCCCCTCTAGACTCCATTCCCTTTTTTCTCAGTGTTCACCTTTACAGACCTTCAGTAATTCTCACGCNACACCTCCAGCCTCCTCCAGTGGGGAAATACACGCCAGCGCCCAGAGCTGTCCGCCCTGCCAGCAGCAGCCTCGCTATCCCCTTGCCGCCGCAGCTCAGCCACAAGGAAGCCGCCATCTTGCTTCTCCTCACG
>VWZY01013373.1:78246-109087 GCA_013399075.1 Chloroceryle aenea
CTCGGGCCCTGCTGCGGCCACTCGAGCCCCGCCTGGTACTGCTGGCTGCCGCACGCTCTGCATCCCCTGAGCCTAGCTACGAGCACTGGGCCTGGCCGGGCGCCAGGGCAAGCGGTTCGCCGCTGCAGTTTTTGAGGCTATCGCGACCTTGCTTGGAAGGGTGCTTCTAACTTGTGTGCTTACTAATTAACAGAGGAATTTACTGCACTTCAGAACATACGTCCAGCTGACAGTTGCTGGCTGCAGTTACAGGACCTGTGGCCTTTTTTATTTTTTAGGGTTTGGGGTTTTTTTTTAGTTTTGGTTTGGGTTTTTTTTGCTGTGTTTTATTGTTTGGTTTGTTTTGTTTTGTTTTTTTGTGCTTTGGTAACTATTGATTATTGTAAGTCCTCACAACCTGAACAAGAATCTGTGATGCTGCACTTCATCAAACGAATCAAACCCTACTAGAACATATGGGAGCATCACCTGGATGAGGCTTGAAGTACCTGCCCTGTTTGTTTGTAGAACTAGTCAAGAGACGAGCATCAAAAACAGGGAGATGAGAGTCATCAGACTACATAATGTGGCCTGTCAGGATGAGGAAAGAATTTGCTTAGTAAAAAAAAAACAACAACAAAAAACTAGGAGCAAATGGAGTTAATACGTAAAATGCTGACAGAGATAAAAGAGAAGAATGTTGTCTTTATGTCCATAACTGTGTCACAGTTTAGGGTCAGGGCAGCCTTTTAGACCTATAACAAATGCACTCTGTTAAGCCCACACACACACCCCAAAGGGGAAGAGAAGGGGAATAAGGGAGAGAGACTTTGTGATTAGAAAAGGCAACGAGAACAGCTTGAATGAAAATGAAAAGAAGAATAATAAAATGGAATATACACAAAACCAGTATTGACCCCAGCACCCCACCGATGGCAATTACATCACTCTTACCACTGATGCTGTGGAGCAGGAATTGCAGAAGTCCCAGACTGAGCCCAGCAGCGGACAGGAACAGTGTTCAGGAAGTAGATTCTGGTACTGGATTCAGGAGCACGTGGGTGGGGATTGAACGCAGAACAGAGAGAGTCCTCAGATGATGGCCATTGAAGCAGAGAGGAAGAGGAAGCCAAGAGCTTGACCCTTGTGATCCCTCAGTTTTATACTGAATATGATGTATATGGGGTGGAATCCCTCCCTGGTCAGTTTAGGGTCATCTGTCCCAGCCACTCCTCCCTGCACATGCGGCATTTTACTTTCTGCACCCCACTGTGGTGCACAAGATCCAGCAGTGGCCGTGGTCTGCACTCCAGTCCTTGGTAGTAACTCTGACCATGGAACGTTACCGCTGCTAGAAGGCGGCACTGTCTGCAAAAACATGCTGTTAAGATACTGTAGTTAGTTAGAAGAACCGAGCTGAAAAGTATTATATCTGAACAGAATTAGTTCTCACTCAAACCAGGAAAAAATGGTAAGAGAACAAGTTTAAGTTTCAGCAAGCATGGTTTTAAGTTAGGAATTAGGAAGTTATTTCTAACCAGGGACAGTTAAACAGATTGCCTAAGGAGTTTATGACTGTCACTGGAGGTTTTTAAAATGAGATTAATGTAGGAACTTCCAAACCCAGTCAGACTTGCCCCAAGCTGCTGTCTCCATCACTTCACCGTCCCTGTCTCCTGCCTCAGAATCGTTGCCACTGTCTTGCACTCATGCTTGTTTCACCCATGCTGCTCCCACTGGCTCCCCCACTCCAGGTTCTGCAAGTACAGCACCAGCTGGAAGCATTTTCCTGTGGTGTGCAGCCCCCTGAAGCAACTGCAACAAGATGCAAATTGTCTGTTTGGATGGACTACATTAAACAAAGCCGCTGCTTGCTGTGATTCTGAGGGCCAGGAGACAATTCTGAGGGGCTCACAAAGTCGTAGTTCGTCTTGCTTAAGTCTTAACTTTAGACCATCAAGGATCACTCAGTTTTCAACTTTAGAGTCACTGCGAAAACAGTGATGACAGCACTTTTTTCTTAATGTTACAGCAAAGTTACTGGTGCTAACTGCCTAACAGTTTAGGTACGTGCTGCTGACTTTTTGCTTTTGTTCTCTTTATTCTGTGAGTCTTAATCCAGTACCCCTCCCTAATGTGGGTTATGCTGCTGAACAAATGTTTCTCTTTGAAAACTTGGAATAATTACAAGTATTTCTTTTTTCATATCTAAAAAACCTCCCTTTGTATTATAGAATCCTCCCTTTGTATTATAGAATCCTTGTATGATGCTGAAGCTTTGTAGAAAGTAAACTTTGTCAAAGGAACATGACATTAATTTGCTGTTTTGGTTTACGTGATCCATTTCTATGCTAAAGAGATTTTAAACAGAAATCTACCAGCTTATTAGCAGTACTTCTATGACTTTATTTATACTGTGTAGCACCAACCTGTTTTACCACGTCAGATTTTTCACCACATGGCTGTTCAGAGAAACCTCATCATAATTTACTACCCATCAGTGATTTCGTCTATGAAATTATATGATTATGATCAAATGATTTTATCTATGCAGGTTCTCCTTATTTCTCCTTTTTTTTTTTCTCCTTATTTCTGGGGAGAATGTTTTCTAAGCAATTTATCAAAGAGAGATGCATATTTCAGGCACTGTTTATTTACTATAATATCTTTAAATATTCACATTGTAGTTCAGTTTTACACCTTTTGAAAATTATATTCAAAATCTTTACAAATGTGTTCCACAATTGGCCTGGATCTGCCTTGATTTCCATTATATTAGATCCACATGGTTTTCTGGGTTTTTGGATTCAGAGGGTGGGTTTGGTTTTTTATGTTGTTTTGGGGTTTTTTTACTCATATTAGGTACAGTAATTTGAATAAAATAGGAAAAAATAATTTTATTTGAACAACCACTGCCATATAGAATACAGTAATATTTTTTTGAAAATATTTGCTGGAAATATTCTAAATTTTGAGTGAATACTTTCAGTCAGTTCCTGTGTAGAAATTTACCAGCAAATCTGTTTTCAAAAGAAAAATTTAATAGATTGGAAAATCAGTCACTTCTTTTAGTTGACAGAAATTTGTAGAGTTTTTCTTCATATGTAACAAAGTATAAATTTAGGCTAAGATGGTAACAGCATAGCAGCAAATAGTTTGTGTTCTCTGTATCAGTGATTTTTAATGTGAAATACAGTAATATTTTTGTTTTATAGTTTGTGGTTATAATCAGTCATCCACTGGTCATGGAAAAATACTTCTAAACTCTGAGGATTGATTTATAATCCCAGAATTCTTCAGAAAAAAAGTATTCAAAATTCATTGATAATACTTATTTTGATATGTTCTTGATAAAAGTAGCTTCTGAATTTGAACTTTTTAAAATTGTTTTTAATGATTTAAAGTGATGAGAAGCACTCATGTTCTTCCCATGAATATTCAAGTTGCAGCAGTCTAGATTCATCAACCAGGGGAAATAAGAAACAAGTGTAGAAGGGTTATAATCTAGGGGGGGTTATGACTGCATACGCTCAATAAATAATAGCAATATAAACGTGCTTAATTACTCAGCTCATTCCATCAAAAGTAGAAAAGATAAAAATTTTATTTGAAAAGAAAAAATACTGGTGTAGTACATAGTTTAGAAATAGAGAGTGCTCTCATTTTGAACGAGTCCAAACAAGATACTGGGGGACTCAGTTTCATGATAGGTGAATAGATAAAAAATATATACAGCCATTTAATTCTGTATAAATAAATTGTTACAACAAATCGGGGACCCATACATGTACCACGTGCTTATTTTGTATTTCTAAGCATACAGCACATTACTATTTTCAGATTCACTGTACATTTCAGAGTCATTAGTATTTGAGGAATGTTTAGTTTGCGTATACTTGGATGTATATTATTATTTTCAGTGGCAAAGAGATGGAAAGGTGTGGTTTCATTTTTGGCTGTTTAGACGGAGAAGACTTCAAATTTTTTTTACTACAAACATTGAAGTTTTCTTACTTGGCCTGAGGTCTTTTTCCTTCATGTACTCTTAGATACGCTATTCTGTTTGTTTCAGGTAATGTTAACTGAAGAAGATCCTTTTGTTTTAAAAGTCCTAACTACTTACATAAGTTTCTGGGGTGCTGGCTAGTCTTATTTCTGTTACATGATAAACAGATGATTTTGTATCTATATTAGAAGAGACTGTAAATAATAGAAGCACAATCAGAGCAAGCAGGAATAGTATCTGAACTGAATCCCAGTTCTTTAAAGTTAATCACTTCAGAAGCAAGTGCTATTGAAGAATATGGTGCTACACTATTAAGCTGTAGTTAGGCTTAATGCACATATAAAGATTTATATGAGGGTTCGCTGCAGTGACAGGGGACTGTATTTGGTGACCTTCCTAAAACTAATCCAAGTTTTCTATTGAGAAAGTGCAAGGAGCACATTTGTTGTGTTTTGCTGCTGCTTGCTGTCATGCACCCATATAAGAAACAAGACCAGCTGTGTTACTGTGGTAGTGTGGATGGAAATCTCCCTCCATCCCAGCAAGATAAATTGACATAAATAAAATTACTGCTCTTTTTACCATTTAACTCCTTACTTGATGGGTTTAGTTGTATCAGGACCTTTGTGAAAGCACGTACAATTTTCATTTTTACACTTGGAAGTGGGGAAGACTTTAGCCTTTTATTCTCTCAGATGTTAAAAGAAATACTCAAGACAATGCAAATGCATAAATTCAGGCACACAGTGTGAATTAAAGTAGCATCTCACAGTTTTCACTGGGTATTCTGGTTATATTTCTCATGTAAATGATTCCAACATTCAAAATTTTTAAATTCCCAACAAAATTCTGTCTTATCAAAGACCACTGTCTGTTAGCTACAGCTTTTTTAGTTTAATATGTTCAGTGTAAAGTTTAGGATTTCCAATAAATAGCTTTGACTTGTATTGTAAAGCCATTTTGGTTTAGATTGACTATGAATGAATCTCTGACACTATTAAATTTCAATTTATAGATAGATATAGATACATTTATTGATTTTTATTTTTTTTTTCCCTACTGAAAGAAATATTAAAATAGTGCAATTTGCCTTCTGGCTAAACTCCATGTAAGGTAATCTCACATTGTAGAAATACAAAGCTCATCAAGTAACTTACCTATGTTTTCTATGATATTTTTGACAGCTGTGTAAAAATAGAACAGAACTAATGAAGTCTCTTCTACTGAAATTTGCAAATCAAGCAAGACAAACCTAAATAAAACTGATTCAGTGGGAAGTTATTAGATGAGCTTTTCAAAATGGATATTGTTAGATGCTTTTATTTTCTTTTTTGTATATCTGGGACTTAATCTCCCTGGTGTAATTCCTGCAGGCCACTGCACTCGATGAGACCTTTCCTGTGCAGGCTAATCAGACATGCATTTTATTTGGGGGGGTTCTTTGGTCATTTCAAAGCGTGAATGGCCCTTGCAAAGTGTAAAGGGCATTGTGTAAACACACAGCCATTTTGTAACTAAGTTAGTAAGCATAAATTAGACAGTCATACTGCAGTATGAGAGCACTACACCCTTAAACTTAATTCAGAATTGAAATTCTTAGGCTTATGGTGTTTCGGATGGTTTGTAATTTATGAATTTTTTTTAATTTTTTTTTTTTAGGAGAAGTTACATCCAAGACATCTTATCCCAGACCTTTGTAGACTCTTTTATAGTTTAGGCTGGGTAACAGGAACTGGTGGAGGAATCAGCTTGAAACATGGGTAAGTAAAGACAGAAGAGAATGCGATGGATAGAGAGGGTGGCTGCGTTTAGTAGTTGGTAAGGGCATTTCAGTTCCATGAAAAATGTTTAAAAGTCAAGAGTAAGCAAGAAGGTAGAAGGAAATGAACAGTATGTCAAATTTAACCATATAGAAGTGATGAGGCTAGTCTGAATTGATCATTGCAGTCCCTTCAGTGGGGAGAGCTAACTTCAGAGAGTGATTTTATTTCCTTTTTCCGTCTTTTGTTTAAAGTAGATTAATTGTCTTTTAAGGAACTGTATATTCTCCCTTTTTCATTTCAGTGACTGTGGAATTTAGAGTGGTTTGCACCAGGCACATGGCTTTCAAAATGCCTATCATTAGATGAGATGAATCTCACCCTAGACATTTTGCAAGGAAGACATTTCATTTAAAAAAGAAATTATTGTTCTACTGAGATAATTTCCAACAAGATATTCTTAACATATGATTAAAGCAGAATAGGTAACAACAAAACAATATTTGATGTGTTTCCACTACTAAGGAGCCTCACTTTTTATTTTGCTCCTCTTGCCCTCTTCATACTTTCAAAGCTTTTAATGGAGACAGAGCTCCTCTCAGTGGCCAGTGAAAAAGGATAAATCCTCTTTGGCAGAACACCTTGCACCTTGCAGAGTGCCTGCAGTTGTGTTCCCAGTCAAATGATATTGTGAGACTGGCTTGAAAGTGTCTGACCTCTCAGCAATAGCCACAGCTATTGCTAGTCAAAGTTATTTATATAAATATATATATGAAGGCTCTCACTGCTAATGTTCATGCTGTTCTAGTGGCTTTGTGCAGGTCATTTCACTCCCCCACTTGATTTTGCGAGCCAAGCAACAGCAATAATAATAATGAGTAGAATGATAAGAGAGTTTATGGCTATGAAAAGTATATCATCTTAAGAGTTGTATTTTGGAAGAAATTTTTCTTAATATCCAATCTAAACCTGCCCTGGTGCAACTTGGGGCCGTTTCCCCCTGTTACCACTTGTTACTTGGGAGAAGAGACGGAAGTAGTCTCCCCTGAGCCTCTTTCTCCAGTCTAGCTAACCTCAGTTCTTTTAGCTGCTCCTCGTAAGACTTGTGCTCTAGACCCTTCACCAGCTTCCTTGATCTTCTAAGTGCTTTTGTCCAGAAATAGAAACATCTCATGGTCTTTAGGAAATGTATCTGTAAGTTTGTAATTATTCACTAGATGTCTCTGTGCTCCTGAATTTAGTATGTTACTGTTGAAACCAAATAGTGGTTTACAGCTGAGAGAGATAATCTGGGTTTTTTTTCTTTCTTTTATTGAAAATATTTTGGGTATCATCTCAAAATCATTTTAATTTAAATTACTTTTTATAGCCTTTGTTCATGTAAACCTTCAAAGGAGTGATTCACTTCTACTTGAATTTGAGTCATTTAATTCCACTGAATTAATGTTTTTTTATCAATACAAATATATAAATGCATTAAAAACCTGAACTATATAGTTATAACAGAAAAAGTATTTTCATTCTAGAATACTACAGATTATTAATGTTGTTTATAGCTAATCTGTGGATTTTTAAGTAATAGCTTTGCCACCTGTTGTGTCAGAGATTGGTATCTGCTTGCAGTTTCTTTTGTTCCATTTTTATTCTGAATTCTGGGGACTTGATTTTGGAATTATTGGAAGGGGAGGCTATGTGCTTTTCTCTGTAGAAAAATAAGGCTGTACTTATGTGTGTTTCAAATCTCTGCTCAAGCTGAAAGCATGTCTGTATAATGCAAGTTATAAATTACATATGCCCTTGTATAATTAGGTTCTATTTTGAAAACCATCTATATGTCAATCTATGGAAGCAGCAAGAATGTTATTAAATTATGAGGGGCCATATTTGCTATTTCCTTTTCAGTGGATCAGAAGCTCTGGTGGCCCTGTTGTTGAACAACCCTGTGTTTATCAATTTTCCCTGTTTGCAACTTTTCTTAGGAAGGAAATCTACATCGCTCCTTCAGGAGTCCAAAAGGAAAGAATACAGGTACACTGTACTTTTACCTCAGAGCTCATCTTGAGATGGATGGAAGTACCTTTGTTCAGAGTTTCATTTTTTCTTATGTAAAGTTAGAAGCTTGTTGAATTATTGACAGCCTTATGGAAACAAGTGAGGATTTTGCCCGGTACTCCCCTAAGATAGCCAGCCAACGTGTGTTGCAGTGGCTAGTGTAGATTAGATTTGCTTTAACACAGAAGACTGTGAGATTCCAACATTACTAAAGTCCAGCTTTATTCTTAGTCAAGCTTGAATGGCTTTATAGCTGTCTCATTACAGTTTTAAGTTACTGTGGCACATACATAATTAAGCACTAACACCTTACTATTTATTTTCATGAGAGAGTACAAATCTTTGTCTTGATATCCTCAGTAAATAGATAGGGTCTCCCCTTAAAAAGGTGACCTTGTCTATCTGTCTCCTTTCCTAAACCCCAAAATTTAAGTGGAGATAAGAATGGTGAATGGCAACTATTTTATGACAGCAGGAACTCCCCCAGAATAGAATATGTTGCTTTATAGATAGGAGGGTAAATAAAATGAGAAGTGAAAGGAATCTCTTCACTGACAGAAACTTGGAGTTTTGCAGCAGTGCTCACTGGGGACGTTAGCAAGTAAGGCAGGTAAAGACAGGCAAGACTGGGATAGTCTGTTCTTTACTAGCAGCAGCAGTGGATTAAGTGCAGTGACTAAGGAAATCTTTTGCAACTTTAATTTTTGCTATCTTTTAAAGTAACTTTAACTAAGAAAATTTTATCGCTGCCCTGAACAGTTCTTTGTTCAGTGAGTAGCTGATTGATGCAAAAATAACATTCATGTAAAACTAGTAAAAAAAAAGTAGGATTTAAAAGTTCTAGAAGTTAAATACATTATATGTAGATTTAATTCATGTCCTTTGTTGATTATTTTTTTGATTCAGTTACTAGTTTTTCTTTTGATCTATTGTCTTTTACTTGGATACAGGCTGTCTCCTTTCTGAGAAAATTTTAGTTTTACAGATATCTGCCTGCAGCAGTCTGAATAAAAAGAATACACAATATTAATTCACATTACACAATATCAGTAAGTAGTATTAGAAGCGAGAATAAACGTGGTGATTTGTAGCACTTCTACAAAGTTAAAATAACATTCTGTATTAAAATTATGATGCAAATATGTTTGTCTCCCTAGAAGGAAAACAAAAGTATACAGGTCAAAATTTCTTCTTTCTTACAGCCAGAAGATATGTTTGTCTGTGACACGAATGGCCAAGACATCAGTGGTCCTCCATCCCACAAGAAACTAAAGAAAAGCCAGTGTACACCTCTTTTTATGAATGCCTATACTATGAGAGGTGTGTAGCAAATGTTTTTAGTTCAGTGGTGACTGAAACATATACACCTGCACAAAATTGATACATATATAAAGAACATGGTATTGAGTAAGTTACAGTGAAATAAACATGAAACTATAAAAGGAAACTGATTTGAAAAGGAATTATGTACAATGTTATCCATGTTAACATCCTGAAAGTGCCATTTACAGTTTAATTTTCTCATGTAGCTGTACGTGCAATCATCTTTTTGGTGCAATATATTAGTAGGTCGTGGGAATCTCTGGGGAATTTACAGTAGTTTTATACCAGTACTGCCTATTCAGCAACTGTATTTTAGATCCTTTTACAACCATTGTCTGTAATCAAAGGTTCTAAATTACGGATAGGTGAAAAAATTATGAAACTTTTCTTTTGCAGGTGGACAGTAGTAGAGAGCTTTTACTGTTCTGTAAGATTTATCTCTGTTACTTTAGAAGGTGTTTAGAGAGTCTCTTCTGATCTTCCTGCACAAGAAGCTTACATGCATACCCAAGGAAAGCTCATTTCAGATTTTTGGCAACATTGCAATTTTATAAGTAAATTGTAATTATTGCCTACCTATCTTTTGATCATGATACAGTAAGAGAACAGTAAATATTATTTCAGAGAATCAGTGCATAATTGAAGAAGAGTACTAGCATAAAAAGAAAGTAAGAGTCTTTAAACTTTCATATCATAAATAACTTTGGGAATTCTTTAGAATCTCAGAGCTTTAATAAAATTAATAGAGTGTTGCAATCATTGCAATATGTAAAAAAAACCCATACAAGTAGTGTTTCTCCTCGAAATTGTGCAAGTAGTTTCTCTCCTAGTATTTGCCATTAACTAGAAGTTAACACTAGTTTTCTAAGACAATCCATAATTATCCTTATTAGATGAGTAATTATACCTTTGTGTAAGTTGCTGTGTATTTTTTCTTGTAATGCAGTAGATCACATTTTGCTAAAATGCCTAGCCTAAGGAAGTGAATCAGGTATGTGAATAAAATTTTCTTCATAAACACATTTGTAAATTAATTCTAAAAATATTTGGTTTTCTTCTTTTTCTGTTCCTAGGGGCAGGCGCAGTGATCCATACTCATTCCAAGGCTGCTGTTATGGCTACCCTTCTTTACCAAGGGAATGAGTTCAGTATTACTCATCAGGAGATGATAAAAGGAATCCAGAAGTGTACTTCAGGAGGCTATTACCGGTATTTCTCTGTTTTTAAGAAAAGAGGCATGCTGTTCAATCATTGGTTTATGTGCCTTAAAATGTGTAATATAAAATATTAGTAATAAGAAGTAAGAAGACTTCTGGAGTAAATCGGTCATTGGCTTTCCATAAGAAGGTCTCAAGCCTGTGGAAGACATCCAAGTTAAAACCTTGTAATATCAAGGCTACTGAGGTCTGTTGAGCTACAGAAGCAAATCAAATAAAAAACTATGTCCTGACAACTATCACAAGAACAGGGATGTTACACATCTATACAATGTTAAACTGAAACTGGAGCCAAACAACATCAGGTTGGATTGATAACATGCAAACTACATCTGGCCTAACCATGTTAAGAGAGTAGAGGATTTCAGATTTTATTTGATGGACTTTGAGAGAAAATTCAGAATATGCAGCTCATTAAAGATAACGTTATTACTTTTCAAGGATGAGCTGTGAGGTAAGTGCTGAGTTATTTCAGATTATGTGTGATGGCTTGTTTTGAGGACTCCACCCACAGAATGTTGAATTGAGATCTGCAAACAACATTTATGTAATATGTGACAATTAGATGAAAACTTGAAATGCTAAATTCTTTCTACTTTTTGATGTTAATTTTTGTAGCTATTGCCCTTTGGGGAGCAAGCCGTATGTCTGGAGCATGATTTTGTGCCCAGGCATATTTCTGGTTGACTTGCCAGATCTATCTTCTTACAAGCATTAGCATTTGTATTTTTAGTGTGACAAAAACCACTCCTTGTATTGAATTGTCTAACAACTCTGGTTTTAAAAAAATCCACAACAGTTTTCTTTTTTGGATATGCATTTTGAATTCTCAAACATTCCTAAATGTTAGTCAGGAGACATTGTATTTATTGGCTTCTCTACCTCCAAGTTGTCCCATGTTATCCTGTTAATTTACCAGAAAAAACTAAAGAAATCAAAGCACCAGACTACACAGTTCCTAAGTACATACTCATCCACACTAGACTGATTCCTCTCTTGCCTCACACAAGGCTCACCAGTGAATTCAAAAGAAATTTGATAGTACAGGATGGAATTTTTCAAAAAGGATTGACAATATATTGCTTCTAACTACATAAACCTTTTCTGGAAGCTATCCTGGAAAATGTTACAGATAGGCCAGAATAGTTTTACTGTTGACTTCAGTAGAAGAACTAGATCTGTAGTAAATAGCCTTGAAAGTCTCAGACTGTGCCAAGGTATCTTATGTGGAGGTTTGGCTAAATGTAGGCTGCTTATATTTCACTGAAACTAAAGAGATACGGAGTATTTAAATCATTCAGTCTTCTTGGGGTTTCATAGATTGTATGTCTTGGTAAAAAGCTTATCATTATGATTAGGAATCAGTTATGCTATTTACACCTGCTTCCAAACTCACATCCAATCAGGAAGCAGAACCTAGGAAACCAGTCCATTAGCTCATTTGGCCTCACTAGTATAAAAAATCCAAATCTAATTGTAATGATTGGATTATGTCAGATTCAAAGTAAACTTAGAAAAAGCACTTAATTTTCATTATTCACTACTTTTGTAGACTTCCTTGGGAAAGCATTGAAAACCATAAGGGATGAGACTTTTTTGAATTTTCTGAGTATCTTATTTGAAATGCAATCTCTATTGTTCTTATCACTGCCTTCTCTCTGTTTTATAAAAGTACTACTAGCATCCACTCATGAAATATCTATGTGATCTCAATGATAAATCTGAGCCTGAACTGGGGGCTTATTAAATCTATTTAAACAAGTTTCTGCCAGTGTTAATTAAAGTTCATACAATGCCAAGTATCCCAGTCCTTCTTCAGAAGCAGCTCTCAGGCAAGTTCCCCTGAATAACATGCATCATCTTGTCTTTGGAACTGGGGATCTCAGGCTTTTTTAAGATCACATACAGCCCACCAGTCACACCATTACAGAGAATTTATTTTTCATGTGTTGACTCTAATTTCTATTTATATGCAGGACAATCTTATTTCCAGGGGCTTTTTGGACTACCTAAATTATTTTTTTTCTGCTCTCCAGCAAACAGCTTCATTTCCTTCTTCATGATGTGATTCTTTTAAATAATTTAATCTGAGATAAAGCTTGTAAGTGATGCCAATACAGGATAAAGAGAGTCTGAAAAAGTTGTAAAGGGACCCAACAACAAAGTGATATGTGAACAAACAGCTACACCTAGTACATTAAAGTGTTATTTTCTTTTTGTGCCTCAAGTGTAGCTCAGGTATTGCCAGCACAGCATACAATTGGGTGTGGGAGATGTTCCTGAGAGTTCTTAAGTTACAGCATAACTTGCACAAGAAGAGTGTAAAATCACAAGTGCTGAGAATTTGTTAACACAATCTCTTTCTTAGGGAAAAGCTTCATAAATCCAAACAGAGCATTTTATAAAATACATTAATTATTCTTTTAGATATGATGATACACTAGTGGTTCCCATTATTGAGAATACACCAGAAGAGAAGGATCTCAAGGAAAGAATGGCACATGCAATGGAAAAATACCCAGACTCTTGTGCTGTATTGGTCAGACGTCATGGAGTTTACGTATGGGGAGAAACATGGGAAAAAGCCAAAACCATGTGAGTATAATTTAGAAATATGGTATCTTTTGCCATTGTACCTCAAAGTCTTAATGACCTGAATCTCATGTGCATTTCCAACCCCTGGACAATGATTCAGAACATTCAGTTCTGGATTTGCTGAATGCATAGGGAGATTTTGGGAATGGATTCATCCACAATTCCACCGCTTGGTTTTCCTTTCATATCAGTGCTGAGAGACAGGGATGCCAACATTCTCCTTTCATATGGACAAGTCCCTCCTCATATGAAACCTGCAGGTAATCTTTTATATGACACCTGCCAATGCTGTTTCATAGTCTTTTCTTGTCCCATTTTTTGAATTTACTTCTTCATTTGCTAATGGAAATGCAGCAAATCAAGTTCATGTAGCAAAAATGCTGGGCACTTTCCATACTGCCATCATGGAAATAAACAATAATAGAACTGTCCAGTCAGACTGTCACATGGATGATGTAAAGCTCAAGGAAAAAAAACAACTTACTCATTTTCTTAAAACACAGTAAAACTTGACCCCTACTTTACATTGCACTTTTCTTTTTCCATTCAATTTTAGGTGTGAATGTTATGATTACTTGTTTGATATCGCAGTGCAGATGAAGCAACATGGTCTAGATCCTTCAAAACAACCAGCAGGAGAAAATGGGATCTTGTAAATGATGACAACATTTATATTCAGGTGTGAATTTATCTATGGAGATCATTTGCTTGTAGGGAGAGACAACATATGATGACACCATCATTTAAGTCTGTTTTCCTACACAGGAAACTTCAGTGTTGCACATCTCCCCCGCTTGACTTAATTACCACTGCTATTGTATCTATGCCTGAAATGATGCTCCTTTACCACACAATGCAACAAAAGTATATGTATTAATGGCTGCCTATGTCCTGCTATGTCCTTTTTAAAGCTAAATTGTATCCAGCGTTACCAGAAAAAGCCAATGGAGGAAAAAAAACCCCAGCCTACTAAACTAATCTTTACAAGGATGCTTGAACAGCCACTTTTGTTCCTCAGCTTGCAGGATCAGGTTTAATTTCAATCAGTCTCAGTGAAATTACCTATATGTTGGGTTGCATTCTTTTATTTACTTCAGCAGAAATGGTTGGGTGTCATTTGATTAAGTTCCATTAATTACTGTCACTTGTTTATCTCATATAGCAAATTACCATGACTTTGTTTTCTAATGTAGTATTGATCAATGTTTTGAATGCTTTCATGACAACTACTTTAAAGTAAAAGCACATAATGTGATCAGGCAGTACTTCACATGAAACAATTCTCACGTAAGCAATATATATCTTGGTATGGCAAAACACAGTGGCAGCATAATGCTTCAGAATCTGGGACTCATGAAAAAGTTTTCATGAAAATCTAAGCACGTTTAGAGATACCAGTACTGAGACTGTAAAGAAGTTGCTAGGCCAAAGTGGTGGTCTAATTAAATAGGGTAGACTAACTTGTTGCACAGAGTTAGCCCATCAGATAATCCTCTCCACCCACAACTTTTGCATCAGAAGAGATGAGAAATGGCTGCTCAGGCAGCATGAGCTCAGAACAGTTGGGTACTTGGATCATTAGCCTTTATGCCCACACTAGAGGAGGAAGAAGTGGGATGGGAGGCTTGCTGTCAAGTGAGTCTGAGTGAACAGGTATTTGGAGTGCAGCCACTGCATACAGAGAGGATGACACTCTGGCTGCCACACCTGTACAGAGCTACTTCACAGCCCACAGCAACCATCCTCAGCCCCTGCAATTGAATAGGTTGGGCTAATGTAATGATATTAATATTCCTTTGCCTATTTCTTATGACTAAATACCTAGTTTTCAAATCGTTTAATTTTTATCTTCTTTCTCCTATACAGGTTTCTTACATGATGTTCCAGATACCACCTTAAGTGGAGTTCCAGATTCCACCTCATGCTGTTAAAACCAGAAGGTGGTGCTGTTATACTCAGCTCATTGGTAGATGTTAGCAGTCAGTTTTGACTGTTAAACACATCCAAGAAGAAAAGGAGTGTTAAAAAAAAAAAAGCTGAACAATCATTGCTATTTATGAATCTTGTCAGAGGCTACAGTAAGAGGAATGAAAATTCAGCTGCAAAAAAAGTTTTGGAAAAAGCTTGGAGAACTCGTGTCTTTTTATTTGTATGCATTAAAAATTCCTAGTTCAAGAACCTGCATTTGTTGATCCTGCTCTACTGCTACAGGATTTTACTTGTTCTAGGTCTCAATTTCTGAAAGTTACAGTAGCCTGTATTCTTGGGAAAAATAGTGAGGACAACTCCTTAATTAGAAGTTAGGGATAAAGTTTAAAACATTATTTGAACTGTTGATTCATTCATACCATGTTAATAGGTTTGTTTGTTTGTTTTTTTAAGTTAAGCCTGTAGCACATGTATTTTAAAATTCTCTTAATTGTCATTATAATGAGTAGGAAACATAATTTTATAGTGTGCATTTGTAAGTTGTTACTTAAACACTGCTCTGTGCCTTGTCTGGTTTTTACCTCTTCATTCGCCTTCAATAAGATTTTGTGTATTACAAGTTTAAACCAGCTTTTTATGACCTATAATTAGCCAGCCTAAGGTAGATTTAATCAAACTGCTCATTAAAATATAGTCTTACATATTTATGTATCTTAGTGTCCACTTTCAAAACTCTCCTAGAATGGCCCCCCCAGTGGCATCAGTCTAAGCCTTGGTTGACCAACTTTGAGTGAGCATTGAGACTCTAGTCCCAGGGGTGAATTGAGACTGGGTAAACACCAGCTGACCTTGTTTTCTGCTAGGGGCCATGCATTCCCATCACTACCCTTGCATCATCTCTGGCACTTTCTCGAGCTTCTGTGAGGTGAATTAACCATTCAAACAAAGAGAAAACTACTTCAAGAGTAAGGTGAAAAAAATTAATATATTGTTTACTAATAAGCTACTGGTAAAACACTGAATCAACTTAGAGGTGGGTCCAAAGAGAACTGGAGCTGGAGCGAAAGAGGAGGTGATTGAAGCCCAAGATAGCAGACAACGCTTCCCCCATTTCATTGGGATGACTACTGAGACTTACCCAGCTACTTGTGGACAGACATTTGCTGTGGATCTTCTGAAGAGTTCAGAAAGAACTGAAATATGTGGAAATTTTGACATTAAATCAAGAAGTTGGGAAAAAATTCCTTGTATTTTTTACCCATTAATGAGCATTGACTTTTCTTTAGCCTCCATGTCAGACTACTGTTATAGCACGACATATGCCATTGGTCTCTCTGGTAATTGCATTATGCAGTTGCACAAGAAAAGATCCCACGTTGACTTGGTGGGTATTTGTGTCCTCGCAGGAGAGTCTGTCACTGAGCTCCAGCAGAATTTTTGCAGTAAGGCATCATGGTATAAGCCAAGTGCCTGCTGACCTGATGCAACCTCCTTGGGTACCAACTGTTTCAAAGCAGTAAAATGTGGTCACCTGTTTCACGTCAGCTTGGTGTAGCCACCAGAGCTGTTGCTGCAATGCTACCAGATCTCTCTTACCTCCACATCATAGCAGCTACAGCCTGTTTTTCTGTGCTGCACAAGAGAGCATGTTCAGCATCCATTGCTGCCACACCACCAGCAGCTGCAAAGATGGCATCAAGACCTCAAGAGATGAAGCTGCCACTAAACAGAAATGATTCATTATGGAATAATCTGCCATCAGCAACTTGCTGAGTACTCCTCTACCAAGGTAACATATTCTGACCTCTCTGGCATGCTTCACGTTTTCTCGACAGCTTTGTTTTCAAATTTTCCTCTCCCTCTCAGACAGATACCAACTAAAGTGTTAAAGGAATTGCCAAATAATTCAGATAGGTCTCTTTCCCCCCCCCCGCCATGACTGGGCTACAAGACTTACCAGCATCAGTTCGAATTTAAATGGACAAAATCTTTGCCATTCTCTTCTTTCATTAGAGGAATAATCATATTTAGTGCTTTTCTGAATTTCCTTAAACAATTTAGGAACAGAAAAATAAGACTCACTGTTTTGTGGCTTATGCCACTGACTTATTTCCTGATTTGCCATCCCAAATGCTTGTTCTACCCAATTCTTGAAAGTTACGAAGCGTAGTGGTGCTCTGCTGACAGTGGCAGGTTTCATTAAGTTTGGTGTCTTGTGAACATTGGGCACATTTGTCCTTCCCTACTGTACATAGGGCTGTACCTGCAGTTTGCAACCTTTAAACCTTAGGCATCAGGTCACCTTAAATACTGTGAAATACTATTTATTGATGAGTTAACTGCCTGTTGTTGACTAATTGATACATTTTTTCATTATTAGACACCCCTTTGTCAGTGGTAAATATTTTGCAGTTACTCCACATCTTGTGAATGTATGTGGATTGTACTAAGAACCTGGGCGAAAAAATGTTATTTTTTTAGTTCAGAGATTTTGGGCAGGCTGCATATTCCTTTGCTCCACCTGAGCATAAAACACACCTCGAAGTATTTCCCAGACTTCAGAAATGCAACTGACAAGAAGGAAAAGCAGATTCCATTTCCCTTAGATTTTCTTCCCTATAGGCATGCTAACAAAAATACCCCATGAAGTGACAGTCCACTTAGTCTTGAACTCTAGTTGCCACCTGTTGGTACTGACCTTTAATTCTTTACTTAAACTGATGGATTTCTGAAAAAAAAAAAAAAGGTAAATCCCTTTTGTATTCTGATGATACCGTCAGAATAGCATGTAATTGTAGCATTCCATAATACTAATGTTTTGTAAGGATAAAGATGATTTTACACTTGGTGGTGTTTTGTTCTGCATGTATAATGACACTACAAAAGAACACTCACAAGCAAAGTGGGTTTTGCCAAAAATATTCCTCTGGGGTCCTGTTAATTACCAAAATTTACTTCCTCACCCAGCTACAATTTGCCATGCTAGCCTTTCTAAAATCTGTGTGAAATACCAAATTTCTGTAGTAATAGTTAAGTTCTTTCATATAGGATTCCAAGATGCTTAGAGTCCCATTCAGTGACATGGAAATGAGCTAAATACATTCTTCCCACGTCTGTCTGTCTGTGAACTGAACAAAGAAATCAATGACTTCACAGCTTTGGTGGCTTCATGAACTCTTGAAATGATTATTGTTACAAAGTGTTCAGAAAACTCTTACAGTTCAGCTCCAGTTATGTAGAATTAAAATATGAGCATTTCCCATACTATTTAAGCTTCTAAACTCCTATCATTTTTAAGTCATTAAATCATTTTCTGATGTTTTGTCAGCCAGCTAGATATTTTTATACATTTGTAGCAAGGACTTGATCTCCATTGAATCTGATTATCTCAGTTTAGCATCATCAGATAGGCTTATGTAAAAATGACATAATTCCCCTTTCAAGTGGGTCATCCAAAAAACTAATTAAGTTCCAGTATTTCCCAATAAAAGTAATTTCCTAGCAAACATCCTACTTGCTTTCCAAGAAGGAAATAAAACTGCAGAATACAGCATCTCGAAACATTAAGAGATAGATCTCTAATTTACAGTAAGCAGTTATGATGCCAAAATATGTCCTCTAGTGAATACTGTAACGTCTGGATATTTTTTATTTCCTTTAACTCTGAAATTGTCATTTAAAAATTGATACGTAAGAAAACCTACTGACTAGTGAAGTGATACAAATAAACCAGTAGCTTTCCTTTAAATTATTTTTTCCTGCCATTTTTTGGCAAATGTCTGCCAAAACTTTTTAAATTAAATTGAAAACAAACAAAAAACCCCACTTTAGACCACTTTAGCTGTCTTACTTCTGTATCAAGGAACAGAAGAAAATACATAGTTTGATACTAATGCTTCTTAATTTCAAAATTGCTAAAACCACCTGTGAGCTGGTAGAAGTCAAGATATCCCTACTGAATGATTCATGTCCTCTTACAAAGCTGTAAAGAAATTAGGAGAATGCTTCACTTTTGAAGCCACTTCGGATTTGTAGTTCACTGTTCTATAAGGTGAGGTAAACCCTTGCAGGCTTGGTTTTGTTTTCTTTCACTATGTGTAAGGTGAAATAAAAGTTGTGCCTTACAGACCTGGGCTGTGTCCAAGGACAGCCCTCTGAGCTGAGGCATACTTTTATAGCAGAGAATATTATAGAGGTGCCTGGGACTGCTTTGCTACCAGCTAATCAAAGCTTTCAGAGGTCAGTGACTCTGTTTGGTTAAGTTTGTCAGTGACTCTGTTTGGTTAAGTTTTTGTTTAGTTTTAAATCAGCTTAATATTAAAAGCTTAATTTTACTCCAGAAGAATGTTTTAAAAAAGCAAATTTATAAGTCCCTGAGTCTAAAAAAATGCTCTCAGACATTTATTCTGTTACTACCCATGGTTTTACTACATAAATAAAATCTCACTATTTTTTGGTTGTCATCATTAGCACAGGGACCTGTTCCTGCTAAATTTGAATGCTAGTGGTTCATCAAACTGAATGCATCACTGAAAAATTATTTTGGAGGTAAAGCCCAATAGCCAACTGTTGTAGTTCCACTAGAGAATTTTAATCTATTGAAAACGAAACCAGTTCCAAAGTTGGTTGTTTGTGGGTTTTTTCCTATGTGTCTTCAGACTTAATCTGGCATCTGCTAGGTTTTTCTAGAGCGGATAGAAAAAATTGGCGACTGGCTAGTGCTCTATACAAAAAATGGGCTGAGCATGTTTGACTAAATGGGATTAATGGGGAATCATGGAAATTAGGATTGCCCAAATATCGTTTGCAAACACTCACTTGCTTTACTTATGTATATGTTGGTTTTTTTACTCTAAGATACTGTGCTATTATACTAGCCAGTTTCTCCCATCTGTGACAGAAAAAAAAATAGAGTTTAATCTCCAGAAACAAGATCGACAAGAATTTATTTAAATAGTTAAATTCTCACTCTGTAATGAACCCTAGATTAGCTCTGATTTTTCTAATGGTAATTTCTGGTAATTACAGACAGAATACACTGGATTTAGAAGAAAGAATAGGTCTTACATTTAAAGCAAAGAGCTGGAAGTCTAGATTTTGTGGCTGATTCAAGTGCTACCTTAAGGTCATGCCTTGAACATTTCACTTTGATGGCAGTTTCAAAAGAGCTTTTATAAATCAGGCAATACCCTAAATCCCACTGAGAAGTTACATGCTTAATTTCATTAGGTTCCCCTGTTACTCCAAGGATTTAGCTGCCTGTGCTTTAATTAGGGGGTTAAAAAGGAGGTGGGGGGAGGGGGAGCACCACTAGTGCTAGCTGACAAGATATCACTAGTATAATCCAGATTGATAGTAAATGCTTAATTGGTTTGGGTTTTTTGGGGGGGTTTGTTGGTTTGTTTTTCCCTAAAAAGAAAGATGACCTCTTATACTAGAAACCTTTAGCTTAAGAAAAAGGTTACCTAAAATAATTTCACCTACCAGAGAGTTACAAAACAAGAAATCAGGAACTGAGCTTTCCTGCTTACTCAGAGATGTACATTAATACCACCACAAGTAACACAATACAATTTTTGTGACTTCAGTTCCGCCCCTACCAAGAGATACCAGCCGTTTGTCTTTCCAGATGAAGCACCTGATTCTTAACTGCCTGTTTTCCAGACAAAGCAGGTTACCCTCACAGTCCCCATTTTGATGCAGTTCCTGAAAACAACATCATTGCAGTAAGTTTAAGGAAGGTTTTCCTCCCTCCTCTATTTTCCTTACAATCCTTGAAATCAAATGTAAACTTAATACAATTTGCATTCTAGTTGAACTTTCATACTCCAGAATATTTGTGTGTTAGGAAACTTAACTCTTTTCCGATTCAACTGCTACATCCCTGACATAGCCCAGCATATCCTGTTATTTGCATGTTTGCAAAATGTTGGTACTTAGAGGGTTAATGTGCCTTTTGTACCTCAGACACACTAAGATTTTGCAAGCAAATGTCTGTTGGTTGCAAGAGCATACGAGCAAGTATGAGACTAATTTCCTGCTAAGGAGTCGCTACATTAAAAGGATATTTGCATAATCATAGACTAAGATAATGTAGGGAAAACCCCAGAGATCATTCTGATGCCAGGATTAAGCCAAGCCCAACATGTAATTTATTTGAATGCATGAAAGCTGCTTCTTATCATTCGCTTCTATCTCAAGTCCCCAAGCACTTTAGTTGGCAGCAGCAGGCTCTAACTCCTCCTGCCTAATTCATTATCCTCAACAACTTTTAAAAGGGTTATTTTAAGTTTAACTTAACTGTCCCTGCAATTTAATTCATAGAAAAAAAATAAATTCATTTTATGACTTGTTTCACATGTTTAAAATCAAGCTACTTCATCTTCTGGGTCATTTTAGTTAATGTCCTTGCCTTCAGGTTATGATAACTTCTGAAAAATCTACATGTACCACAAAAAAAAAAAGTTCGGGACAAGACCTATGAAGCCCATAGCCAAGAACAATGAGATTTCATAATGCAGGTAGCTTTTTCAACTTCTATATACATAAAGGAGTGTCCACATAGGAGTTTAGCAGAAGGTCCTCAAGATAAAGTATATTAGCAATTAAAAATCCAGGCACTTAAATGTTTCCAAACAGACTGATAGAGAGTCAGGGCTGGAAGTCCCCGACTTCCATTTTAAATCCAGTCGCATGCTTTAATTTTTTATAGGGAGAATGCCATTGCCAAAGTAAAGAATTTGTCACATTTGTCACCTGATACTTCCTCCCTGTAAACATGCTTAGAGGCTTATGGCTAGGGTGCTGCAGAGGTGTCTGAAAGGTTATTTATTTTTTACTGAACTTAGATGAGTAAGTTATTTTAACCCAAAAGTATAGTTGCCAGGAAAAAAAAAAAAAAAGGAAGAAATAATAAAAAAAGAAGGAAGAAAAGCAAACCACCAAAACCCAAGGCTACTGTCATGCTCGTTTGCCATGGTTAAAACAAAAGGGGATACTAAAGAGTTGTGTAGGAGTATGAAGAGAGCAGATGCTGCTTCTAAAATGCATCAGAAGGATGAGAACCTGTTCAATAGCGCTTCAGTGACGGCTCAATCTATCAAGCCTCAAGCCACAGTGTAAGAGGGGAATAATATTTCAAGTGAGGGAAGGGCAAACATGATAATAACAAATTATTTAATTGTAGTAAAGGCAAGAAATGAGAATATAATTAAGGTCTCAGACACCTAAATAAGAAAGCATTTAGTAGCAGTGATAGTAACATCAGCAGATAAACACAGTTCAACAAATAGGATGATGCCCACTGTCTATTGCTTTTGAAGCAGTAAGAAAACACTTTCATGGTACTAGAAAATAGTAATTAAAACAGTACAATCCTAGTAGTCTGAACTGTTAGTCAAGTGTTAAGTCATATAGTAACATACATTAAGATATATTGTCTTGTTTGAAATTTCTAGTCCTCAGCAGGCAAGACTTCTATTTTTGAAAGAGAAGGTCTAGATATTCTAAGTAGTTAATACAACACAGATTCCTCCTAAATTTTGGAAATACTAAACCCAAAACTATCACATACCAAACTCACATTACACAGAATTAAGTACCAAATAGAATAACAATACATTGCAACCTGTTCCCATAAAGAATGGGAGACTGTCATTCCAGCTAGATTTGAGTTTAATCCCTCTCCATAATATATAGCCCATGTTAAACTCTACCTTGATAAAGGTTGCTAGGCTGCAACACTGAGACCAAAGATGTGGCTTTTTGCCATGCAAGAGCATTATGCAAGCTCTCTCTAAACATGTTTCTGTCTATGTGGAAATCTATGCAGAAACCTATATGAAGAAATTTATCATAAGGTTTAACCTCTGGGAAAGAAGCCTATTTCCCAAAACTACTTTGCTTACTTCCTTTGTTACCGATAGGCCATTCACAACTTCACTTCGAGAAATCCTCCAAAGCTCTGTGCATCTCTGCAATGTTTCTATCTACCTTACTCATCTGTACAGGTCTCTAATATTTTTTTTTTTCCCCTCATAACATATTCAAAATTGATCCTAACACAGAGAATACTTTTAAGTTTTCTCCATGGAAGAAGGGTCCACACATGAGAACTGCTTCAGGATAAAAGGAATACAGAATATTCATATGCCATAAAAAGTTTCCATCATAAGCAAAATTAATTTCTTCACTGAAAGCATTATCAAACATTGAAATGGTCTGCTCAGGGCAGTGGTAGAGTCACCATCCCTGGAGGCATTTAGATGGTGTGTGGACCTAGTGCTTAGGGACATGGTTTAGTGGTGAGCTTGCAGTGTGGGGTCGAACGTTGGACTAGATGATCTTGAAGTTCTCTTCCAAACAAAGACACTCTGTGATACTGTGATTCTGTGAATGAGCACAGGAGTCCCAAACAGAGGAGAAAAAAAAAAAAAAGCTATAAAGCATAAGGAATGGATATCAAAATCCCAGAAATTCAACTACTGCAGGGAATATAACAAAACCAATCTTGGATGGGTGGGAAAGAGAAAACACATGGTAGAGAAAAGCAGCCATGAAGAGCTCAAGAGAAGTGTCATGAAGGTGGCAAACAGCTAAGTGCCCAGACTTAGCCTTGTGCTACAGATGTCAGTTGGGGCAAAGGAATATTTCCCATTACAAGATTAAGTTTGTCATACAATAAGCTGTGAGACGTAGATGCAAATTTCATATGCTCAATAAGAAGCTAATAGCAAGATGAAGAACTTTATGGTCCATCCCACGAGCATCATCTTAGTTACAGGTGTAATTATCTTTCCTTAAGAAAAAAAGATAATTAATTCAGGATATTTCTAATTTGCATATTTAATTAAAATCTTGAGCTACTATTTTAAACTACAGTTGACTGAGAGAGATACATTTTTATTTTTCCATATTTTTTTTTTTTTTTACAGAATGTTTTCATTCTTCATCATCCTGAAGATGGAAATCATAGAACTCAAGATTCTGCAACTAGGGAAATAAACTTGTTTTTAAGGAAATAAAGCAAAGACAGAGAACTGGAGGGCAGCAGAGATCGCTGAAATGCTGTTATCCAGAAGACATTAAAGTCAAGATAGTTTCTGTGACCCACCTAAGCTTTGAAAAGGTTTTGTATTTCCTTATGCTCCTTTCAGGTACTTATGGCTTGAAAGTTCTATCCAAAAAAAAGAGGTAGATTTCAGATACTTGTAATGGACTTCCTTGTAAAAACATGTGCAAAGATAAAAGATTTTAATTTTTAAAACACAAGCTGTATGTTATGTAGAATAATCAACCAGTAGCAAGCAACATAAACATCAATAGATCTTTTATCTTAAACCGTATCTGGGTGTTAGACTGAACACAGCACAGAGCAGCCTCCTCCTATTTGAGAAATCTCAGCCTAGAATCCATTCCTAAAGATGGATGCGTAAACACTGCCTTGAAAAAAAAAAAAAAAAAAAGAAAAAAGAGTCACTTTTTTAGTTTATTTCTGAGAAGGAAGTACCAGCTACTTCAAATTGTACCCAGGTAGTGAACGGTCTCATTCAGAATGATGAGAAACTGGTAACTTTTTGTAATGAGGAGGTGCAACCCACTTTCTCCCATCTCCCTGTAAAGAGCTAAAACTTCACTTATTCTAATTTCAGAGGGAGTACTCTTATTCCTTCTTGCTGAAGATGCTGTGGAACTATTCACTGGCTCAGAAAGACACAGCAGTGGGCACCTACGAATCCTCAGCAACCAATATATCATTTACCCAGGGGAGGGGAATCTTGAATTCTAATCTGTGTTTAATTTGCAGATATATACTTGGATCTGTGCCCCACTTTTTTAGCTTGAACTAGAGAAAGATGAGTCAGCAGAAGGAGCTTAAAGTGCTGTCACTCAAAGCTTTTTCTCATGGGAGATGAAGATATGAAAGATACCATCAGAGGAAGCAATGAAAGTGTATTGGAGATTTTTGAATAAGTGTCATTTATATAACATGGGATATACAAATCTACTTTTCTGTATCACTTAGTTGTGAGAAATATTTTATTCGGCGCCTGACCTAGATGTCCTCATACTCTATCTAAAGATATATTAAGACTCTGGATCCTGAAAGGGCTTATGTTTGATGTAGGCGTTTGGTTACTCAAGGCTTTTGGTGACTGTACACCATTAGAGGAGAAATTTAGATGACAAGGGAAAAACCTATGGATTAGATACGTCTAACAGAAATACCTAGGATGCTTGAGAATAGGCCATGATACTTGCAATGGCACTTTGAATAGGCACTTAAGAATAAATCTGAAGAAGAGAGCAATTATGGCTTCCATGCCTTGATTTTAACAAAAACCTCCTTTGCTTTCCATGATTCTTTTGGTCCTGAAATGAATGACAGATGCTTTTACCAATCATCTATCTTGCAAATTCTTCATTTTTCAAATTAGTAACCTCTAATAAACACACCCCTGTAATTTGCATTGATAATCCTTTTCCCTGGAAAAGTGGGTGTTGCTGCAGAACACATGTAAAGGTTGCTCTCCAGCCAGTTACTACTGAAAAAAGCACCATGCCAGTAGCTATTATGACTCAATAATAGATTGAAATCTCCTGTTATGTGTTAATATGGGATAACAACTCCCTTAGAATTTCCATTAATAATGAAACACTTTAATGAAATACAGACAGTACAACAACTGCTGTGAACTTCTAGCAGACACTATTTCTGCAAGATCTCTGTATTACATTAGCACTGAAGACACTGCAATTCAATCTTCCAGACACCCAGGAAAAATGATAACAGGACCAAGTCAAATGCTGACATGCATAAAAAAATGTAAATGCAATTACAAGACAATAAAGTAACACAAATATATTGTGCCTTTGTGAATATGTTGCTGTGTAAAATACTGCATTGTTCTGACAAGAAAGAGGTTAAGTTCAACTGAAATAAAAGAAAAAAGCCCTTTGAGTGTGTTATAAGAGGAAGGAAGATTGTTGTACCCATTTAACAGCATTATTGTAATTGGTGGAGTCTTCTAGTCTAAAGAAGTGACTTAACACTGATAAGTTTTTATCTGGAATATGAGTATCCACTTCAGGACTTGAATGAACAACCGCTTATTCATGCTCTACTTTATTTTCGTATTGATCTTTATGTAGATCAGCTGTGGTCCTTTCTGTCCGTATGCAGTCATGGATGATAAAATGCACGGGAAGAAACTATTGATTCGAAGATGCTTTCAAGAAAATTGACCCCCAAGAATGGTTGGTTCTTTAATTTTTAGAAAATCTATAGTTCGATTTTCTCTGTTAGCAATCCAATATTCATTTACATGTTGAAAACGTAGAATCTAATTAGTAGATGCATTGATTATTTAATTTCCGCTCCCATTAACAGATGCTGATTCTACCATTGTATCACAATTAGAAGTTTAGATTTGGAGGTAGTTAACTCAGAGTGACAGGACAGTAGAACTTTTGCTTTGTAAATGAGCTAGAACTAAGCATGTCTTTCACCATGTACCTCAAATTAGAAACTCTCACCCAAATCATTTACCACAGAGGAGGACAGCAAACCACCAAAGACTATCTGATTATTTATACATGTCAATGAAGTACCTCTTTTCTTCCTCCTTCTGCCCAAGTTGTGCAGCTTTCCCCATTGTCCTGCAGCAGAACATGGGTGGAATTCAATGAAGGCACTTATTCAAAAATGAGGAAAAATTGAGTAAGCTATGCTAAGTGTTCTCAGCAATCTTTATGGAGGTAGTAGGGGTAGCCTTTTCTTGACATCTTAGCATGGGATTTTACACACAAGCATTTTTCCCAAGTGTTGTTCTGTTTGCACGCTGGTCAATTACACGATTACTGGAGAATAACAAGCACAGAAAGTGTTATCTTAAGTTAAACAAGCAAGTTACTGCCATTGCTAATAGTGTCACTGAATAATTACCACCAAATAATTTTTCTTTTTCCACAATAACTATGCAATTAACTTGTGTGCCTAGTGTTAGTTCAAGATGAAGGCACTGTTCAATTTACTTGAGTTATGCAATACAGGTGTTCTGTAGTTGACAAAACATACTGTAATCTGAGATCATTGTGATTTCAGTGGAAAGATACCCACTCGAAGTGGCCAAGGATTAGTAACCATAGAGAATAAACTGTTCTGTCTGGAAAAGTACAAAAGAAAAGAGAAGAGAGAGCACTCAGAGGGAATAGGTATGTATATCAGTAGGCCTTGTATCAGTGGAACTCCTAAAACTTCTATTTTTTTGGACGGGAGTAATGCTTTTCATACTGACCCTCACTCACCTCATCCTTCTGGACAAGCTGTGCAACTGTGAGGTGAGTAGGTTCACATGGTGCTGGGTGAAGAACTGGGTGGAGGAAAGAGCCCAAAGGGTTGTAGAGAATGGGGCTACACGTGGATGGCAACTGATCACCAGTGGTATTCCTGAGGGTTTAATTCTAGGCCCAGTGCTGTTCAACATATTTGTCAATGATCTAGGTGCAGGAGTTGAATGAACCTTTAGCAAGTTTGCTGATGATACCAAACTGGGAGGTGCTGTTGACTCTCCTGAGGCACAAGAGCCTTTGCAGAGGGATCTAGATAGACTGGAACCCTGGGCAATGATTAAAGGCATGAAACTTAACAAGTCCAAATGCTGGATTCTGCACCTGGGATGGAGTAATCCCAGGGACAAGTATAGACTCTGAGAGGAGTGGCCCTGCAGAAAGGGATTTGGGGGTGCTGGTTGACAACAGGCTCAATAAGGATCAGCAGTGAGCCCTAGAAGCCACATCCTGGGGTGTATCAAACACAGTACAATCAGCTGATCAAACGAGGTGATTATCCTGCTGTAGTTTACATTGATGTGGACTCACCTTGAGTACTGTGGGCAATTCTAGGCTGCATAGTATAAGAAGAATGTGAAGGTAATTGAATACATCTTAAATGAGGGCAACAAAGATGGTGAAAGGGCTGGAAGGAATGTCCTACTGAGAGGGGCTAAGAACTTTGGCTTTATCTAGTCTGGAGAAAGGGAGGCTGACCTGACAGGTCTCTACATGTTCCTGAGGAGGGGAAGTAGAGTCAGAGGTGCTAAGCTCTTCTCCCTGTAATCCAGTGATAGGATGCATGTGAATGCTTCAAAGCTGCATTGGGGAGATAAACCTTGACTTGACATTAGGAAATATTTCTTTACATGGTGGTCAAACACTGGAAGAGGCTTCCTAGAGAGGTGATTGATGTCCTAAGCCTGTCAATATTTAAGAGGCATTAGGACAATGACCTTAAATAATATGCTTTAACTTTTGGTCAGCCCTACAGTGGCCAGACAGTTGGACTAAATGATCACTGTATGTCCTTTCCAACTGAAATTCTATTCTATTCTGTATTGTCGCAAAACTGAAAGTATCCAGTTTCCTTACATGGCTTAGGCCAAAACACTGACTGGACAGAGACACATTTTCCTTATCTTCAAAAGAAGGATAAAATTCCTTTCTGTTATGCTTTGTAGACTGTGACCAACATAACATGTCCTAATGCTCAATTCTGACTGCCTAAGTGCAGTTAATAAATAAGTATATCACTGGGGTAAAAGGGGGAGGAATATGCAGGGGAGAATAAAGGCAAGAAAGGAAATGAAAAAGGAAAAAAATAAGCCTATTGAAAAAGTCAAACATGACAAAGACTTCAAGATATCAAGACATACACACACACAAAAAAAACATTAGAAAAAAATATAGAATGAAGGACCTACAACAAGAGTATCTAAAGGACAGAAAAATATCAGAGCTTAGAAAAACATGTGCTTTCTAAATACATGATAACAGATGTTGATAACAGAAAGAACAGTGTCTGTGTCATGAAACAATGACTACCCTGTTGCAGACCATCCACTTTCCCCATGCTAGAAGAACAAGTTTCTTTCCCCTGTAATTGACTGAATTTCTCCACAGTGTAGCCAAACTTCCTGGACCCCCGTGAGATAATGAGAGCTCTACAGTGCAGGCATCCCCAAAGAGCAGAGTAGCCCTTGGAGGCTAGAAAGTTCAGCACTAATTAAATTAACTAATTCCACAAGATGGTCAGAGATGACATTTACAGTTTGTTCTTGGGTATGTGGTGCAGCTAGCACATCATTCCTGATCCCCTAGAGCAAAGGTAATTACTTTTGTTCCTCTTCCCTCTCTATGGAAGCTTCCAGAGTTAGTCATTTGTACAGATGAATATATCAGCCAGCAATGATTGAAGTGATTGGTTCTGACTTTCATTCCTAACCTTTTTGTTGATGTTGATTCAGTGCATTATCCTCCCTCTCACACTGATCTTCACGCTACTCTAAAATAGCCAGAATAAGCACATGGAGATGGTACCAGCTTGGTAACAGTTCTTGGGGTAGTAAGGGCCTAGGACTTCCAGCTAAAAAAAAATTAAAAAAAAAAATCTGTGGGCGCTGTAGGAAGAGAGAATAAACAGAGGAGACAGCTTTGGGATAAAAGGCAGCAGCTGTGAGGAGCAACCTGCTGGAAGAAGTCTTTCATGCCTGGCTGGGAATTAGCTACAATTTTAACACTGAATTATCTTAATCTCAACAGGATCTTCTTGTTTTTGTTAGAAAATTGACAGCAATCCAAAGAAGCAAGGTTCAGAACCTTTCAAAGTGTTGTTAGTCAGGGACACAACTTGGGGTGGTTTATTCAGATAGGGGGACAATTTAATAACAACAGGAATCTTATTTTTCAGAAAAATAGTCAGGACCCTTAAGGATCAGCTAGTGTTCCCCCTTTCTCAGGATATGACCTTATTTTGTAGAACTTATTATGCTAACAATAAAAGTGACTACCTCATCTTCCTGCCTCTCAGTCCACATACTCAGTGCCTCTAATTCACATAAAGTCCTTGGTGCAACACCTATATACGTGAAGCACATACAAAAGCTGCATATATGTTTTGGTTAAAAAAAGTGATCTGGTGTGTTCAAGAAATTTGTTATAAAAAGGAAGGCAGAACTCCAGCTACAGTCAGCTGAGTAAAAAAGGTTTGGTAGAAATTCCTTTTTTTCATCCCTGGGGCTGGCTAATCAACAGCCTGGAAGCAAAGTCTAGGTCCTGACTTTCTAGCACATCCTGCAAAACTACAAACTAGAGTAATCAGGCCAGCTAATTCAGAAATACTGATGTGGGGAAGGATGAAGATCTAGACTGGATTTGGATGGTTTTATGAAGTTACTGCTGCATTGTGCAAACACATCTGTATCTCGATCCTTTATATCGGGACAAGAAGAAAAGTAACCCCTCAATTTGTGCAAACAGCTAATAGAAACAGTCCTATAAACTGGGATAGTCAGGTACAGCATGCATGGATTTTTCATACAGGGCAAGTATATAAACAAATTATTCCCCAACGTAGGGAACCACGCCTACTCCGCACACAATTACATATTTTATGTTCTACATGAAAGAATATACTGCAAATGCATCTTAGTACAAAGTTTAAATAAAGAGTTACCAAGTAATAATTAACTCAACCTGTCATTTATTATGATTAGACACTAAGGTAAGGTCAGTTTCTTTTAATGCCTCTCAAAGAATGTGCTCATTTTAGAACAGGCACAACCAGTTACACAGAGGTCTCAAAAGACATAGTGTTCTCCTGGCTTAGTGATGCACAGTGTATTCCTTTTTGTTGCTGATTTTGACCCAATTATTGATCTCACAGCCAAGGTGAAATGCTAAAAGCCTAGTCACACTGAGGTCATATGACCCAGGATTTTCACCTGTAACCTCTTCTATGAGGTTTAACCAAGGATCTCTTCACTTCTGCGATGAGACACTTTTCACTGCAAGACAGGGTATGTCTCTCTTCTTCAAACATGAGGACTCCCAGGTTACATTTTATTCTTATGCTCCATTAATGTGGGAAGCTTTTTGTGCCCAAGTGGTCAACGAGAGGTTAGTAACAACCAAAAAAAAAAAAAAAA
>VWZY01013373.1:109111-128664 GCA_013399075.1 Chloroceryle aenea
AAAAAAAAAAAAAAAATCAGACCTAAGTATGGAGAAATGAATTTGCTATGTACTAAAAAACATCTTACAATAGAAATATCTTTTGTTTTAAATTCCTAGATGGCATTTTGAAAGCAAGCTCTGTAGACTTACACTTTCATAGTTCCTCAAATCTATTAGTGCTCCTCCCTACTACTGGGCAGGATTTGTCTGGTGATGAGATTCTGTTGTGGCACCCCAGTGCATTCTCTGCTGCCTACTTCCTCCCAGTGCACTGCAAATCACCTACCAGTGAAGCCTTATTTTCAGATTTTTGGGTTACAGATAATACTAATCTTACAAAGTTATTATTTAATATTTATATTATAGGTGCACCTAGAAACCTCAAATAAAAGGATTTAATTTAATTAGGTGTTTTTCAAACAATAATAAGAAAGAGTTCCTGCATAAGAGATCTATTCTTATTGGCTGGGATAAAAGAGACAGATGGAACAAATAAACCACAAGGTGGGAGTGGATTGGAAACACTGAATAACTGTAAAGCAAACATACTTCACTACAGCTCACTACTTGCCTAACTGCTGGGAGTGGTTCACAAGCACCACAGCAGAAAAAGGTTTTGAGAAGTGATTTAGAGGAGAATAAGGCATCAGCTTTGTGAATTTTGGCAAGGACTTGTTTCCACTCCTGGGTACTGCAGCAGAGAAAAGATTTTAAGACTTCTGTCTGTCACTGAAAGAAGCACAACTGTTCAAGAAGTAGCACTAGGTGACCAGCCCTCACTTTAACAAATTAATTGTTGTACCTTATGGTGAAATATTATTTTGCTAATTGACTTAAACCCATTTGACATCTATAAACTGAAAAACAGTTTTAATTTTCATCTCCTGTGAGTACATATAATTATATTCTCTCTTTGTTGTTTATCCTGAAGTTGATCATGCTCCAGTAGGGCTGGAGTCCAGAAAACATAACTTTATGTTGAAATGCAAATTGCACAATAACCATCATCATAGAGACTTAAAGGGAGAATTATGAAATTTGTTATAATCTTGTTGGCTTTACAGGACATTTTAAACCAACATATACAAAAATAGTATTTTGTGAAGTAGAAAATGTGACTGCATTTCACAAAATCTCAAGTCTTCCACAACTTCCAGGGTTGAACAAGATTGCTTCTTTTCCACTTTTATGATTTCAGTGGAGACAGTTGTGGTCTGTGTTATTATAAATGTTATCTGACTTAGATTGCACTTAAAAATCTAAACTTAAATCAAGTAAAAATCTTAAAAATATAATCATTTAGTTCTCCTAAAACTAATAGGATTGGCAGTTGGCAATAGGAACACATCTCCTCCTCTGTACCCTACTCCCATGTATGCTATTCTAAGTTTGACTGTTCATGCATCAGCCCCACATCCCTGGTAGAACCATCCCTCTCCCACTGGTCAGGAATTTTCACTCACCTAGCCACCTTTAACCTCTTATTTAGACCCAGACCAGATTTGTTGCTCAGGATCCTTCTACTGATGTAACAGTAAATGAAGCATGATGCCGGTCAAACTTTAAAGCACCCAAATCAAAACATTTGTACACAAATCTTTTCTCTCCCCTCCTTTATTTACATCTAATCTATTCCTTTTACAGTTTGCCATGCATTTCCTACGCTTACCTTCTGTCATCAATCTGCAACACATTTTTCATTGATTAATGACTTATCCATACCATGTGCACCTATGCTAGCTCCAATCATTGTCCAATCATTGTCTGCACCATGTGTTCATGCTGTAAGTATGCAAAGGCTATATTCAGTCATTTTGTGTCTTTCATGCCATTATTAAAAGACACATGCAGACCCTTTGATGGACTATAAATAGCCTGATAAATCACCTCCTCCCTAGCTACCCAGTCAACCTCTCAAGCACCCCATCACTTCAGTTGCGCAGTTCAAATAATTGTCTCCTATTTTTTCCTAGGCCTCAATTACATTGTTTTCACTGACACCTATAAAGTTTTATTTCAGGAAACAGGAGAATTAACCACAATCTTTATTTACATCCACATAAAATATAACTTAGCTAGAGTTGTTAAAGCACCTGGAGCAGGTTTAGAAACATAATTACAAGATCACAGAATCAGTCAAAACACCAGCTGCTCTTTCTCTCCTATATCTCTTCCATCAGCTACATATCATTCACTGTTTAGTGAGAAGATTCAGTAAAGATTAAAACTCATCCTAAACCATATCTATTATGCAGTCATTTCTTTACCTTGCTGCTGTAGCTAAGCATCTCTTGTACAACCTTTGGAAAGAGGTTGTGAGGCCTGAGTAATCAACTTCTAAAAAGAAGCATTAGTATCATCTTCCATAATGAAGCCCAGATTCCTGCACCCATAACACAGGTCTACCACTTCAATTGCTCTGAAACTACTTAGAAGGAAGCCTACCCTTCCCACCAAGTGGAAAAACAAAGAATTAATCATCCAAATAAGATCTAAAATAATTCTTACTATATGCAATTGTCTGATAGGTAGAAAAAATATTTTTAAAGGTCAATAAATATGTGGAATGCAGAATTAAATACTGATTAATCATGATAGGACTGGTAGTTGACATGCGAGCAAGTTAACCACCTAGTGCTGTAAATAATTACTACTCTTCTGAGTTTAAAATCCATGAGTACAAGAAGGGAGGCATATGTTTAAAGAACCGAGTGATTTTTTTTATACACATGGATGAAAAGGGATGCAACAGCGTTCTTCCAGGCAGTCTGTCAGGCATTGGCTACTGTCCACGTTGAGGGCAGTTCAAGAGGAAGATTTACAGTTTCGCCTAGGACACTTTCAGACCAACCAAGATATTTCTGCTGATCCAGTGTGGATTTGGATCAGAATGCATTTTGACTGTTACATGTTCAGAAATGCAGGAAAGCCGTGACAAGATTTTAATTGGCAATTAACTATACATGGAGATTTCTAGGAATGTGGATCCTGTACATTTTCTTTACATGGTCTTCAGAGAGTGGGAGGCTGGCAAAGAACTCTAGCCCTAGCAGGACTGAAAATAGGAATGGTGCATTATTGTACACCCAAAGTACACCCAAAAAACATCAATGCAATCCAGAAACCTTAGTAAATGGATTCTACACTAAATGTAGGTTAACATAACAATTACCTGTGATATTTAAAAATCAGCTTTGTGAATTACTGGATGCATGCAAGTGTACATACTTTTATTATTTCTTTTATTAACAATTTATTCTACAGTGGAATTATTTATGGGTACCTGCCTGTAATGTACTTTCCAAACTGGTTAATCATTGACTGCAACACCATAAAATCTTGCTGTATTTTCTCCTCATTTGGTGATGGAAAAATATGTGCAACTATTTCTCAGTAACAGTAGTAAAACCATGAAGCCTTGATGCAACTAAGGACTGGAGAGTGAGAAAGACTCTCCAGGTCTGCACTTAGACTGTCCTTTCAAAGGACTCAGAAATTCGATAGATTGGCTTGCTGGCTGTTTGACTTTCTAAATACAACGTTTAGCTATGTGTACAAAAAACAAGATTCTCCTCCCACCTTTTTTTTTTTTTTTTTCCCCCTCCTCTGTTTGTTTTAAGCTGGGTAAAAACTGATAAATATCTGTCAACAAGCAGCACATCAAATAGCAGTGTGAATCTTCGGTATATCAAAGGGCAAGAGATCATAGAACAGGCAGCTATCTAAAATGTAGCCAGATTTTCCAAAGGGCTCAAGGATAATTTTTTCAAGTGCTCGGCATCCATCTCTATAGGCAAATTTTCAAAAGTGCTCAAAGCCATGCATGCTGAAAGTCTGTAAGAATGCTGCAAGTTGTTTTGGTCCTTAAAAAGAAGCCAAGCTCTTTGAAAAGCCTGTCCTTTTGAAATATTTCTGCTAGAGGATATTACAGCATCCCTCAGTTATTATGCTGGCTTCTATATGTATCTGTAGATCTCTAAAATAATCTTATTGTAAGCCTGATTTTTGTTAAATGGAAAACAAACAGTCATTCTGGAACATAACACTTTCATTTTGTTATTTTTGAAATGGCTTCCTAGGCAGCCTTTATATGATATACTTCATCCTTGGTTTTTGGAAATGTTATATCATAAGGACATGTCATTTTTTCATTGAATCTATTTGTAGAGCAGACATTCTAATTTGTTCCTTTTATACATATCTTTCTTCCTAAACTATTGCCTATTTTCTTTACAGCAAATATTGTGACTTTTACAAAACAAAATTATATCTGACATGTCTTATTCAAATTGTTCTGTTGGTTTTTGGAATACTGCAACTACATTTTGCTAAACCCTTACTTCAGGGTAAAATACAAAGAATGGCCTCAGGAAACAGTACTGACTGTTGTAGTTATCAATAAAAAAATAAAGAAACTGGAAGAAAATAGAATGCAATTTAACAACAGGGTCAAGGGGAAGATGCGACACTTACCCAGATACGTTCAACTGTACAAAAACAGAATGGGGAATGACTGCCCAGAAAATACTTTTGAGTACATGGAAACAGGGCATCTACGTGATCACAGGATGCACTTGAGTAAACATTATGTTGTCACAACAACGGAAAATTAGAGAGGCTAATATCAGCCTCTCTAATGTGCAAAGTAGAGCACAACCTGACAGACAGAAATACCTGCTTTCAGTGTTACTAAGACTTTAGGTGGAATACTGAGCCTAGGGCTGAGAACCCCATTTCATCAAATATGATATCTGGAAGTGACATAGAGGAGATCAAGAAGGGGCAGGGGACTTCAAAAGACTGCAAGACCTAAAACTTCCTAGCTAAAAATAAATTAAAAAATAAAATATAGAATATTTGGTACAATTGCTCTTGCATAAAGTATAGTTATTATCTCTTGATCAATGACACCTCCAGCTGGGAGGAGTGAAATTCCAAGGTGCTAATCAAGTCTGCCAGAACTGGCAATATATTGATATATTTCAGGGAGGGGCAGTAGTAGGTGACTGAATTATCCCTTGCAAATGGAGAAGAAAAAGAAGAGAAGGTTTGCTCTACTGAGATGGAGCTGGGGAGGGCTCAGTGCCTGATCCTCAGTAGCAGTGCAGAGAGGAGGGCTGAGCAGGAATGATGCATAGGGTCATGTTGACGAGAGTTAGATGTACCTTCAGGGTCTGAAAGTGAATCCCCTTAGGAGACAAGATCACCCTAAGGTGATCTGTTAGAGGCATCATGACCAGGAAGAGGGGTATTTCCTGTGGGAGATTTCAGTCTGCGCAGTGTGACAACCAACAGTCATGTAATGTTAGGCATTTCAGCAAACAGCAGAAACTTTTAAACATTTAATGAAATTACTCATGATATGACTAAATTCTGAAGTGTTTTAACACAAACCTAATTTAAGCATGCCTTCTCAAGATGCAAACTAACAGCGGACAGGAGAGCAAAACCAAGAGGGTGAAAGCAACTTGGCAATGTTCATCTGTCCCCAAACTGAAGAAGTCTGTGCTGCTTTTCAAAGCTGATGACACATATCTCATGCTGTTACCTTTTGCAGCTGCCGTTTCTGCAGAAGAGTGTACATCTAATCTTAAAATGTATCCCAGAAGACTACTAAGTACAAGATCGGTTTCTGACTGGATATAAAGGAAAAATAAAAGTTCAGTGAGAAAAATGGAGTGTTTGAACAGGTCACCAAGAAAGGTTGGGGAACATGTGACATTGAGGGCTTTTAAGAACAAACTGGGTAAAGCCCTGTACAACACGGTCTGCATTCATAATTCACCTTTCTCTGTGATGGGGCTCAGACCAGAGACCTCCTGGCATCCTTTCCCAACTTCATGTCTCTGTGCTGACTTTATGAATTAACCTTTCCTCAAGGGTACCAGCCTTGGAGGTGGCTTCTCTTCTAAATCCATTTGCAAGAGAAAGCTTCATTGGTCAGTGTGTACTGTGGGGTCCTTGCCTAGGGTAAACATTTCATGAGGCCATGTCTCTACACACAAAGTGTGTCCATGTGCAGACTTATATGTGGACACAGGGCAGTGATCAGAGACTACATTCAAACTTGAAGGCTCTACAAGGCCCAAACATCCATCACTTAGGTAGACTGCGATGAAAGATTAAAAGAAATACTTGTGTATTGCTTGGCTCAGAACACCCAGGAAGGAGAGGAAATATTCTGAATTGCCTGCGGGAGTTTACAACCAGAAGCAATGGGGTAAAGTCAGGTAAAGAAAAACAGTTTGAACATCAGTAAAATTTCCTAACTGTGAGTGTTATTAGACTAGAATAATCTCCCCTAAGGGAAGCAATAAAAATGACATCATTTGCATCTTTGCAAACTAGACCAGACAAAGCACTGGGAAACATACTGTGGGGAATAATCCTGTAACATGATTGCACTAATTTTTCCCATCTATTCTTTCTTCATAGGATTGCTTCATACATGGAATGTGCCATACTCTTTTTCCTGTTACTTTATTCCCTTTCCTCTGGGCTGAGTAAAAAAACCCTGAAGGAAATGATACCATTCTAACTGAAAAGTAACATATTAAGGCAATTTGCATTTTTATTTTTTAAAAAGACATATTTTCTCTTTAAAATACAACCAGTGATAGACACAAGAGCATATTCACTAGGATAATGACACACTTCAATATACTAGGCAATTAGGTTTGCCTTAAATTAATTATTGTTTGGCATGCTGCTCATACAAATACTCTGTGTAACAGGAGGAAGTCAGTTTGACCTTAATTATTGCCTGTAAATAATCCTGAGTTGTAACTAAGTAGTGCCTTTTAAAATGTAATTATTATAATACCAGAGTTACAGAGCTCATTGATTTATAATTACTTAATTGTTTATACCCATTAAAACACAGCTGTGATAGGTTCATCATGCCTACATGCACTAGCCTGAAAACTGATGATGTATGGCCAAGATCTTGGACTAATGTTATCTCCCACAGCTAACCAGCTACATAATCATTCCAATCTAGTCAAGGTCAGTAGCAGTCATTGGGTGGCTTAATAGACTATGGGAAATGAATCATAGAATCATATTGATTGGAAGAGACCTTTATCACCACATCCAACCGTTAACCCAGCACTAGTAGGTCACCATCAAGCTGGTCATTTCAGTACACATCCTTCAGCATGACAAGGAAGGGAGGCTTAACACAGAGTATGTAGTTGTTTGCACAGCTGCATGCAGAAGACTGATTTTGCTTCTCATGCCTTGCACCTTAACGTGGTAAGAGAATTTCACTGAGAAAGTTCAAGCCACACTGTCGTGATTTGACCCCAGCCAGCAACTAAACACTACACAGCCTCTTGGTCACTGCCCCCCTCAGCAGGATGGAGGGGGAAGAGAACTGGAAGGTTAAAAATAAGAAAACTCATGGTTTGAGATAAAGGCAGTTTAATAGGTAAATCAAAAGCTATGTCATGTAAGCAAAGCAAAATAAGGAATCCATTCACCACTTCCCATCAGCAGGCAGGTGTTCAGCCATCTCCAGGACAGCAGGGCTCCATCACACCTAACTGTTACTTGGGAAGAGGAAATTCCCTAACTCCAAACACCCCCTTTTCCATCTTCTTCCTCCAGCTTTAAATGCGGAGTATGACATCATAAGGTATGGAATACCCCTTCAGTCATTTGGGGTCAGATGTCCCAGCTGTGTTCCCCCCCAGTTCCTTGTGCCCACCTCCAGCCTACTCACTGGTGGGATGGTGTGAGGAGCAGAAAAAGCCTTGACTCCATATAAGCACTGCTCAGCAGTAACAAAAACATCCCTGTGTTATCCACATTGTTTTCAGCACAAATCTAAAACACAGCCCCATACAGCTACTATAAAGAGAATTAACTCTACCTCAGCCAAAACCAGTGCACACACACACACACACCACGGTCTGCTTGTCTTTAATATATTCAGTTCTTTCTCTGCCACTGTCTGGAAATCACCATCCAGACCACTCTGTTGTATTACATGTATTTCTGCATTGCAAGTGGGAAAAAAAAAATAAAAAATATAACATTTAGAAGTAGTAAGCATGATACACTTTCACCTGAATTGTAAATTCCACGTCAGAGGGAAAGCCAACACCTTTCTAAAAATCTTAATTCCAAGGAAATGAAATCCTGCTTTTATTGTAAAGATCCCACTATATTTTGCTCAGAAGAAAGTGGTATTTAGAAAAAAAACTATGGATTTTATAGCATTAGTTTGGCTTGGTTCAGATCTTTTGCTGTCTTACAGTGCAGTCAAAACCACCAGCTAAAAAGCATGTGAATTGTGTGTTACAGAAATAGACTCTAGAAGGAATGGTAGACTATGAACTGACCATTCTATCCATAAGATAAAAGACAAAGTAGGTCTCAGGAATAAGAGAGGATGTATATTCTCAGTATTCGTGTTCATATGTATATACTCAGTATTCATATATGTATTTCTTTAAAATGTAGNTGTTACTTGGGAAGAGGAAATTCCCTAACTCCAAACACCCCCTTTTCCATCTTCTTCCTCCAGCTTTAAATGCGGAGTATGACATCATAAGGTATGGAATACCCCTTCAGTCATTTGGGGTCAGATGTCCCAGCTGTGTTCCCCCCCAGTTCCTTGTGCCCACCTCCAGCCTACTCACTGGTGGGATGGTGTGAGGAGCAGAAAAAGCCTTGACTCCATATAAGCACTGCTCAGCAGTAACAAAAACATCCCTGTGTTATCCACATTGTTTTCAGCACAAATCTAAAACACAGCCCCATACAGCTACTATAAAGAGAATTAACTCTACCTCAGCCAAAACCAGTGCACACACACACACACACACACACACCACGGTCTGCTTGTCTTTAATATATTCAGTTCTTTCTCTGCCACTGTCTGGAAATCACCATCCAGACCACTCTGTTGTATTACATGTATTTCTGCATTGCAAGTGGGAAAAAAAAAATAAAAAATATAACATTTAGAAGTAGTAAGCATGATACACTTTCACCTGAATTGTAAATTCCACGTCAGAGGGAAAGCCAACACCTTTCTAAAAATCTTAATTCCAAGGAAATGAAATCCTGCTTTTATTGTAAAGATCCCACTATATTTTGCTCAGAAGAAAGTGGTATTTAGAAAAAAAACTGTATGGATTTTATAGCATTAGTTTGGCTTGGTTCAGATCTTTTGCTGTCTTACAGTGCAGTCAAAACCACCAGCTAAAAAGCATGTGAATTGTGTGTTACAGAAATAGACTCTAGAAGGAATGGTAGACTATGAACTGACCATTCTATCCATAAGATAAAAGACAAAGTAGGTCTCAGGAATAAGAGAGGATGTATATTCTCAGTATTCGTGTTCATATGTATATACTCAGTATTCATATATGTATTTCTTTAAAATGTAGTGTATTTTGAAAGCTTGAGAAACACCATTTAAAAAGTTTCTACTGTGAATTTCTTCAGAGTTTGCCCAACACACTGATGGAGAGAATGAAGATTTTTGTGCAAATTGTACATAAGAGTTAAAGCAATTAACCCTTTAATGATCTGAAGACCTTTTTGAAGTCTCAGCCTTTCCTAGTTTGTACAATATAGGAAATACCAAACAAACAAAAACGAACCAAAACACCACACAAATAAAAACACGTCAACAAACAACAACCAGCACCATTCTTCTCCATTTCTGCACTCCTAAAAAGGGAATAATAGTCATGTAGGTTCACCAGCCAGGTTAAGTCTAAATTCCCCATGGTAAATGAGACTAAAGAAATGAAAACTATTCTAGTACTGTACAATCCAGATGGAGTGATAATGCCTTTCTTTTATTACCAGCATTCCACAGCAATTAGGGAATTGCAGCATAATCCTAAATCTATGGGAAGAAAATCAGATAGCCTCAAAGTGTGGTCTTGTCCTATCATGTGACTGAAAGTGTAGGATAAAAGGAATCACTCTCTGTGTTTCTTGTGCACTTTTTAGTTTAATAATTAAAAGCGTTGTTTTTTTTCAACTGTCAGTTATGCAAATTCAACACAGGTCCTTGCCCTTCTGTGTACCCTCACCAGTCATCAAGGCTTTGCAGCCAAACTCTGCTCACAGTTCTACCTGCACAGACCTATTCCTTTCAATCTTTCTGTGATATATCAACAATAGGCAAAGAACAACTTGCTTAAATGTAGGAGTCATCCATTTCAGAGCATTGATTCCCTTAGAAAGGTGATCATCCTCCTCTTACCTATTCTGCTTTTTCAGGTACAGAATGAAGAAAAAAGTATAAATAAAAAAATAAAATCATTCGTTCACAGAAGTTTCATTTATCTTTCTTAGCGGCAATGCCTACTGAAGAAAAAAATGTTTACATCACTGGCATCTTGTGATTTTCTTCATCTGTGATCTGATGGCATTTCTCATCTCAGGCTTAGAATATAAACTTTCTAGATCAAGCACCATCATATCGTTCTGTATTCCTCCATCATTATAGTCAGCGCAAAATCAATAAGAAATAACTTTTTTTTTCCCCCAGACAGAATTGTGTGGAAGACTAGTTGGTACAGGAATTATATTCTGAAAAGGTAGAGTATTATGTAAATAATATGGACAGCTGGACTTTTCTAAGCTTCCAACATTCTGAGTTTATTTCCTACATTATTTTACCTTGGCAGTATAACCACTTGGCTGGAATAATCAAAAGGAATTTTAACCAATGAAAGTAACTGTAGACCTGAAAGCATAAAATGCTAAAGGTTAAGACTGACATCAAAGTTACCCTATGTAGGAAGTAGCAAAGGCTCAAAAGTCTTTGCTACACAAAGCACATCAAAATACTCACAATATAGACAATAGGGGGAAAGACACAATTATGAAGAGCTGGTAGCTAAATAATCATGATAATGCAAAAAAGAGTTACTTTCCTGATGCTAAAAGGACTACAGAAAAAAATAAAACCAAAAGCTCCTTATTAAAAGAAGTTGACTCAATTCTGTGCTGGTAACTCATGGACTTAACTTCTGATTACCCTGATGACAAGAGCAGCAGAGGTTATAGTTTTCTTTTGCAGTATCTGTCAAGTTTTAAGTATTTTTTGTTGGTTATTTTGGAACTGTAATTCCTAACTGAGGTCTGAGAGCAGTTCTTAGTTGATCACTAGAACTATAGAGAACAGTATTTTTGGTTAAAACTTAACTGAGGCGGTGTAGGATGGCCTTTAAAAAAAAATTAGAGTTGTTTTTGAGCCATTAAACCTCAACATTTAGGAATCAAAAAAATTAGGGAAAAGCAGGGAGCTTGGAAGCCCTGTGATTTCAGTACGTGTGCTGAGATACTTTTCAGAGACGACTACTTCATACTAAAAGTCCCTAACAACCAAGAAATGCACCAGATCAACACACAAGGACTTCGAGCACCCAAAACTAAAATTTTTCCAAGTCCACAGCAAGGTCTGGGATAAGTCAAGCAAATAACACCTAACCCAACAATTCCTCACAGAATTCAGAATTCCTCACCCCATGTGGGCATACAGGTATAGGGTCCCGTACCCTATGTGGTAAAACAATGACTGCATTGAAACAGTCTTCTATTTACAGTGAGGCACATCCTTAAAAAATGCTCTTCCATGGGCAGCATCAGGCAGAGCAATGGCTGAAGGGATATCCACAAGTGTAGACTGAAGGGCCAGTGAGACCATATAATACAGTCCAAAGCTTATGCAACAAATGTCCTAAAGAGATCTGTTCATTCAAATTAACCAGCAGAGTTTGCTTTCTCCTCTTCCGGTACTGGATGAACTCAATTTTTCATGAGTATTTTCTATATAAAAATAACCTGTGCAAAAAAAAACCCTGTTAATAAAAAAAATCTGAATTATAGCAGTACCAACAAGGTAGGGCATTAGTTTTTTACAGGATTTATGTACATAACAAAGAGACAGCCCCTACACACACACATACCCCCCCCACAAAAAAAAAAAAANAAACATTAAGGCTAACTTTGATAATTGACAGTCTTACCTGAGGACACCAAACAGAGATTCCTCCCTGTATTTCACTCCTCACTTCACCCTCCCAGAGGGAAGGCTCTGTAGACATGATTCTCTTTTTATAAAGGACCTTGCCTAGAACATTTTTAACCCCCTTCTAGTTGAGATCTGTAAGTAGATAAACTTGGATTGCTGTTATTCCTATTTAAGTACATCTGTTTCTAATGAGACCACTTTTCTGTCATCTTAAAGGAACACCCAGCACTGGCAAAATAGACGCCTTGAATTAGCACAGAAGTCATACATGCTGACATGCATAATACAAGCAGATTGTCCCACTTTTCCCACCCACTGAATTCTTGTTGCTAATCTAATTAATACCCTCTGATTATTTCAGATGGTCATTTGGCAAGTGACAGCAAAGATAAAACACTAGGGTATCTTGCAGCACATACAGGAGTTTTTCTCTGCTCCATTTCCAACACACCATTCTGTTTCTCTCCTTTATCTAATGCTCATTTATGGGGGAAACAAGGAAAGCTGCACAGACATGGGATTGTGGGAGCAAACATGATCATCTGTGAAGAATGGATGGCTTCATGAAAAGCTAAGAGTATAGCAAGGGAAGGGGCAAGTGGATCAGAGCTGGTGATTTCAACCTTTTACATATGCCACTCTGGCACTCCTTACAAGTAAAACATCTTCCCGTTCAGAAAACACTGCCTGCAAATCTACTATTCTTACAAAATGTCCGATCCAAGTTCCACCTAACCCAGGTGGAAAAAGTAAATTGTGAAGACAATATAGTTAATTGTCTTCACAAAAGTTAAGACAGGTCTACTAAGTGAGTGCAGAGAATAAATCCAGTTACTATCTTTTTAACCTGAATTTCAAGTATCCCCATGGCAAGGAAACACTCATAGTATGACTAATCAGGCTTGTATGAAAACACAGCTCTTGTATTATAAAAAGGTATTTCCTTATTTAAAGAGGACTAGCATATCTGTGTATTTTCTTTAATGTCAACCCTACTCTAGCAGAGCAGAATTCTTTAACAGAAAGACTTAAGAGATAAAACTCAATCTGTACTAAGCCAAACATTTCACAAAGCTCTTGTTGTGTTGGAAGGATTTAACATACATGTGGCAATAAAGACAATAATTGTGTTCAGTCAGAAAAAAATAAAGATGGAGGACCTGAATTCTTTATCATCATAGGCTTTATAATAGATCAAAAACATTCCCTCGTTAGTTGCACCATCCTTTTTTCTCTTTGGGAATTCACTAGAGGGCATCATCACCTACCTACTCAATCTTGCCTGCAGCCCTGGTTAAACCATCCATACCCTACCCTCCAGAAGCTCATCAGGGAACAGGATGGGTGCACAGACACTGCTACACACATACAAATTTACACCAGGGTAAAACACAGATGCATGCTCCCCCCGGCATATCCCCACTGTTTCCCAGTCCCACAACCTCAGAGTGGTGTGGGTGTGACAGTGCCATGGGGACTCTTGTTCCCCTGTTTGTGCCCACGTACAGCACAGGGAGCACCTGCTTCTCAGCTAAACACACCGCAGAAGAGTTTTCCCTCATGCTTCACTTCATGGTGTAACATCTTGAGAAAGGTCTTCAACCATCAGAGGACTTGGAAGGAAATACCCTTCTTTTCAGGAAATGATGGAGTTCAGAGAGACCACAGACAAGTAACATGGTGGTTCCTGTGTCACACTAGGGTCTTCCAAGAGCAGATTTGGCCCATCTCCAAAGCCAGGAGCAGTGCAAAAAACACCTGAAGTTCCAGTGTTGGAAACACCTGTTATACAAGAAACAGGTCTACAGGTCATAAAGAGTTTGTGGCATTTCTATTTTTACTTGGGATTTTCCCTTTGAAGCGTGAGTACCTGGAGCTGTTTTATCCAGGCTGACTCCCAAGTGTGTGCTTCAGTTTGGAGGCAATAAATAAGCATTAGGTGTATAGCACCCCTACCCTGCATTATAAACACTGGTGTACCTGGTATGATGTGCAAGAAAGCAGCTTTATCAACTCGTTAGCAAAATCAGTCTAATGTTGGAAGCACATCGGGAACTAAAGGAGGGGAGCTGGAAGGGATACTGATATTTAGCACTAAAAAGGTGGAGAACCAATGGTATAAAAGGCAGGTATGTAGGTAGATAGGAAAGAGAAAGAAGGGGAAAATATTTGAGCTAGATCCCAATTAAAGGGGTAGTATATTCAGATTGGGACACAAATGATCTTGTTAGCTCCATTGTCTGAGGCCTGGAAAAGGTGACACATTTACATTAGAGAAATCAAAGCAGTAGACTCAAGTAGGGTCACAAGTCTTAAGAACTCTGGGCATCAGAAACTCCAAACCTAGTTAAAAACATCTGTGAAAATTTCATGGAATTTTCTGTGATGAAAACTATTGATGTTTTCATGAAACACCAAGAAAAATTCCCTTTAGTGCAAAAGCTTGCTTTTTCCTATATATACTGAGTGACAAAGGCTTCCCTAGACTGGAGAGAGTGGCTCCTACCTTTCTGTGTACATACAATAGGAGGATACTTGGTGATTATTATTCAGTAAAGCTCCCATACTAGGCCAAGGTAAAGTCTGAGTCACCCTAACAGAAATCCATCCATTCCCAGGCCTACAGTGCTTACTCACAAGCCAGCATTTAGATATGCAAATACCAACATATTGTTATCAGCAGTTTGTCCAATAATATTTCCTTTGTTTCACCAAAAAGGCGTATCAGTTTTGTACGGTTGGCAGTGAACATGCAAAGAGGAATTCAAAAAAGCAAGACCAGCCAGAACAGCAGCCTCTGCCAGTCTGATTGCAGGCACCACTGATGTCAGATCAGAAGCTTAGGGTGCTAATGACTTGTTGATGTGCTTGACATTATGCAGCTATCCCTTAGCAGGTATTTTCATGGTATGTACTGTTTTTATAGATGTTGCCATATTACTCACGAGCTGGAAGTTTCAAGGGAAAATTTTGAAAATAGGATGAAAGCTCGAGGGGACAGGAAAAAGTGGGAGAGAAAGCTTGTCTGAATCCTTAGTCCAAAACATAGAAACATGAAATACCTCATCCTTGGTCACAAGCCTGTTACAGATCAGAAATACAGGACACTTGATTTAATCATCTCAGCTACAGTCATTTGTTTATATTCATGCATATGAATGTGTATATATGTATATGAATATGTAAAGACATTGACCTGTTGGAGCAGGTCCAGAGGAGGGCCACAAAAATGATCAGGGGGCTGAAGCATCTCGTGTATGGGGACAGGCTGAGAGAGTTGGGGTTGTTCAACCTGGAGAAGAGAAGACTCTGGGGAGACCTTATAGTGACCCTCCAATACTTTAAGGGGGCCTACAGGAAAGATGGGGAGGGACTCTTTTATCAGGGAGTATAGTGAGAGGAAGAGGGATAACAGTTTTAAACTGAAAGAGGATAGATCTAGAATAAATATTAGGAGTAAATTTTTCACTGTGAGGGTAGTGAGACACTGGGTGAGGCCCAGAGAAGCTGCAGATGCCACCTCCCTGGAAATGTTCAAAGCCGAGTTGGATGGGGCTTTGAGCAACCTGGTCTAGTGGGAGATGTTCCTGCAGATGGCAGGGGGATTGGAACTGGATGACCTTTAAGATCCCTTCCAAATTAATTATATGATTCCATAATTCTACACTACATACGTTATCAACTATGGTCCTTGAACAGAAGTTAAAACATATTCAAAAAAGGGGGACATAATTTGAAATTATAGATATAACTAAATTATCATCCTGAAATAAATATGGCTAGTTTACCTTCTTTGGGTTTTTTGTCTGTCTTTCCTTTGGAGATCTGAGAGAAAATTTTAGAGACTAATCAACTTTTTGATTGAAGTTGCAATCCTTTCATTTTGGAGAATTAATCACATTTAACATGCAGACACTACCCATTATAGCAAGTCTGTCTGTCCACTGTGACAGATAGATGACAAGAAAATAAATGGAAAGTGACATTCACATTAGCCTGAGAGTGTTTTTGGCAGCCATCAACTGGCTCTTCTAGTTGCTATGACTTTAACCTCTCATCACTTTTTCATTACAACTACCCAATTGAGTTTAGGTTGCCAAGTGGCTTTTCCAGGCATTATGATGGCAACGTTGTTTATGTTTGAAGTTATCAAACCCCTTCTGAATGAATTACTTTAAGTATAGAGTAGCTTGCTGTCAGCTAGAGACTGGATATGTGGGGCATCAAAGCTCTTTAGGCATGAAGGAATGCAGATCCAATTGCAAACGGGGAGAAGAATTCATTAAAATATTTTGGGCTGTGTATTCAAAGATGTTTGTTCCAGTAGTGAAGGTGCTGGAAAGCATAACTTTCTTATGAGGGACTTTGCATAAAACACAAATGTGTGTACCTATATGGCAACTAAGGAAGAATACCAATGCAGTGAGATTTGTCTAAGAAAGATCAGGGGGGGAAAGAACAAGCTCTTTCTAGATAAAAAGATTAACAAGTATGGGAAAGTTTTCCATAACCAGACCAAAGAAAAAGATACAGTTGTGTTTTGCACGTCAGCCGGAATTTCAATCAGAACTTTGCAGAATACATGCAGAAATAGGACTGCTTAGGGGAGCATGTGTTCTAGGGTGATATGTATCAGCTAAAGGTAATTAAAGATATAAAGGACTGAAGCAGTAAAAACAGGACTGACCTATTTAACCAAGTGTGACAGCTTTGCATGACTGATTATTCATGAACTACTCCTAAGTAGTTAAGAAACATAAAATGCGATTCATAACCTCTAGAAAGAAAACATGCTATTTATTAAGAAACATAGCTTTATGATGCTCCTAAAAGTATAAATATTTGAATTCCTTTCTAAAAACTTTTTTGAAAACATTAATAAATCAACCTGTTCACATAATGCACATATAGATACATACCTAACTGGCAGTTAAAAAGTGGGCACCAATGTATGCAATATAAATGCATATTCCAAATCCATTACACAATTAGTCATCGTTCCTACCAAATTCTTACTATGTATTTTTATGGAAATTAACTCTATCAACTAAGGAGTGTTAAATTAGCAAGCCTTCAAAGAAGATAAATGATCCACAAAATTATCCTCTGATTGGTCTGAAATCTCCTCTTCACTTGTACGTAATTGAGTAAAACACTAAATTATGACCATAGAGTGAATTAACAACTCTTCATTACCTCTTCACATGCAGTAATTGCAGTTTATTTACTACACCAGTTATCTGCTAACACTGACTGTGCTACAAGTGTATATATGGGGGGGATTAATGTGAGAGCCAGTAGAACACTATGAAATACCAGCTCATTACACAGCACCTAGGAAATCCCTTATTACAACTCACAATTTGGTAAGGAACCAAGCACACATAATTCTGTAAAACAATCTGTTAATATAAAAAATAACAGAAAGTAATTCCTTTTTGTTCATCTGGGCATCACGGCAGAGAGATGTGTGTTCATTTCCATGTGGGACAGAGTTTTTGTTAAATATTTTCTTTTATTTTTTTTACAATTTCCCCTACTTATTCTGTTTCCAAGTAGGACTCTTCTTGGCTTTTAGTTTGTTTTTTTTTCTTCACTGATGAAGTACGCTATGTAAATACACATAATTATAAAAATTCATGTCATTATGAGCATGCTTTAAAGTAACCATAAAACAAGAATTTCTATCAAAGTCATTTACCATAAAATAATGATGCTTGACTATTGAATGCTGTAACTGGATATTTCTAGAGTTGCCAGTGCATTTGTAGTTGAAATGTTAAGTTATTATGTGATTTGCTAAATCAAACACTGAATTTCACAGACCTGCTTAAACACAGATATTCCAGCTTTTCTTTCAGGGTAAAATCATGGCACAAATTCTGCAGGATCTGTTTTGGAATTTCTGTGTCATAGTTAGGATTTCCTACATCCTATGCTATGTCTTGATTTAAGAAGAAAAAAATAATGTAAATCTATGTAGCCACAAAAAAAAAAAAAAAAAAAAAAAAGCCCAGCTCTAAATTCCCTTCATATTGATTTATTTGTACAATTATTTTCCATCCCGTTTTGCTTCAGTATTTCATGAATAATTTAGAGCAATATTTATGACATTCATCGATTTGTTATGTTTTGATTGCAACTACAAAGTTCCTGGGTCAAATAAAAGTTTATATTTAAAGATCCTTTATGTCATATGAATATATAAACTACTTTTTAAATTGCAGGGGTCCTTTAATATGGTTGTTTCTATATCTGACACCACTGCAGCTTTGTTTGGAAAAGGACAGACTTTGTAAGGAATCTACAATGGGATGTTCAGCTTTCTCTCCTTCTAGTGGCTAAAGTTTTTGTTTCTCTTACTATAGCCTATGGTCATAATAAAGGCATATATTCTCACTTTCCTACTGTAATTCTGTAGAATTTCGTGGGTAACTTTCTGTAAAAACTTAAATAATCTATGAAGTTCTGCTACAGCAATATTGTTCTTCTAATTTTGGTAAAATAGATTACAATACCCTAAAAAACCAAACCAAACAAAAAACCCCAGTATTTATGTAAGCCTGAAAAGATTTCTAAAGGACTTTACAGGGTGTCCTCCCTTTATCTTTTTGACGCAACTTATCCACGGGGCTTAAACACAGTTTTGAACACATGTCCTTAGAGATACTAACGCTTGTAAAACAGAGTCAGTAAAATAGAGGCAGAGCTACTTCCAGAAAAGTATGCATATTTATGCAAAACATAAATTAATTCTATGCTCATACCACTATATATGGAAGATACTCATGGAATTTGTCTAAGCTGCCTCTCTATTTATGAAGGCTTGAAACATCTAGAGACTAGCATAACTAGTACCAGAGCTGCTAACCTCACGTGGTATCTGTTACTCGGACAACTGAACTTCCCGTATACTGAGCACCTGCTCTGAATTATCCTCCAGACCTGCTTTGTTTCAAGAGACCTTTGTAATAGCAGAACAATTAGCCTCAATGTTTTCATACTGCAACACCGTCAGCCCAAGAAAGGAAGATACACAATGCAAATGATGACCTGAGGACTTGGAGAATTTAATAAGCAAAAATACCACATGCAAACTCTGGTGGGTAGAGATTCCTATAATATGTGTGAGTGTTGGTTTTGGAGTGAGATGGTGTGATCTCAGTGGAAGAAATCGCTGTGTAAGTGTGGAACATACCCTCTTTGACCTGCTGGATTCGGACAGTCTGGGTCTGGTCAGACATGTGACGTTCTGATCCCGAAGCTGTTCTGTGGATACTCGGAAATACTCTGGAAGAAAGCCAATGGCCTGGTTTTTAGCTGGAGTCAGGACATTTAGACTGTATGATGTAAGCGCTTGCATTGCACGATAAAAAGTGTTTGTGGCATCTAATAAACTCTGTCTGGTTCCTGTAGGTACTCACTGCTGTTATTATTGTTGTGGTTAACAGCAGTAGTGCTAATACCTGAGTAGCAACTGCCAGCCTCGTTAGGGACTGGGCTTTAGGAAAAAAAAAAAAAAAAAAAAAGCCCAAAAAAAAAACCAAAAAGTGTATTTTGGGCAAAA
>VWZY01013373.1:128733-219822 GCA_013399075.1 Chloroceryle aenea
GCCAGGCTATTTTGGGACTGGGGTTTAGAAAAAAAAAAAAAAAAAAAAAGGCCAGAATCAGTCTCAAAGAGTTTATGCTGGAAAAAAATTCACAAATTTTATTTATCTGCAGCTTAGGGGTCATGGATCACACACACTCTATGTTTCAAGGCAGAGTAACACAAAAACTAAAAGCAAAAGAGCAATCTGCATTTATCAGCCTATGATCTAGTGAGTGTCAGAAGCTGATGCTGTGCCTTGTTGTTGTCCCCACTGCGGGGCAATAACCCCTGACAGACAGGTGTGGCAGCCCATCATGCTGCTAATCTCTTTGATCAGCCCAGCGTGAATGGGTAGAGCTCATGAATCAGAGTTCAAAGGGTGGATGTGAGAGCATTATCTTCCTGCTACCTAGAGAAATGGTAGGGGGCACGGGGGCCTCTTTGCCTGGTAAATACAAGGAGAAAAATAAATTCAGCACTGCTAGGGCAGGAAAGAGCTTTGGGCTTTCCAGAGCAAATGAACCTCACGTTCTTGCCATGAAGGCCAAAAATCCAGCATTGCAAGTTCACTAAGGGCTCAGCCAAAAAGGCAGCCTTCAGGCTAAGGTGCCCAAGTGCCAGCTGGTTTTGTCACCCCCTGCTTCCCCACATCTGTGAAGCCCACTCAGATTGTGACACTACGCCCCTGCAGGCAAAGGAAACCCTGTGGTCCAAAGCCATTGGACTCCCTCACCCCTTGCAGGCTACTAGTGTGGAGCTGCTAGTCCTAAAACATGCTGGAAGTAGCTGAGAAAGTGGAAGAACACATGCCAGGGATGTTGTGAGAGTACAGTGGTGCACATGATCAAGGGAAGAGTGTTTCTTCACTGTTTAATTTAGCAGCTCAGATATAGACACAGAGGTGAGACACATTTAGTCCCCATCAGAGCTTCCCAGAGTGATTATATCCAAGTGTCTGCCTTGTGCAGAATGAACCAAACCCACCTCTGCTATTAACCCGTTCATTTCAGCACATTTATAGGAGTTTGGTCAGGTGAGAGAAACACTGCACAGTTCCTGCTGGCTTGGACTGTCCCAGTCCTTGAGACTTTACAGAAAATACCTACTGGGAGAGAGACCAGCTACTGTAAAATTACTTGTCATTCTCTCCTCTAGTCTTGTTTAGGTGACATTTCTGAAGGGTTTCCAGCCCCCAGTTTTTGCTTTTTTATCATTAGTGTTTTACTACAGCTTGAAATTAAACTGTAAAGAGAAGATATAAGGAAAAAAATATGAGTGAAGAAAGAAGGGCCTTTTCCTTGTAATTAACTTGCCAACATTCATTTTGCATTGAAATTATTCTTCTTCTGATTCTGCCTTCCCTTCTTTCATTAAACTCACACTGAAATAACATTCTTAATCCCCAAGAAGCATCAATATTTTTGCTGCAAGGTATTGCACAACTTGTGGTATGGACTAATGCCATGCATTAGCCATGAAGTTAGGTTTGACGTAGCTAAAGAACATCAAGTACAATACCACACTTTATCAAAACCAAGCAGCAGAACAATGCACACAAGGCTGTAGCAAATATACCAGACCCATCAGATTTCAATCCGATAAAGTCAATACAGAGAAGAAATATAGGGTACAGTCTGTCTTCATTAACACACAAATGGGCCCAGCAGTTCCACTGTCCCTCTGCATCATGCTTGTAATCCAACAGACTTGGGGAGCAGCCTCTTGGGCTGTAATTTTGACAGTTAGGAATTTTAAGATCTGTGCTTTATTTACCAGAACTCACAGCCCTCAGAAATGCCATGGAAGGGACCTGACCAACTTCTTTCCCAGGCAGAAGGACCACGTGGTGTCTTGGTTTCTTGGTTTCATCTCTCCAGAATCCTTCAGTAGGCTACTGGCTTTTATCCCCAGCTCTGCTCTGCATCTGAAAAGGAGGCACTCACACAAATAAGCAGTTAGCTGGCAGAAGCTTTAAGTCTGCCATAATGCTTTCTGCAGTTTAATGTACACCTACTAATGTAGAAGAAATATGTTAGAGTGTTGGATGCATTCCCGGGAAAAGCTGGAGAGCAGCTGTAGAGGGACGGGCTGAACTGTGTCCACTGGTGTTGAAGCATATTGGCTAACCAGAGCCACAACCATCCCTCACCTTCCCCCTGGGCATGTCAGTACCAGGAGCACCGAGGACACCAGGAGTACATTCCAAGGGCATACAGCACACAGCACAGTGAAGATAGACCCCAGCTGCTTTCAGCCTGAGCTTGCAGGTCTAGCTGTAGATGCACTATAAAGACAGTTGCCCAGGGGTTTTCCCCCTTTCCCAGGCAGGTTTGGCTGTGGCCACACACTCCCAGTTCAAATACCACCAGTATCTGAGCAGACAAAATGAAAGCTACCTCAGTCCATCTACACACCCAGCTGACATATTCTTTGATGACATGGCTTGTCTACATTGACAAGGCAGCAAAGTAATGGTCCATGTGCCTTTCATTGTCCCATTACAGGGACAAAAGATCTGATCAGATGCATCGTTTTGTCTGTCAAAGTGCAGAGCAGCACCATGAAAAAGTGTGCAAGCCAGTCCAAACACCAGAAACAACATCAATCTTGGAGCAGTGGTCCACCTAATGAAGCAAGAGATGAACCTTGCTAATTAAGGAACTACAACAACCCTGGGCAGCAAGTGTCAAACTACCTGGGAACATATTTGTGCTGCACTGGACAATATGCACAGGCAGTTCAGCAAAGGGGCTGTGCTAATTTTGTGGCTAGCCTGCTTCCAGAACCCACCCTGGATGCTCACGATGACCTAGTGCACCCCAGCACTGCACCCAGCCCTGGCCACACCCGAGCTGAACCTGCCAGTTCTGACACAGGGGCAGCCTTGGCACACCAGGGTGCTCTTCTTAAAAACACAACTCTTACCACTGTCACCAGGTTCCTCACTTATGATTTTCTGCACATTTTGGGGGGGTGGGGGGTGTATGGGGTGCATGTTGCAGAGGGGCCTGACTGCACTGCACAACCAAACATGGTCCACAATGGACTATGCTTCTCTTTAGACATCTTCACAATGTCTAAAGCCCTGTCTTCGTGGTTTGCATTCTGGTTTGTGCCTCCGGCGCAGGACGTACAAGGAGGAAGGATGGGAGGAAAAGCACTGACTCCTGAGGCTGGAGCCTAAATAACATAAATTACAACTGGAACGTTTAACATAAAAAGATAAATCCTTGATTGGCATTTTAGGCACATGGTGATTGGGAAAGCTGAGCAGAGAGTGAAGTGCTGGAGTGAAGGTACGTGAGGAAGCACACACTACTGAAATTCATGCTATGACTGGTTTACAGTAGAGCCAAGTGTTTGCCTGGCTCAGTAACTATCCTAACGTAGACACCAATGCAAACATGACACTTGCAAAAGGAGCCTCCTAGTGCCCCTGACTTTAGAGAGTCTGGAAGTTATACTCAAGCAGTGGTTTTCCTTACCATATTTTCTCTTTAAATCAGAAGGCTGACAACACAGAAGGTGAGCTCAGATAGGTTTAAACAGAAGAGTTTCTAAACCTTCACTATATTTGTTATGGGCAAAGACCTAGTCTCCCTGAACTGATTTGTTCTATGCAGTAAACAAATTGATTTATTTTCTCAGTTCCCATTTTAAAGGGCAGGTAATAGACATTTTGTTATTTAATTAGAGCAGAAATGCACAAAGACCAAAGGTCGATCTGATTTATGGTTGATCTGTCTGATATATGTTATGGCTTGGATTTACATTAAACCATTGTGACTTAGAGTAAATTAAATAGAAACCATAAATGGAAAATGTTTAAAAGACCATTACATAACTGAATAAATGGGCTGAAAATGTTGTCTGCATGCCTCTCCCACACACATTAGCTGAAGATGACAGCTTCATCTGAGATTGAATCTTATCTATTGTCTCTATACGTATTGCCAGGTTACGGCAAATACTACAAATCACATCATCTTTTCTTTTCTTTTTTTTTTTTTTTTTAAGAAGAGTAAGGGAAAACAAATACAATCAGATAAACTGACTCCTTTTGCAACTTCACCATGTTGTGAAGTTTGCTTTAGTATCATCGCATGTAACATAAAGAGACAGGAAAATGACAGATATAAAGAAAATTACCTTCTTATATACAGAAACTAGAGAAGATAGTTACTAGAGGACACAGGTTTTATCACCCAGGTGCTTGGCTTAGCATTCACATATCACAGTAGCCATTGGGTTAGCCCACCAGTCACCAATAGATCAGCCAAACATTTCATAGCTTATGTGGAAAGAAACACAGTGTCTGAACACAAGGGAACAAGAAGGCAAAGCCATCGGCTACACTTTCTGCACAAAGCTCTACACCACCAGTGATGAAAGCATGTGTGCCTATAGCCTGTAAACCAAGAGGAAAGTCGGGAAAAGAACTCTGGTTATTTTTTGCGACCTGATTTAACAGTGACTAGAGTATTGGCAAATGGGCACCAGACAGACAAGTTTGTGTGACCTCCAGAGACTGCAGCAAATGCTGTGGTATTGACAAGTGCCTGGCCTCCACCAAGCACTCACTCGGGCATTCACTCATTCGCTCCTGGGATTTTGTTCAGAGGTATCTGAAAGGCCACAGAGATACACGTATTATTTCTGGGCAACTCCCCAGTAGCCTGTGCTTACTTTGCCAAATCTTTCCTGCTGGCCTTTAGACAAGAGTGGTTTGCTGATATTTTCTTGTGAAAACCTCTCAAATGCTTGGTCACCTGTGTTTATTTATTATTCCATACAATGAACAGAAATGTATCAGATTAACAGAAACAAGGCACAGGAAAATGTCCTCACCCGGGCACTGCCTGCATGGCCCAGGATAGCCCCTGTCCTCCTCTGTGCAAACTGTGCAGATCCGCCCTTGGTAAAAGACATTGTTCTCCACCAGGCAAGGCTCAGTGGATGATGGGTGCTGATGATGGCTGTGAGGTGACAAATTCCATTTTTTAATGGCATTTGATTTAAGTTCAAGTATCAAAAGAGCATCATCAGCATTTCTGTCGACCCCTTCTTGTCATTTTCTGGGAAGGATTTAAGGTTCCTCAGTCAGTTGTGATGACTGATTCTCCACGTGCCTCTATAACTTTACATCAGCAAAGTAAATCTGTTAGCAGTTCATAATTAAATAAATATTAATCTGAAGCACTTCATATGAATGCAAATAGCTGTTTGTGAAGATTTCTCCCATAATCAGAAATTCCTTTTAATTACTATTTTTCATGAAAAATATTTTTCAACTGAAATCTGTGCTGAAAAGTTACATCACATCTTAGATTTCAGGTGACCCTGTAAATTCAAGGGAAAATTCTTATCAGCAGATGTTTCCAGTTTCTGTGCCACAGTGAATTTACAAAGCTCTTAAAACACAGCTGAACTATTCAGTATGACAAGAGGCAAGCCTAGCAGTTCATGTTTAAGCAATTGCTCTCTTTCCAGAGAATCAAGATGAAAATGTGTTTTTATAACAAACTGAAAGCTTTGGGTGTGTTGGATAGCTGAGCAGTGAGTACCTGGTATATGGAGTAATTAATCTGCAGCAGTTAACTCCAATTCACAGCCCATGTTACTTGCCAGACGGTGCCAGCGCAGTGCCATCAGCCCTGGTGCTCAAAGGTGGTGCCTGACAGAACCGTTGTCCCCAGCACCATCTCTCCAGCCCTCCTCCTCTCTCCTATGGTTAAGGAGGCGTGAGGCAAGAGCTGATTTTAAAAAGATAATGAAGTCTAGAGAGAAATTACAAATGAAATTTCACCTTAGCAGTTTCTAGAAATAGAACATTTCATGCCAAAATATCATGACTGTTTCTGATCTGGAGCAGGGCTGGACAGGGGTATTCACAACCTATATATTTTTTACCAGGATGCCAGATAACAAGTAATAGAATCTCAAAGTTGTGAGGTTCATAGTCACAAGCAGATAATTCTGCCACCTTTCCTACATTGCTGAAATCAATGGTCTACTTGTGAAGTGAAACAGGAGTGCTGTGACAAATTACATTTTGTGATTGATCTGCTTTCTTATATCTCTTACATCCTCTTCATGTACCTTTCAGGATTTCTGTAACATTTTTGGCAAGAGTAAGCATATGCAAATGTTTTGTTTGGGTTTTTTTTCCTCCTGCTCTATTTCATTCATTAGTAATATCTAACTCTGCAGGCTTGTGTATTTAAATCTACATCCACAGCATAACTTGTGGTCAGGATGCCAATTGTTCTTCCACATACATTTCATTTCCCTGGATGAAATGCTGATTCAAGTGGACTTAATAAAGTAAGTCATTTAAGCATGGAAATTAAGCTATTGCATGTGAGAGACCTTCTCCGGTCATCTCATTACTGCATACTAATGATGCAGTTTAATCTCTACATCTTTTGTTTGCTCTGATTAGGCATATCCCAGTTCCTATTAGGCATAAGGAAAAGAACAAGCTATCCTTAGAAGATAGCAGCGTGAGGCTTAGTCCTTGCTTTCTGACACATCCAAACCCCACATCATTTCATGTGCCTGAGGATGACAGTACCAGGTGCCAAGTCATTCTAGATATCCAAAATCATTTTTGCTGTGGTCCGGCAAGTTCAGTAAGATGTCTCTATCTTGTTAACTCTTGGGTCATCCTCCTTCTTTTGATTTTGCACTGAAATTATCCAAACACCAAGGTAAAGAGAGGTTTATCCTGAGTAGTAGTACTCTAAATAAACTAGTCATTAGCACTTAGCTATAGGTGCTGCAAACTATCCTGATCTGACACCAGAGCCATTGTATATTTTACATAGTTTTTTGTTTAATCCTCCTGGAGCACTGTGCAGAGCGTGCTCTTACTCGTGATAACTTTGCTGACTCTCCCAAGACATTCATTGCATATCCTGTGTGTCTCAAATCCAAGTGCAAACACAAAAAGCTTTCATTGACTACAGATCTACAGGTGATTAGTCTTAGTAGGTTGGAGCCAGCCTTTTGTTACTGCCTTCCTAAATACAAAGTATTACTCAGCATAGAAAAATTATTCTAATGTACTTGCCTTGTATTAGCTGTATTCTGGATAGGTAGGTCTCCTTTTCTTGTTGCTGTGTTGATAATCATATGGAGGTTCAGTGGTGGGTAGGATTTCTCAACTTCTTTTCTCCTTAGCTACTTTTTGGCCCTGTTGAAACTAAAGAATGATACCACAGAATGGAAGTGTTGCAAAAGAGATGTACACATAGTATGTGAAACAAGAGAAAAAAACCCATGAATTCCTTTGACTTGTTCTGTTTCTTTTGAAAATGTTTCTTGCACATATCACCTTCCACTGGCACTCCTTTGTCTCCCACTGGTCAACAAGAAGAATGGAATTGGTATAAAGTTTTCATTTTCCATGAAAAAAAAGTCAACTTGACAGGCTGATAAAGTGGATGGATGGGCTTTTCTGTCAAACCAGAAATATATATGTCACTTCCAAATTTTCAAGTTTTGTCACTTTCTTATTATTTTGACAAAATCCTGCACTATCCATTTACTGCAGTCCACTTTGCAAGGACTGTCAAATTTTCATAGCTTTTTGTTTTTTTTTTTTTTAAAAAAGCAAGCCTCATGTTTTTTAACAAAATGCAAATAATTTTTGTAGAAAAGAGAGCACTTCCACTAGGCTCTAGGCTGTTTACTGCTTCGTGACAGCTAAATGAAAGGAAGGAACAATCCCAGCACAGAGCAGCACCTGTATCTGGCAGATGCATATTTGTATGACTTTGAGGAAGTTGCTTCAGCTCAAGCCTACACAGGTATAGAAGAATTCCAAAACCACCAAATAGATCTTTTCTTTTCTGTGTATAAATGGTGTGTAAAAACTGGATTATTGTACTTCTATTTCTGTCAGAAATATTTTGAGGACAGGTTTGAAAGGTGTTTTAGGATACTACACCAGGACAGACTATATAGCTGTTATATACACAGAGGAAGATTTTTGTCCTCTTTTTGGAGACAGAAAAGTAGGTATTTGCAGCACATGATGCTGCCACTGTAGAAGTATAGACCAGCCTGGGTTAATGCTCCCCATAAGCTAATGGCATAAACAACCTCTCTTAATTCCTTTTAAAACCAGAACTTGCCTTATCATTCACCTGCAGGGAAACAGTACACAGTAAACAATTACCTAATTAGATAGGTGGGGTTCAAACATAAATTAGAGTAGGTCATTGTGATCTGTTTTCCCCCTTGTCCTCTGTGGCCAGTTTGAATTTTGCATATATTCTAATTTAAATGATATGTCTGTATGCTACTTTCTGTCTCAGAAACATTTATAATTTCTTGCAGAATATAGAAACAAGTGACCCAATACAGCAGTCAAATCCTAGTAAAAGACAGCTTTATCAACTGCCAAAACATGTAGATTGGCCAAAAAGTTTTGAAAAAAAAATTTTTTCCACAAAAACATTCTGGTTTCATCAAAGCCTACGTGACTCATGAAGACTTATTGCAGAGCCATAAAAAGCCAAGCTGGAAGAGATCTAAGATCGTGACAGTTAATCCCCCACCCAAAGGAAAGATCAGCTGCACTTATGTAATTCCCCAGGGATGCTGGTCTAACCTGTTCTGACAAATGTCTATTGTTGGGATTCCTATCCATACCATGGCAAATTTCTTTGCTATAATTTAGATTTGTTATTTCTTAGTTTGTCTCATAGAAATGGGGATAGGTTTTATCTCCTTTTGGCAACTTTTTACATGTTTGAAGACTGCTACCATCTTTCTGTAAAATAACCCTGAAATCCTAATCTTTTCTCACAAAACATGTCTATTAGGTCTCGAGCCCTTTTTGATACACTACCAAGCTTTGTTTTGGTTTGGTTTTGGAAGTACAGCGTCGAAAGCTGAACATGGTATTGTAGCTACCTCTAGTCTCACTGCTGCTGAATAGGCTGGGAGGGCAATGTTACCTCACAGTTGTCACACCTATTTGTATGTTCTCATCTATTTCTTCACAACGGCATGTTATTGTGAACTCACCTTTAACCTGTGAGCCACTGCAATGTTACATTCCTTTTTTCAACAAAAACCCCATCCAATAAGTAGCTCATATTTGTGCAACATATTGAGCCACGGATATAGCTTTTGTCTCTCTGGAATGGCACTGTATTTATTCCTGGCCACTTTTACAATGTGTTGCCATTGCTTTGAATTTTCATTCTTGCTTTCAAAGGACTTACTACTTCTCCCAAGTAGCATGAGCTACAAAGACAGCAAATTGGCTCTTTTTTCATGAGCAAGGTCAATAAAAAAAATATTGAATAGTACTTGGCCTATGACAGATCACAGTGGAGCCACATTAAATCCAACTTTGCTTGACAGTGAACCGCTAATACCCACTCTTGGAGTACAAGTTTGCAGTTAGTTTGAACAGAGACCACGTTTCCATACATTTCTTATGAAAATATCCCACGAAACGGTATTAAGTCGAAAGCCTAGCACATTGAACCTAGCTCATTCTCTTTCCTATTCCTAAATAAATATCAGCCTATCATGCTATCACAGAAAAAAAATTATTAGAATGGTGCTTGGAAATCCATTATGGCTTTCATAGGTCTTTTGCAAATAGATTGATTATTTGTTGCAATAGTTTTGGAGAAGCTGAAGTTAAACTTCCTTAACTATATTTGCCTTGGTCATCTTCTTCTCACCACCCTCTTTTAAAGTATAGTTCCTATATTTATATTTTTTCTGTTTACCAGATCTCTGCTTTTCTTTATTGGACATCATTGTTAACAACTCAAAGATTGCCCCAGTCACCTTCCTTTTGAACATATTTCAAAAAGACCAGCTCAAGTGAAACATCTAACTCATATTCTTTTACCATTCTAGTCTGAAGTCTCATTTCTTTTTTCGTTGATGTCAGTTTGTGTGGGCATGCTGATCAGAAGTCCAAACAAGCTTCCAGTTTGAAAAGTTTAAAACTTTCTCACTAGTCTTCTGGAGACAGTGAAAAAAAAGGAAAAAGAAAGCAAGTTACTCCAAACTGAAAAATCTGCTTTTTTTCCCCTACATTGTGATACATTTAAAAACAACAACAAAAACTTCAAGATAATAAAAAATTGACATGTTAAAACTTTATAACTCATGGTTGCTTTTACTTATTTGTAACATCCTTTCTGAGAAAAAGAAAAAGAAAAAGAGGAAAGAAAAATTGAGGTAAATTTAGGTTAAGATTAACATTTCTTTTCTGGGACACACATCAAGGAAAATTTACTAGCAGCAATTTTCCTCTTCCATATCAAGGTACAAGTATCAAGATTTAAAAGTTGTGTTATATGCCTTTGGTACTCGGTACCCAGGCTATGATTTCTACATGGTGAAATAAAACTGACAGGCCGAAAGTGAAGTTTTATGAATAAATAACTCCAGAAAACACTACCTGAGTTGTCTCATCTGTGGATTATACTGGTTCTGTTTGTCAAACTTTTACTTTCTCCATAATAGTGCAGAAAATAAAGGTGTATAATAAACCAGAAAAATCTGGTTTTATTTTCAAGGCATAGAAGAAATAATATTTTCAAGCATATCACAGTCCACAAATAATATAACACGATCAGATATTGCAACTAGATCATATCTAATACGCTCACATCTCACGCGCATATTTTTGTCACAAGTCAGCTTTTGCATGCGGTGTATCAGTTACACTCACATGAGGCACTGGGAAAGATTTGTGCCTGGAGTACAACATGGCACTGAGATAAACAGGAGCATCTCTAAAATGGCTAATGCCATCCACTGTAAGATCTCTCCAAGTGACCAGAACCAATACGGCACATTTTACATTCCTGCACATGTAACAGGTCCTTTTGTAAGTAACCACACAGCTCTCCACAGAGGTAGGAGCACACTACCTTGTTTATCAAAAGCAGGATCTGTTTACAATACAGTAAGTATTTACAATTACACTAAAGGAAAAAAGAATGAAGCCTCCAGCTCCTTTATCTTAAGACAATGGCTAGACAAAAGAAAATCAGAGATTGCTGATGAGACAATGAGAGGACACATTCTGCAGTGACTAACAAGTTTGGATTTCATAGTTAAGATAATAAAGTTATTTTGGAAATCACTTGTGGGTGATCACATGACTACATTTTCACATACAGGTGATGATCTAGGTCACATATAGGATTTAAGCTTTATTGCATTTGGTCGATAAAAAACCACACACACACAAGAACATCTTAAAATATTAAAAATTTCACTCTTTCAATGCTATTCTTTTCCATTGCAAGGCACCCTCAGTGCACTTGCCTGCTTTTTCACCAGAACTTAGCAGTCATAGGAGGATGGACACCTCCCTGCGGACCTGCCTCCCTAGCTATAAAGACATCAGTTTTTTGCTAACCAATTGTTTGGACCATAATCTTCTTACCACCTGGAACTCCTTATGTAGGGTTATATTGAAAGGATACTTGTAGCAGTCTTGCTTCAAAAACCCCATCAGATATACTCAGCAGGACTCATATTTTCTTATTGACTTTTTCTGGAAGCAGGTAACATCTTTCACTCCTCACAGAGCAGTTCGCATCTCCTTTCTTCCACCACCTGAACCAGAGAAACATCACCATGACTCCACCTAATCTCTGCAACCCTTCTCTCGGGAAGGCATGTGAAGGAGAAATACATCACACCTGAACCCAAAGGTGTAGTCACTGCTTAGCATTAGGTGGGAGATACTTCATTCTGTCTCACTCCTTTGGACAGGTGTGTAAAGCTGTGGGAATAATATAGCCCAAAGAAATTAATTGTCCATAACCAAGCCTTTGCAGTATTGTGGTGATCCACTCCACTTGTGGTTTCAGTAGGTTTTATTTCAACTAAGCCCTTTGAATGGGCTGGGGAATGAAAGTGTGGGAACTGACTGGGGAACAGAGCTGTGTGGGTTGATCACATAGGGTTTTTTTTTATTATTATTTTATATAGCATATCAGGTGAACATATACAGCCAAATCAAAAAAGCTTAAGATGGAAAAAAAACATAACAGGTCACACCTACCCTATCCTTGTGCTGGTACCAGATTGTTATCTGCAGTTTATTTTCCAGCTTGTTTTTTCATGGGATAGGTGATTGCTCACTACCTCTGAATATCAGGCCCTACTGGTGCTCCATGATGGGGCCTGAACCACTTCCTTTAGGAGACATGAGGTAATTTTTCTCAGATATTAATATGCAAATCCAGCATCCAGAGTTCAAAAGGATAGATGCATCACACTGCAATTTCAAACACTGCAGCTACAATGGTATCTAATTCTGATGGTGCACTGCACCACACTGGGCACAACACAGCTCCAGCTACACAACTGGCTCTTCAGAAGTCTAGGCTGCACAGTCAAGAAGTTATTCCCAAAACTCATCTTTGCAGTTTCTCCTTTTCTAAGTTATATTCCACCAAGACCCAAAACCCACTTATCAGTAGTTTTGATCCCCTTTCTTCCCTTACTCCCTGAGCAGCATGGGCCATACATACCCTCCTAGGCAGCAGTTTCAGAGATCCCTGTGACTCATAATCTCCTCACCATCCTGTGAGGATGCTTGCTGGTGGGATCTATCTTTCCCAAACTAACACCCTGTGTTAGTAGCTCCTCAACAAACTCACCCTTGCCGCTTAGCAGAGGAGTCTTCCAGTCGTCCTGGATTCCCGTATTTTGTGCTACATGGGCAGGTGGGGGCAGTTCCCCAGTGTTACAAGCCTATCTCACCAGTCCCTGGAGACTATGTGGTTTGCTAGGCATTGCTAGGCATAGAAAAACACTCTCAGATCCAGAGAGACATGGCAAAGGTAAACCACAAAATTATTACACTACCATACAAAATTTAAGGAAATATCTTGCTGTATTTATCAAAGCATAATACAGCTGTTAGCTGTCCTCTCCATGAAGCAGGCGATCCCTTGAGGTTACACAAATTGGCTTATGATGATTTAACTGGAAACAGCTACTAAAGGGGTAGGAAGTAATTTCCCTTTCCTGCAGCTCTGACTGCAGGTTTCTACCTTTCCCTTGAGTGGTGACCTGTGATCCTGTGACTTCAGGATGTGCAGGTCTAACCAGAAAACTTACCCTTTGTCATTTGAAACTAATTTGGGGATCTATCAGTGAGTGCGACCAGCACATGCAGCAGTGCTGGTGCCAACACCAGGCAACTAGCACAGAGCAACAAGATAAAAGAATCCAGAGCTGCCCTGTTGGCAAGTATCTCAAGTCAGCTGAAACAGGCTATGACTAAATTAATCTGCAAGATCAAGGTGTTTCACACGGTGGCTGAGCTGGGACATGTGCTGCTGATAAGGCCCCACTTCCAAACTTGTTTTTTTCCAAAGAAAGGCTTGCTGGTACACCTTTTTCCGGGTGGGGTTTCTGCTTAAAGGTCCTCTGCCCACAGGTCCCCCCCCTAGCTCATAACCTTGATTTCCAACCAAAATATAATTTTGTAGTATTTCTCCCAGTTTTGCTAGCTGTTACAGTGAGATTTTTTCTTGAAACATAAAGAGGCTTTAAAAATGCTGATGGCCCTTGGGCATAGCTGCATGGAGTTATTATCTTGTGAGACCATGTATTAAAGGTGACAGCAAAGCTTAATAGCTCACTTTGTTCTTGAGTATAAACAAATGGGTTATCCATGCATAGTGAATTTAATTCTCTCTACACACCAGAAAAAAAAAGAAGTTTAAACTCCAGCACATAACTCCTCATTGTATGCGTATTGAAAAATTACATGTGACAGAAAAACAAGTTAAAAGGCAAATCTCATTACAACCATTCACAGACATCAAACTTCATGGCAACTGAACGTAATTTGGATGAGATGGTGCTTGCTCAGATCCTGGGACACTGACAATGGGTCTTTGTATTCTGCCTCCTCAAATGTGATAGCACTGGGCTACTCCTCACCGGTATGAGCATACAGCCCAGCACATGAATTACTTGCCTTCACGGAAGTAGTGACCTCGGGTTTTAGGGAGCCAAAGGATCATTGTCAGCCTCTAAATTTATTTCAGTTTCTAATCCTTTACATTTCAGGACTTCCAACCCTGAGCTTTGTTTTTATAGCAAAATTAAAGAATGGCTCTGTTTGACTTATTACCAGTTCTTTGCAGATGTGGGCAGTGGTTAGTATGGCCTTGTTAGGTGCTGTTTTGTTCCCACACCCATGCCAACTCAATCAGAGCTCTACAGAAGTGCATCAGCTTGCAGGCCATTGGGCAGCCTCTGAGCTGTGGGGACTGGCATGGCTGGGCTTGGGTCACAGCAGTAGGCAGGAGACAAGCTGCACCCAGGGATAAGTCTGGAGGTGGAAAGGCGAAGTTGAGTCCCTCTTCCAGGTAATAGTTTGGATTAGCTTTATCATCTAACTAAATTTCCTTGAAAGTAAATATAACTTGTATTATCCCCTCACACACAAACCTCCTCTAAAAGCAAAGAGTGTCCATAACTCATATGTAATTCTGTGACAGCTACTGAATATGTCATGAATACCTATGCAGAGTGCCCTTCTCCATTAGATGCGTCCTGGTATGCCCATGATTTCAGCCTGAGCATGCTGAAATGTTTCATTCATGAACTATAAAATACTGAAAAATATTGGTTTGGCATGAATAACTGGTGAATCACCGTCAGTTGTAATTGTCTGGGGGTAGGGAGGTAGTCTTGGCTTATTTGTATTCTAGTTTCACATGAGAACATTGATACGAAACAGCAGTAATTGAATCTGATAAGCTCTGGTGAGCCTTCCCCCAGGAAAGGAGGTACGATTTAGAGAGAGATATAAGAGTACAGAGGGATCTCTAGAAGGATGGATGGAGACTTTCAGGTTGCCTCACATTGCAACTCATAGATTTTATATACGCCTAAAATGAGTGATCATCATCTCAGGCAAAGCTAATTACCTGAGACATTATGACTGTATCTACCATGAGAAGGATGGAATTCAAGGTGTTTCCTCCTCCTCTTTAATTTCTGGTTTTCAATTAATTGTCTGTCTATTTAAGCTTTCTTTGAAAATACAAGGATCTTAGACAGCCTAAGACTGCACTCTGGGACTCTTTGTTGTTTCTCCTCCTGCCAGTGTTTAGGCAGTAGCTTGATGGGATGACTGTCAAAAGAAGAACCATAGTCCACAGGAAATGAGGCAACATCAGACCTGTGGTGTGATCCTCCATTGTCTCCAAACTATAATGACTCAGTAAGAAAACCCTGGTCACAGATTTGGGTTGCACTTTTAAATTTCCCTGAGTTGGCAAACTCACATCCTGTAACCATGTGAGCTAGAGCCAAAGGGCTAGTTTGGTCTTAACCCACGAAAATCGACTCAGAAGCCCAGGGGGCTGACAGACAAACTCTTTACACTCTCTACTAGATACTAGAGAATGTTTCCGATTTCTCACAGAAGTAATCAGCCAGTTTAAAACATAACTAACAATTCAAGTTAATGGTCTCATCTCAAGAAAAATGATACTACATGATACAGTAACTGATTGGGGCAGATGCATTAGAAAAAGGACCACCTGCAAACTTAAATTTTTTCTATTTTCATTTTAGTGACATCAAATATTCAGGCTAAATTTATTCCCAGCATCACACAAAACACCGTGTTCCCAGGAACAATATAAATGCTGAATATGGAACCAAAAAGCTTAGGAAGAAAAAGCTTTGGTCTACATATTTGTTTTGCAATACCTGCTACACCATTACAAGTCATCCCTCTTCATTCCTTCTGTTGAGAGTCAATCTTATTGTCGAAAATTTAAAATGAGATGAAAGCAAAGGAGAGTATCACATCATTCTGAAGATAAAGGGGGAAAGTTCTTCAGTAGAAATAGTGCTTGAGTTATTTTAATTTCATAATTAAATATTTATTTCATCTCACAAGATTATGCAGTGCAGATAGGCATATTGCTCTAGTTTCTTGTTCTCCTTACAGTCATAATTAGGCTTGTAAACACTAATTTATTTAACTTTTGCAACCAACATCTGATGGAAAGACTATAAATAGACTGACTTGAATGTTATAATTTTTTTTTTTTCTGTGCATACAGACTTTGTATTTCAACACAGAGCTGTTTGGTGCAGTAAGAGCTGGCCATCCACTCAGTCTCTTTCTCCTGATTATTTTTTTCTTATTATTTTCTCTTTACATTTTTCATGTGTTGAAACAGAGTCAGGTGACCAAAGGAACTAAATATCTCTGTAAAGGCAGCAAGAGTGGTTGCCGGAGGAAATTTTTGGCTGGCACAAAGCTACAGACTTATGTCTCATTGTTCAAAGCTCTGTCAGCAAGGGAGCAAATGCTGAAAACCCAGATAGATAATCCATCTTTCAAATTATTATTATCCCACTTCCAGTTCTCTGAAGCTATTAGTAATGGTAACTCTTAATTGCTCATCTCTCTGCAGTACCACATTTCACTTACCTGAAGCAAATTCTCATTCATCTTTGATGTAGACATGCCTATGAATTTCTATCAGGTTTAGATGTAGCTTGGTATACTCTGTTTACAGGACTTCTTTTACTTACTCTCAATTTACATAGGATTTGCAAACTCTAAATTTTATTTCATATGGCCTTAGAATGCAGCCAAAAAATGAAGTTTTGCTTGATTTTAAGTCACAACCAAAGAAGAGGTGGTGGTGGGATTTTTTAGGATTGCATTTATTTGCATGTTTGAAAACAATATTCTCATTTGTCTTTGTCTCAAATATTGGCCTCAGCTTGCTTGAAACAAAAGGCCCAACCGTTTGCTGGAAAAACAGCTGTATGCTTATTTAAATTGCTTGAAATCTGGTTCCAATTCCTTTCAAAACCTGGCTTGGGACTCCCATGTTCTCAAACTATGACAACCTTTTGGGGGTACTGGCCTTGTTTTGCATGCTAAACATGGGGGTTATACCTGTGTTTAAAATTCAAACATATTGTCCTACTCAAGTGGACATAATGATAGAGCCCCTTGAAAATCTGGGTTTAGATATAGGCTGATTCAGTATAGAATGACCTCTGTCAGCGCCACCATCCTCAAATATCCATATACACAATTTCAAATGCAGTGGAATCACTTTTTAAAATTTAGCACATTTACAGATCATAGAACTTCATAGAACATAACCTGTGCCCTTGCAGTGAAGCTCCTGGTTTGAGACTGAAGTTCAACTTCAGGTATACTGGCACAGAGGCCATGCACAGGTCACCCTACCAGGCATTCTGCACCACACCATCATGGTGCTCCACACTGCCAGCAAGTTTGGGATACCCATCGAGGCAATGGCAGGGACTAGAGGTTGGCCTGTTTCAGGTCCATGCAGTACACCCTTGCACTGTAATCATACAGTACATACCAGTCCTCTGCCAGAGTGCAAATGCTATACATATAGGCCCACATTGGCTTTCTCTTTAATTATAGGGGGGCTCACTTTTTTTTCTCAAGCTGCAGACAAAATTGGGAGACATACTCTCTTTGTTAACTGAGTGGTTTTGTACCCACCATTTAGAAGGAAAAATAACATAAAGGATGGTATTTCATAATTTTAGCGTCTTCGATTCATCAGAGGAACTGCTCGGCGTGAGTGATGCCATCCTTAATCAACACTTGCACACACTTCAAAATATACCTTGAAGTTAAATCAGTGCTGAAGTAAGACCTTTGTGAAGTTTAGCAGCCAAACAAGAAAGGCAATCTCTTTGTGTCGACATAATTGAGTATTCCAGTGAGACCTGTGAGACATAAAACAGGTTTAGACATCCAGTATCTTCACAACAGATGGGCTATTCAGCATATTTGTACATTTAAGCTATTGGATTTTGTGGTAGTTAATTTTTGCCAATATTGACATATTCTACAACATTGAAAGAATTTGTATTAGTTATTTCTGATCTCAAGACATAAAAAAGCGAAGATAAACATTAATCAGGAAATTTCTTTCATGAGTGTTTTATTTGAATTCATATCATATCCACAAAAATAGGAACAGCCTTTAGAACCATTTTGTGATACATAGTCTCCAAGCTGAGATTTACAATGGCAATAGTGAAATATGTAATGTGGATTTGTTTCCAAATGTATACATCGAAGATGATGTAGTGAGAAGCAAGCATGCAAGGTGCTGCAGAAAGAAAGATTAAAATGTAAGTAAACATTTTAAAGTCTGTGTAGTTCACCAGCCTACATAGTTTCTCACGATGTTTTCAGCGTTGCTCTAATTTTGTGCAGAAAACATAGTTTGAGAGTGCTTGTGTCAACAACTTTGACATAATGATTGGCATGTAACTATATAAATATAATATACTTTCCTATCTAGAGCTTTATACATATGAAAACTTATGGTACAATAAAATACACACAGTGCTACCAGTTCAGTAGCTGCTAACTTAAAGGATACATATTAAAATGTGATTGCTGAACCTCTAAAATGTAAAATAAAAGAGCAATCAGAAATGCTTTGTGTTTAAATAGTAATTTACATAAACATTCATCTCTTCATTTTCTCCATTTGCTTAGGTCTTGTAAAAAGACTCCTTTTGGTTGATTGCATCTGTCCTTGGCAAGAACTGTAGTTTTAAACAGTCCTTTGTGTTTGTCTTAGGCAAAGGTTAATATATTTGTAAAAGAGAGTAAATGTTGTCTGGCTTCTATTCCAACTTTGTGCTATTGTAATGCTGAATGACAAGCACCTAGCTGGAAGAATTCTGCAGAGTGAGAATAGAAACTTGCATGATTTCCACATACTGAAAGATGTGACAGTGGAAGACTGGCATTTATACTGCACCACAGTGTAAATCACTCTCTAGATTTATATACTATGCTTCTAAATAAAGCTCTACATTTCAACACTTAAAAGCAGGTTTAGCTGCTGGTCAATACCAAGTGGTGGCACGTGTATATCACAAGTTCATTTTATTTCCCAAGAAGTTTGGTGAGAGATCTGGTAGAAAGCAGCTTTGTGAAGGTACTACAATCAGTTGCTCTGAGATGTATGTTAACCTGAGATAAATTATAACAGCATTGCAGATTTGTGGCAATATCACCGATTTCAGATTTTCTTCCAAGGTGTGGATCGTGGGGGGTGCAGGTGAAGAGCAGGGAGCAACAGGCTGCAAATAACCATGGGGTGTGGGGAAGGAATGGTCTTTGAAGCAAAATGACAGGGTTCTCCTCATCTGATGGCCTGGTTCTAGTTATATGAACTACAAAATGATGGTAAAGGAAGTGGAATGTAGCTAATCAAACTACAAAAAAAAAAAAGGAAATTACTGAGTTGTACAAAAGCAAGCAAGGCTAGCACAGTCAGTATGAAAAAAAAAAAGAGAGAGAGACTGAGAGAAAAAAATGTACTGAGGCTTATTATTTGATTTGTAAATAAGATGAATCTCTCTCCACCCAGGTTATGAAAAGTAAAAATTGTCATGTATAGGTAATTGATGGTGACAGCTCTGGCATATACAGTGTAGGAGGTGGTGTTATTGTCTGACATGCCCTACATGTGTAGATAACAACTTAGGCTCTCATGTTTGCCTACAAATTGTTGCTAAGCACATTTGATACCCTTTATATTGATATTTCTGTTGTCTCTTGATTTCATTTCTATTTTCTTTCAAGACCAACTAAAAATTGAATATCCTACAACCTCCAGCTGCACCTTGCTGCATGTGGATTCAAATCCAGGGGATGCTCAAGGGAATATTGGATGGATTAAAAGTTATTTATTTTTTCTTTATGTCCTGGACTTGTTACTTTCTTCCAAATTCCCCATCCCTGAAAAAGTGAGTTGGAATCGAACTTGGTTTCACCTCTGTTAACACCACCAAGAAAATCCTGTTTCTCCACTCCCACATCACACATGGTGAAGTGCTGCTTCCTCTAGTTTTTATTTCCCCATGTTCTGCATGTGCTTGGTGCCAGCAGGAAGCATTTGTGACTTGGAGAAAGCAAAAGCTGCCAAAGAATGTTCAGTCTTCACATACCACTGCTACAGATGAGCCCAAAATACTGACCCAGATTTGAATGTCCCCAAAATCTCAGTGTCTTTATTTTGTTGGGGTTTTCTCCTGCTAAGAATCCTAAACACAGCTGACAAATACAAATACAAAATGGAGTTAGACTTGAGAAAAACAAAGGGAACTGATATTTTACATGCAATAAAGCTTTGCATTTCTCAAAGGTTTTTTGAAAGTATCTGTCCAAGTGAGACTTGACTTGCCATGAGGACCATACAACTTAAAGGAACTGTGGAAACTGCTCCCTCATGCCATGGGATTATGTGTTCTACTTGCTCATCTCTTCACTGCTTCTAATGGCATGAACTTGAATACTTTAATTAGGAATGTAAGAGGGTGGGAGCAGTATTAATATTTCTAATGGGAAACAGGTGCCTCTTAGTAAGTTTTCCCAGTCAGAAAATAGTCATCTTCCTCAATAGCTTTTGGTCCTCAAGACTGACTGCCGTTCACGTCAGAGATGTGAGTTAAAAACAAATAGCCCTTTTCCTGGGAAGAGCTGAATGCCCTCTGGAGATTAGGGAGGATACTCGGTACCAGTAAGATCAGGTCCTAAGCTTCTGCCTACAGAAGAAGGTACTAGTGATGGAGGTAGTATGGGTTCTCCAAATAAATGCTGACAACCAGCTTGCAGAGCCACCGCTCTCTGGTTGGGTTAAGCTAATTGAAGAGAAACCCACTATCTGACCCAACAAAAGCAACTGGAAGGCAGCAAATTGTTAAAACACTCAGAAATCAGAGGAGGGAAGGAACAAATATTGGCCAATGAGAGCTATAAACCAGATGGCTATGGAAGAAGACTACTTGGCTCAGAGTTGCTTTACTGTTTCCTCCACTCATAGTTGCCTTCCAAAGTGGATTATCATACTCCCTAAATGCCCTAGTATTTCACTCCTTCCCTTTCTTTGCATGACGACTCATAGATCACATTATGCCTGTATGATTAAAACAAACAAACAAACAAACAAACAAACCAAAAAAAAAAAAAAGAAAGGTAGAAACTTCACAAGAAGGGAAAAATAATCATAATTCTGTAATGTTATATCACAGAAAACTGTGTACATTTTTTTCCCCATACAGGACATACTTCAAATAAAATAATTTTAACACCAAGAATGATAATGTTCCTTCTTCCCGACAGAAGTAGAATTGCTTTTTCACCCCAGTTTGGCACATAAATATAAGAAAATAGTCTTTGAGTATTTACAGCCAGGTGTTTTAAATGTTACTTCCTGACATATTTAATTCTCATTTTCTCTCCAGCCACGGGCATTCTTTCCAAATTTGTATACTAATCTCCGACCATCCACACGCTCCAGGATTTCTCTTTTATAATAGTATCTGTTAAAAAAAAAACAACACAAACAAAGACAAACAAAACATAGAAAAAGATTTAAGATTAAATTCACCTATGGTCCTAAAAGGCCACTGCCAACTAGGCAGTCCCTCAGCTAGCTGAAAAGTCTTTATTTTTTTATATATATGTAATACCTAAGAGTCTCATCATCAAAAAGAAGAAAAATAAAAGATGTTTTTTTACTTTATATTAATTATCTTCTGAGTTTCAATTTCACCATATTTCAGATCATAGCATATTGCCATATTTATCACACACTCTTACGAAATTTCCTGTTTTGTGTTTTTTTCTAGATAAGAATCTAAGTTCAGACCAGGAAAGAATGCTTCCATTAAAAGATAGATTTTGAGCATTCATAGGTTATGAAGAAATGCTCAAAATGCTGAAGCAAACAGCAAAGAAAATCCTCAGATAGGATTTGTGAACCTATTTTAAGATAAGGGGTGGAGGATATGTTTAGTTTCTGAACACTGCTGGAAATAATAAGGTCGCTGGCCATTGCTGGGTCTTTTAAGCCTTTCTAGTTTGGTAACACATGAACTTTCAGCTTGCTACAACCATGTTTCCTTCCTGCATTTGTTGTTTGTGTGGACAGGAGTAGAAGGTATATTATACATACAACACATATGTATGTCATATATATTTTATATATCATCATGTACATAAACAGGAAGAGAAAGAATAGACAAAAAGAACATAATGTTCCAATCTCCAAATTAGTGGGAGAGATTCAGCTGTCAAGTAAGCAAATGGTGCTGCTGACAATTAATTTTTAAAAGTCTACCAGATTCTCCATCCACACAGTCTCCTCACATGCCCCAGTCTTCTACAGCAACATCTCAGCTCACCTCATCGCCCGGCTGAGCTTCTCATAAGTCATACTGCTGTTGTTTTTCTTCTTTCCCCAGAGCTGAGCAACAGCTTCAGATTTTAAAAATCTGAAGACACCTTCTGACCGGTCTTCCCACTTGATTAATCCTGGGTTTTTCTCAGGATTGAGAAGAATATCTCGAATAAATTCCCAAAGATGAGTTCCTCGAGGGTCTGAAAGAGAAAAGTGGACAGGAGGAAGGGGTGTCTAAAGAGCTATGCTTGTCATTTTTATGTCATGCTCTTAACATACGTCATCTACAGATGGTCACCGTTTGGTATGGACAGACCATAGTTGCTGGAGTGCAGGACCCCCACCTTGGAAATAAATAGGCAAAAAATGCTGACAGCCTTTACACGGAGGCTGGAAGTGAGCATCAGCCTTAGGCAGTCTGAGACCTGTGGCAGGCAAGTAGGAGCCCCAACAACCTGGGGAAGCAGAGTCCAAACCACCCACTGCTTCCTTATGTCTTTAGCACTATTTCTGCCCTGAAGATAACATGGTTAAATCTTCCCTTCAACTCATTTGCCCATTTTTCCTTGTATTCTCCTATGGCATGGCACATAACCTGGCATTATCATGCAGTACGTGAAACAGTCAAGATAATTGTGAAGGAGGCACCCAATCTTCATGTATTTAAAAGATAAACAGAAGGTGAGGGAAGCAAAATGCTGTTCCACATCAATGAGTATTTGGCCCTAGGTGTCCTAGATAGGCTTAAAGATGTAAGAAGATTTGGAGTGGATATAGGTATAGTGACAAAGGTGGCTAGCGAAAATGGTATGTAAAAAGGGCATTAAAAAGCTTCCCCGTGATATCAGAATAGGCAAAACCAGATCTCTAAATTCAGCATGTAGACACTGCATTTTAAGCACAAATCCATCCCACAGTTACTGTGGGGATGGCACCAGAAAGTCCAGGTCAAAATCAATCAATCAGTCCAACAAGTCAAATGTTTTAGCTTATGAATGAAGAGTACAAACACAATGACAAGGTAAGTCAGAGAGATAGCAGTTCTTTGGTCTGACTTCAAAAGCATGCAAGGGTTTAGATCACATTAAGAAGGAAAAAAGATAGTGAAATATGTGAAGGCAAATAGAAAATGGTACGGAGTGCAAAATTAGTAGAATTAGATTTTAGTCAACTAATCCAATATGTTTCTTTGTTATTTTAATTGTTTTCTAGAACTAACAAGATGTGGTGGACATATTCTATCCGGACATCAGTAATGCACTCAGTGGATTATGATACAGAGCAGTACTCAAGAAAGTAGAAAAGTAGGGGATTAACCCAGCATATGGCAAAGTGGTATTTTCTATATGCCAACATTGTAACTAAATTCTTAGAATCATTGAATATCTCAAGTAGAAAGAGACCCAAAAGGATCTCCAAGTCCAATTCCCTGCTCCTGGCAGGACTACCAAAAACTAAACTATATGACTAAGAGGTTCATCAAGACTCTCCTTAAACTCTGACAAGCTTGGTGCTCTGAGTACTTCCCTGGGGAGCCTGTTCCACTGAGTGATCACCCTCTCTGTGAAGAACCTTTTCCTAATGTCCAGTCTGAACATCCCCTGATGCAGCTTCATTCTATTTCCTCATGTCTTGCTGCTGGTCACCAGAGAGAGGCAGTCAGCAACCTCCCCCTCTGCTGCCCTTCTTAAGGTAGCTGTAGACTGTGATGAGGTCACCCCTTAACCTTCTCTTCTTTAAGATGAATACATCAAATGAACTCAGTTCTTCACAGGTCCATTTTCAGACCAGTCCTATCTAATTCTTTCATTAGCAACCTTGTTATATACAAGAAACAAAATATCTGCATGCAGATACATAGTTCAGTAGTTCTGGTTCAGCAAAGTCACAGAGCAGGGTAAGAAGAACAATCAGGAAGAGATAGATAATCTGAAGACCATATTGAAAGAGGATGAAATCAAATACTACAAAACGCAGTGAAGGACCATTGTTAAGGTTTTCTATTATAAATAGGGAGTGGCATAGAATGCAAAACACATAGTCAAGTTATTTTCAGTATAAATATCTCCAGATGTTTATGGAGAATGTCCAGAAATCACAATTATGGTAACCTGTCTTCAGAGACAGGTTGAATCAAAACTAGCAGAAGAAGTAGATAAGGGAAGAGGAAAGACTGTCATATCAGAGGAGGAGAAAGCCACAGGACTGAAGGGCAGGTGCTTGCTTAGCATGCCATGCATGAGAAGTTCTGCAAGGAGATGCTGAGCAAGGTTGCTGGTACGGGCATAAGCATGACCATACCCATACACAGACCTTCCTGATTTAATCCTGGATCTCCTTCATCATTCCTTTACTTCAGTCCACCAGCTCAGTTCAAAAGAGGGCAGAGGCAACTTGTTTCTGGTTGCTTCCCCATAGCCCTCACTGATAAAAACAATTTGAAAGTATAACAATACTGAGTCAAATATAAAGTAAGCAAACAGTACTATAAAGTCAGATCCTTGAAGGATTCCATCACAGTAACAATCTAACCAGTTTTGCTTTCAAAATGCTTCCTTTTCCCTCCCAAAGGGGATTTGCTTTTAATGTGTTTATTTTCTGTCAGTCAACCAACCATTATAAACATGGATGTCAACTTACTGTGTTTCTTGGTGTGGGACTTTGGGGTATGATCTTGTAATTTTTTCACATCTGAAGAATCTGTGGAGAAGGAAAATGAAGCCTATTTGTAAATTTGATTAAAGGCTTTCCATTGACTAGTAGGTTGAAAGAAATAAAACCACAAAAAAGAACTAATATCTCTTTTAAAGATAATCACTTTTCAGAAGGTAATCTAAGTGAGGAGGAAAGGGCAGAGTTTTGTTTTCTGTACTATATGTTAATCAGCACACTTCACAAAGAGACCATTGATGAATAAAGAATGAATGCAGAGGTAAACATTTGGCTTTTGAAACCTAAATTTGATTAACAAATACCTCATCTCGTGTTATGTGTGAGAGAGAAAAAAAATAAGACGATCATGTCTATAAAAGGAATAGTGAATTGTCCCATTATGTCTTAGTCTTTGCAGAAGCATGTATCTTTGGGGGCTTATTTGTTTCTGAAAAGATGATCTAATATGAAATGTATGCGCTGGTACCAATGCACAGAACACCTACCTGACTAAACCATAATGAACTGGCAAATCATTGTTGGGGGGCAAAGGGGGGGAGGAATGGGGCTACACTGGTAAGAATTTTTGGCAGCTAGATGTGCATATATTGTTCCATGGCTCAGAGCCACAGAAACAAGCCATTTCTCATCTATGGTACTTTTTCACCTGCAGCCAGCCAGAGGAGGCATAGGGTTTCTGGCACAAGCATTTCTTCAGAAACAAAGTTCCGCCTGTTCCTGACTGTAACCTACCTTGCAGTCTGCACGTTCAACCCTTTCGCCCTCAAACAACCGCAGTCTGGCTCTGCTCTTCTCATTAATGAATAGCTTTCATCTGATTGCTCTAAGTCTCGCAAAATCTGCAGGATAGTCCTGAGAGGGAGGCCCTTCTGTGTTTGCTTTTCAGCATACTTCGTACCTGAATTCCATAAACTAAAGCTTAAGGTCCCACGCATGTTTTCCCAGCTTCTATGAATGCACAATTATCATACTTTTCATGGAAACCGGGCATTTGCATGGGAAAATGACTCACAGGAAATATTAATTTGCATAGAAACTTGTTGGATTTGCACAGACAACTGCAATAACTGCATGTGAAAAGGTAGATGCAAAGATATTCACACACTTGCTTTATTCATACATAACTGGAAACATGAACTGAGATCAGTGAAACATGAACTGAGCAGATCAGTGAGGATAAGCTTAACATTCACTACTGAGCCTGACATAATTATTGTCCTTGACCCCCAAGCAGTAAATGTGCTCTGAGTCATTTTGCCTTCCCGCTCTCAAAGAGCAGAAACCAGCCCGAACCTCAATCAGCTTGGGGGGAAAGAGTAAAATGAGGCTTATTTCACTGCCTTTCCTCAGATTATGATTTCCCTGATGTTATTAAAAGTCTGTGGGAACTCCAGGTGAGGGCAGCAGGACCCAGTCCTTTATTTGCCCTTTTATATAAATCCTTCTCATTTTAAAATCCCACAATTCACTTGCAAATGCTTGTTATGCTCCACTTAGCTGGAGATTTATTCTTGGAAGTTCGGTTGCCTTCTCTCTAGTTAGTGATACATTCTGGATTTCAGCTGTGTAAATAGCCTCCCACTCTGCCTCCACTCCTATGTGGAGACGGGTTTCAAACATGTCATGTTAGGAGGCTGGAGCCTGACAGATGAAAAGAGTTATGATGCAGTTTCAACAAAGCTGTCTTGCAAAACTTTTGACAAAAGGTTGCACAGTATTTGCATATGATTCAGGAATGAGCCATTTTTTTACGGGATATACAAATTTAGTTTTTATAGGAGGCTGTGCCCTTGGCGTGCCACCCTAGCTCTAGGCTTAAGCAGTCAGCAGGTAAATACACCATGCCAGGATCTTGACAGGTCCCCAGTCCTGTCAGAGAGCTTGAAATCCTGGTGGCCATCTTGTGAGAGTGGGTGGAGGCAACAAAGAAAGCAAACATAGTGTTTGGTTGGGGGGGTTTAAGGTGTGGTGGTTTTCTCCTAATTTATTCTGGGGTTTGATTTTTGGGTTTTCTTGTTTTGTTTTTTTTTTTTTTTTTTTTGTTTCATTGTCTGGTTTTGTTTTGGTTGGAGTTTTTATTATTATTTATTGCTGAGTGCATTAGTTTAAACTGTATGTCACTTGGCAAGCCTGGCTATGCTAGGAGGCCAGGGGATGCAGCAAAAGGACAGGCACAGAAGCTGTGGCTGCTACCCATCCACAGAGGCTCAGGATTGCCCCCATTGCAGAGGTAGCACCTGCAAAGCTGCATCTACAGCAGTGCTTTCCTTTCTCATCCTCCCATGAGTCCCACTGCTTTCTCGCTCAGGTCTGTTTGTTTAACAGCCTCTTCGGAAGGACCTGGCTTTCCTTCCCCGCTTTCTCACTCCCCTGCTACCTCTGCTCTCCTCTTTTCCCACTGCCTTACTCTCTCACCTCCACTCTTTGTACCTTCCCCTGGGACATGCCCCACAGAGCGCCCTGACACGTGTGCCCAGACTGCACTTTTGCCAAGCACTATGGCAAATGAGTTTGCTCCGTTCTTCTGTCCTTGAGCAGGTAGATTGTATCTCTGCCTTGTGGAAGCACTGCATGGGGATGAGGCAGCATGAGGTGTCTGCCCTGCTGACAGCTCCAGTAGGAGGCTCTTCTGCTGGTACAGTTGGTCAGAGGGCTTGGTGCCTGCCCTACAGCTTCCCCAGACTGACCCCAAATCTAGCAAACTACCCAGAGTTAACCACTGGCTCAGTAGGGAAATGCAGCCACGTCTGGAGAGGAGCATGGCACGAATTTGCACATACCCAGCTACACCACAGAAAAGTGTGATGGACCTGGAATGTTTTGTCTCTGATGCTAACATATTCCCCTTTGACTCAGTCACTTTAAAAGACACCTGGAGATTGAAGATTATTTGATCTTCTTTGTCTTCAGAGAAAGAAGAGAGAAGCATTTATTGAAAGTAAGCTATGGTAATAACAATAGCAAAAAAAAGAGCTATCAGAATCACTACTGCTTGATTTAAAATTACTGGAGGCTCAGAGTCAATCCTACAACAGAAGACCACAGAGACTATTATACATCAGTAGCCGTGGGACAAGTGACAATTAACAATATAAGTTCCTTACCAGGAGGGTGGTGACTAGGTGTTGTCATGGAAATCTGAGCACGACAGAATGCTTTACTGTCCAATAACTCTGAGAATTAAAAAAGAAGACATTTAAAGTAATGGCCTCAGACAATAATAAAACCATCCCAGAAATGCATGAAGTATTGTAAGGTTAGTTACCTACTGTGCTACCATAGCCACTGTCATACAGGTAATTCTCTTCTTTCCAGGACACCATTAATGATGGATCTGAAGGTAAATGATCAAATGGAAAATGAGATCACTAAAAGAACATTTTTAGCACAGAGATGAAGATTGAACAGAAGGAATACGAAATGACAAAAAAAATCAAAGTGTTAAGGGAACCAAGAAGGGAATGGGCTATGCACAAAATTATCTCCTTTCACTCAAATTACGGATGGGGTTTTGCATACTCAGGCAAATGTACTTAGACAAAGCACTGGCTTTTAGATACAAGGTAGTAGGCTCTTCCTTTTCCTGGTTGATATATCATTTATGCCTGCCCTTGAAGGAGGTTTCCTATGCCAGATCAACTCTAATTCTACCCTATCAAGTCCTGAATTTTCAGCCCCTGGTGATTCTGACAGTGCTTTGGTGCTATAGAGACAAGATTGTTCTCAAATATCTAGTCAAACAGGAGGATATTTATAAAGAATATTTATTTCCATAATGGTAGACCTCAAAAGTCCCTTCCAAAACAGATCTTTGGGTATAAGCACATAGTGAGAAACATCAAAGCCTAATCTTAGATGAAGGGCTATTTTATTCCAGCACATCAAGTCCCTATCCTTAACCTAAAAGCCACCTTCATGATTAGAGAGGAATAATTTTAGTGACTGTCTGGTCAGATGGATCAATGTAAACAGAACAAAAGCATTGTCATTACGACCTGTACATTGATATCCTGACTCCCTACTCTCTTCACAGTGCATTTTTGAGGTAAAAATCCTTAAAATCTCTTGTTCCTTTGAATCCAGGTTGTAAATTATGAGATACAAAGTTCAAATCTATGTTTTACTTATTTTTTTCATGTTCATATAAATGAAATCAAAACCACACAAGTGAGTTATAGTTAAATCATCATGTTTGGCCGAGTTACCACTTAGGACATAGGAATTTAGCAGGTATGCTAAGTAATAGCTGCATGTTTGGGCACCCAGAGCTTGTGTTCCTACAATAGCACACACCCTTTGCTTGCTTGGACACCTGATCTGTCTGATGTTGCCTCTGAAAACAGGCCTTACGAGCCAGAACATGGAGAGGCAGCTTGTCTTCCCTCTTTGGCCTTTTTCAGTACCTGTGTCTTTGCAACTCTGATGGTCTACTAGGTTGGGGCAGGCTTCTCCTCTAAGCCACCTGTCCTGTCCCTACTGGCTTACAAGGATTCCCTTGCTCAGCAGCCCTAACCCTTACCACCTGCTTCTCCTCATGCAGAAACTAAACTCACTCCCTTTTCCCTTGGTTGCCATTGCTAGAGCCCCAACACACCACTCCCGATTCAGCAGAGCTAGGAGATATTCCTGGGCTTTGTCCTTTCCAAGATGGGTAGCTGAGGTACTTTGCATTGTACTGTGTATTTCTAGTGGGAGAAGGAACCTACAGTATACGAAGACCTCATAAATCAGGACTTAAAGGATTACTGTAGTTTCCTATATGGCAAGCTTCAAGGTTGCTGCATGCACATCACCCACACCATACTGGACCAGGCAAGGAGTGGATTGCAGATTGCTGTGCTTGCCCACTACAGGAAGAAAGTGAATGGTGCCCTTGGCTGGAGAGATGGGCTCCTCTGGGTTGGCTGAATAAGCAGGACTAGCAGTTTTTGTCAGTGATATCGCACACTATGAATCTGTATTCATTCTGCCAGAAGCTACTAAAGCACCGGTCAGGAACACACCCATATAGAAAGAAGCTGGGACTAGTGAAACAGTGATAGAATAGGGACAGAGGTGCCAAACAGTCATGCCAAAAGAGGAGGATTGAACTGAGCTGAAGTTCTTTTCTCAGTGAAACAGAGTTTTGGGAGGAAAGGCATCTAACCGTGGACACACTGGAGAAAAAGTCTGCCACAAGAAAAAATGCAGATCTGGTCAAATCAAAATACTACCCAAATTTCAGTTTCATTGAAACATGTGAAGAAAATCAATATAACATTTTTCTCTCTCTAAGTTTTGTTTGTTTGTTTGGACATTTTCTCATGTTTCAAACGTTAACAGCATTTCAAAACAAAATATTTATTCTGTCTTTTTTTTTTAAACTGAGAATACTGTGAAAATAGCTGTTTTGAAATCCGCTGAAGTCCTCTACAAAGCTGTACTCATTGAGCACTGCAAGCTACTCCAACTCTGAACATCAGTATAGACTGCTGATAATCCAGAGTTCTCCTATGGCCACATGCAAACTAAGATACGGTGGTACTACCCAAAACTCCAAAAAGTAGACACTGATTAATATTTGGTTTACTTCTTTTATTCTGCATGATACAATTTTAATTTTATTTAATGCCATTTTGATATCACTCTTGGAGTGAACAGTTTCCCCTTTTTGTCACCCGCAAAAGAAAGTTACCCAACTGTTACTCACCTGTTTGCTCTGTCTTCACAATGACATTATGAGATTGGTACATGTCACTTCCGCACTGACCTGCAAGAAAAGGTATGGCAGACAAGACATAAGACAACAACCACAGAAGAATCAACGGCAGTAGTTCCAAGCAGCAACTGCTACAGCTGAGCCAGAAGGCTACATTCAGAGTGGGAAACAGACCCTTTCCCCTGGTAATTCAGACTCCTGCCTTACGTGATAGCAATTTAGCAATACAGTGAATGAGTTATATAGCAAACATAGCAAATGATAGATGCCAGGTAGGTCTCTAGGGAACATAAGTGACTTCTGAAGATCCCAGAATTCTGATCACTGTACATGTGTCTCTGCCTAATACTTATTTACCATTCCATTTTAGGTGCTGAAGGTTGCTGTAAAGCAGTTGCCCTGCTGTCCCAGCTGCCTGAGTGAATTCCTGCAGGCTCATACTGCACAGATGTTCCCCATTGATATCAAACTCCTGGAAGGGTATGCAGGTGGCATCCAGTTGATTGGTATCAAGGAGATGCTGCAGCCACTCCCAGACTTGAAACTTAGTCCAGTATTGAGGATGTATTTCATGCCACTGGGTTCCATAGAAGCTGCTGGACACTAGAAAAGAAAACAGTGTTTACTGTCTCTGTTAGCACGACAGGATTATGCTGATGACAGTAAAGTTTTATAGCTAAATTGCATGCCCTGGAAGTCCACAGAACTAGGTTCTTTCTCAGTCCTTATCAGTACCTCAGTAGCTATTGCTGAAGAAGGTATTGTGTGGGTTTTTTTTTCTTCGGTTTTCCAATTGAAAAACAAGAATTACTGTACTACACCTCTTTTGGTAGATGGATTATGTAGGAATTCATTTATTCATGTTGGCTAAATACACCAAGATTCTTTGACAGAAGACACCTTACAGAAGAACTGTTGAAAAGGAGTGTTGATCTTTGTGTGGGAAAATAATTTTAGTGCATCAGAAAACTATGGAAAAGCCTTCAAAATTCTCATAATGTTGATGAGGATATTTTCTTTGAATAAGGACTGAATATGAATTGTGGGATTCCAAAAAAGATATTACGGGAGGAGGAAAGACTGTCATGGCCTAGCTCTACAGCAGCCCCACTCCAGGATGTGGCACCAGTCCATCCTCAGTCTCCCCAAGAAAAAGATTACCCACACAGCTTTTAGAAACACTGACAACAGTGGATATTGCTAGAGGATCACAAGCAACAGAGTTGGCACATTTTAGGAAATCACCTTCCCTCGGGTACCACTAGACCTCAAGTCTCTCTGGTTGAGATACGGTGCACAGTGATAGTTTCCAGGTAAACACAAAAATGTCCCATGGTTATTTAGATTTCTTTATCAATATTGGCCAACAAGGTCTGTCTCAGTAACTCAGAGAGTCTGCAGGACTGTTCTCATCCTCCCGTTGAAGGATCTGGGGAATGAGTGTGGAAATGATTAAGAGTGTGGTATGTCAGAGAAAAAAGGTTCAATGGAGCTCCTGAAAAGGATATCAATCTGTACGCTCATCACTTCAGAAGGGTAAATATATTTTAGCAGCCACTAGATTCCTAATGTAAATGTAAAGCCTTTAATGAAAAAGTAGGCAGGTAAAAGGAAGTGAAGTAGTGAATGATGGTAGAGGCTGGTCTGAGCTTTCAGCTTCCTGGCCCTCTAAAACATAAGTGAATCCCAAGGAGCTTCCCACTGAAAACATGAAAACAGGTTCCCGAGTTTCCCTTCATGAAATCTTGTGCAAAGTGAAACTCAGACAGTTCTTTTTTTCCCCATGAATCTGTTACAGACATGTTGGCACATTTATTGAGTGCATGCTTATGTATTCCTGTGTAGTTAGAAAGCAACATTAAAAAGAACGAGAGTTTCACTAGTGGGAACTTTCATTGTAAGTTTTGTTGCAGCATTTTTTGGATTAGAAGGACAACTGCAGTATGCTTGTCTGCTTAGATTTTAAGGCTTACCTGTCAACTAAGTGATGAAAAGAATTTAAAAACACTATGTATAGAAAGATATGTCTATACCTAAATTTTACACTGAGAGAATACATATATGAACACCTTTTTATATATGAAGATATATAATCAGAAAACAGTAAGAAAAAAAACCACACAAAGCAGAAGTTTTCAGATCACAAGCTACCTGGTGCTCTAATGCCAGTCTAATTAGAAAGCTATCTAGTAATTAGAGCTGAAAAAGCAAACACAGTAAAGGAGCAAAAAAGGAATATTCTCCTGGAAAGTTGAAGAGATGATTAGCATTGAAAAGCAATGTTGGTCAAAAGAAGGCATGAGAGGTAAAGGTAAGAGAGATAGACTTCTGAAATGAGGAGAAGGAACTTTTGGCCCTTTCAACAGCACTAAAATAATTTTAAGAAAAAGAATCAGTAAGGAAATGGAACTTTAAACTGATCACTTTCAGCAACTGTTGAGCTTTTTACAGACAAAGAAACAAGTGGAAACTTTTCTTACCAGAAGTGAAACTCCAGTAAATTGGTATTATTGAAAAATAATACTTGCATATGCTTAAAGGTGTAGTAGCCCCTTTCTCCCTGCCTCTCCCAGAAAACATGGCTTAGAGCCGTTGAATTCCTCCTACCATTGCATGTGGAATATCCGTCCGTCCAGGAAGGCTGTTGGTGGAGTAGATTGCTGCTGGAATTGATACTCATTCTGCCAGCTCCTTCCAAAATCATGATCTGTAAGTGAATTGAACAGCTTGCTTACTGAGCAGTGTCAAATCCAAGAGGTAAATGGCAAGAAAAACCCAAACAAAATCCATTACAGTGAAGTGAGAAAGCCAATTCTATTCGTAGAAGATACAACTGAAATCAAGAACATGTTGCCACAACCCATTTTCCACTGCCACAAAGTCTCCTTATGATAAACATTACTATGATTGATTTGCATATGCAGGAAGCAAGTTTCTACAGCTGCCCATCCATATATGAATAATCTGTAATCAGAAATGAAGCTGAATGAAAAGACAAGGCTCCTGACAGAGCAACACAGGAAAATTGCCAAGCTTGATGAATTAAATACTAAATTGTTTCACTTTTTTAATTCTAATTTAAAGAGAAATGTGTTTTTAACTTGCTTTTTTCTTTTCTTTTTCCTTTTTTTTTTTTTGAGAGAGAGGGAGAGAAAAAGCTTTTCAATAACCGCAAATGAAACTATACAGCTGACAACAACCCATGCTCAGAAACTCCCTCACACAGAAGGACGCACATGTCAGTGCTACAGGGATGTAATGTTACAGCGAATACCTTGTCAGCTAACCCAGTTTCTTATCTGATCTGTGTCAGCAGTGTCTGTAACACTTCTCAGTAACAACTATCACAGATCACACATTTTAAACCATTGAAAAATCAGACGGTCAAAGTTCTTGCAGATGAGAGAGCCATTGTTGTAACATAAAAAAAGCATTTTGGAATGTCGCAACCCCCAAGAGAGCATTCCCTCTTTTAAGTGACTCAAACATTCCTTTCTACTTAACATTAATACCATGAATAAAATTGTTTTTTATTTTATTTATACTTTTAAAATCCCAACTCTACTTATATGATATTTTAGTAAAATGTCATACATTTATCACATTCTAATAATTCCAGTGAAGTTATAAAAAATTCTCCAATTACAGGTATTCTTGATAGTTTACATTTTCTTTCAATGGTTTGAGGTTGCAAAGTTTAAAAATATACATTATAACCATAGACATTCTTCAAGAGTTTGGGAAAGTAATTTGTTAAATATTATAAAGGCTTCAGATTGTTATCCAAAAAAAACCCCAAAAACCAAAACCAAACCAAACCAAACCAAAACTGTTATTCAAAAATATCCTAAATTTAAAGCCACAAAGTCTGTAAGAACAGACTGACCGTAGACATCAGGATGGCATGTGCAGACTTCACCTTGGAATTAAAAAGAGGATAAAATACAAAATGGACTTGTGAAAGTTAAAGTCTTGGCTATTTATCCACAGAAGCCAGTTTGGTATTTTCCTCTGCCATTTAAAATAAAGTATGTAACTTTTAAAAATTACAAGTCTCTCTGTCTCTCCCCCCGTATATATTTAGAGAGGAAGGGGGAGAGAAAGAATCACTTAAAAATCCATCACCTCGGGAAGTTTACCCCAGCAAATGGTGCTTTACAGTATAACCTGGTTCAGGGACTTTTTTTATAGGCATACAGAATGGCAAAATCAAAGCATGGGTGTTTTAGCAGTGCTTTCCACTCTTAAGTCTAGCCAAACTCTGGCTCTGACCACCATCAAGGAGAATTTAATTTCTCATAGCAGGCATGTGGAGGTGTAAAATATTAACAATTTAGAGAGATATCTGTAGTCCCACTCTAACCAAATAAAAGATGACTGTCATATTGGTAAATTTAGAAGTCAGTAAATCTATGCAAGTTAGAAGATATTTTTTAGCCCTATGTTAAAGCCAAGTAACATAGTGAAGTAACAAGTAACGAGTATTGTGAGAAAGTGCGAGGAAGCATTTGAATTTATCATACTGATTATAAAGACATTCAGCATATAACATGAGTATAATTTATCTCATATACTTTATATATAAGAAATTTTAAGTAATAATGCATGTTTGAAACTTAATACATACACTTCTGAGATTGCACAGGTTGATGATATATCAAGTTACTCTTTTAACTTGGGGTTTAATAATTTAAAACAATTAGATTTGAATGAAGGAATGAATGAAGAATTAATGACAAAGACCTTATTACAGCATCAGGTAGAGGTGAGGTAGAATGTCAGCTATTCTGGGAGAACTATAAAACTGACAATTAACAAACTCTTATGAACTTAGCTTGGTAAATTCACTTTTAAAAAATTACAATATGAAGTTAATGCAGAATTTCAACTTATTGATCTGAAGTCGCATTTTCAGAAGCCAGCTCAGACTTTCAGGTACTGTGGTATGTATATCTTCTGCAACTTCTGCAGTTTCTGAGATTCTACATAAATTTCATGACTGATAATTTTGCAAATAAAATGTGTCTGGGAAAATGTGTGCATATGAACTGAAATTATTTCTGTGTTCAAGCCGCTGTGTAATTTTGTCCTTGAAAATTCAGTTCACGTAAGCTCTCATTATTCCTTCTTTATAACTAATCTGGTTAACTTCCAAACCAAAAGATCCTGTGACACTTTGATTCAGCAGCTGAAGATATGGATAGTTAAATAAACAAATATTATGTCTCGCATAGATTTTCCACCCCAGCATTGACCAAAACCAATACATGTCAGAGATCTGAGAAGAGGTACTCTGAGACCCTTTTCCCTAGACTGGGATTTCATTTATTTTTCTTTAAAATCTTCTGCCTCCCACACAGTTTAGCTGACAATTGCTCTCCACAGTGTATTTTCAGATAATGTGCATGGAGCTTGCTTTATAAATGAATTGATCAATACATCCCAGTTTTGAAAGCTTTATATACATTATCTCAATCAGAATAATTTAATCTGTTTCCAATATCAGCTTCAGGAACAATTGTGCATGGGCAGAAGAATTTGCAATATGACATTAATCTCAGGAACAGGACTGGATTTAGCTTTAAACCCAAACTTCCCCATAGTTCTGTGCATTATTCAATGTACTATTTTTTTGGTGACTTGAAAATTGTCAAGTCACCTCCTTTATCTCAGTGTAAGGGTGTTCCTTATTTGTAAATCATTCTAGCACTTTGTGCAGTATAAAGTTAGTATAAAGTCCTACTAACGTAACTTCCACACCTTTGTTTGGAAGTGCACAGCTGCTCAGGAATATTTTCCCTATGAAAACTAAACTGTGATTTTCTCCTTCTCATCCTGCATATGCCTTTCTTTGATACAAGTTCATGGCAGATTTATGCTTATAGCAGTGTCTCATCCCATACTTGGAAAGATTTTGAGTCAGGATATTGGAAGGGGTGTGCTCTTCATTAGTTTAGGGCCAAATCCTGAAATCTCCCTTGTGTACAGACAAACCTGGTTAAAGGGCGTGAAGCCTCAAGGGGAAGGACACATAATATGTTCAGTTTTCTTTTAATCATATGCCATGTATCAAAGCAAACAGTGGAACTAATGAAGCCTGGTTTCCTATGAATGTATCTTGTGGTTGGATTCTCTAGTGTCTAGTAAGATGTGAGCACTGATTTAACTTTTTCCCACGGTTGGGGCATTCATAATATCTTATTGTCTCGAAGGAGTGAGCACAAGCTTCACTCTTTCTTACAGATGGAGAATTAATAGATTTTCCTCCTGTATTTGGCAGACAGTTTTCATTAATCCTTTAAGAACTTCATATCTTTGAGACTTCTACCTCATATCAAATTTAATTAAAATGAGCGATGGGACTCAGAGATTGTTACAGGCCAAATGTAAAAGCCAACACACAGACAGAATAACCACAAAAGCCTCATTTCCTCAGGAAACCATGTTAAAAAGGGATTCTAACTGAGCTGTGATTTTGGAAAACAATATAAATATCTTGGGATCTGTCTCTCTGCTAAGACATAGTACATTATAACTGAAAACACACATGCAATGTTGTATGTGCATATATGCACATATATTTATATACACATGTACGCATACCCTTCTCTGTGTGTGCATTGTGGGTTTCTGTACACCCATTCCCATTCTTTTCCACGGAAGAGGACCTGTCTCTGGAGTACAGTGTTATAACAATATGTGGAAGATTGCACAATTATGAGAGGAGGCAAATAACTATCAGCAAGGTGAAACATAATTGTGCCCTGGTGTTCAGCAACTTTCCTTCTAGAGATATTCCTATGAGAAGGGGTGAATGAGTCAAAAAAGAAAAAAAAAAAAGCCCACCTTTCACCTACATTCAATCTATCAGGTGGTATTCAAAGACAAAACCCTGAAGGCTTCTCTGAAAGAAAGCTCTCCCTGGAGTCAGGAGGAGCTTTGACTAAGCTACAATGCAGTAACTTGGCAGTAACAGAAGGTCATTTGCCCTGTTCTTCTTGTCATCCTTGACTGCCTGACCACTCTGAGTAAACTGTGGTAATGGCAAGAGCAAGGAGCCACAGCCTGCCCATGGAACAAATCCAGCATTGCAGAAAAACGTATTTACAAATCCTTGAACCTTGAACACTGTATGGTGCACTCTATGCAAATTATTTTATTGCACTACAGGTGTGCTCTGAAAATAAATTACCCTGATCCCCATTTCCACATTCAACCCAACGAATCTTAACATCCAGATAATGAGTTTCTCCTTTCTTTGAACCAGAATATTTCAGGAACAGCTCATATTCAATGACAGGAAAATGATGAACACTGTATGAAAGGCAAATAAGCAGTCCATAAAAAATAAGTGAATACTAAAGTACTACACCCAGAGTGATTGTTATGACATTGATTTGTACAGTTGCTTATGTTAACAATACTGAACTGAACTAAGGGTCTCATTAATTACAAATATGAGGGGATGTGGAGCCCATAGGGGTAAGGGGCCTACAGCCTTCTGGTTTGTAAAGCTATGTACTCTATGCAAAACACACAAAAGATGTCTAAGGCAAAACTGACTGAAACTATTAAACTATGACTCCACCCAAAAGTTATGCAAAGTCTAAGAGTGACTTCTAGCTGAGACAAGCTCACTGCAGCTCCTCCTGGCGTGTCCAAAAGGGTGGATCTCTTCTGGCGTATTTACATATGGGATCCTTCCCCATTTTTCCCCTTTTACCATCATAGCTGAACTTCAAATGTAGAATTCACCTGGGTCTATTTTCTTTGAAGTATGTTATGTACACAGTAAAGACAGAATCCCTGCTTTTCAGGGCTTGGAGTTTATGGAACAAGTATCTACAGAGTATGTTAAATATTTTAGATCATTACTGCACCTTGGACTACAGTCAAGCATTAAACAGCAATCTAAAATAAATGATACTGGGAAATAATGGCAGCTGCAGAGGAACAGAATCTGGATTTTAATCTTTTCCTTGAAAAATAAAAAAAATGACCAAGTGGGATGAGTTTTCAAGACACCAGAAACAAAGGATACATAGAACAAAGCAGGTGGACCTGCTTTACACACACGGTTACTTCAGCAAGATAAATGCATTGTACTTCTAATGTATATGATCAACTATCTGCTTTGCATTCCAACCACTTATTTTACATCTCCAGTAGAGATAAGGTCAGGCACAAACTGAATATATGAATGTTGAGAGCCTGTTTGCATTTTACCATGAGCTTTGGGTCTCATTTAATGTGTATTACTACCAGGGCTCCAGGGTCTTATTCTGAGACAGTGTTCCTATACAAACAGTTAGGGATGACCCTAAGATTGCCCTATGATCTCTATCTCCTATTTTGCAAATGTCTCAGGTTCATCCTTGGTGTCTGTGCCAAACTCCCAGATAAGATATCATCCCTGCCACAGCTCACTTTCAGATATTACCTATTCTGCAATGTGTTAGGATCTCTTCTGGCCATGTAGATCCACATGGAGCCATCACACAATTCTTTGGTTCCATCCCTTTGTTCTAGTGCCTAAAAAGCAGGCTGGTTCCTCGCAGGGACTCACTTCACAACAAAAAGCTCAACTTTGGACCACATTGCTATGGCCTGCGAGGTACCACTCAGATGACAGCCTGTGTAGTTTGGCCTGACTGATGAAAATCTCAAGACTCGCCACTAATACCGTTGAAACCTACCCCATAAAAAATGGTTTCTAAACTCTTTGAAAGCTTTGAAGGAAGTTCATATGAAAAAGCGCTATGATCACCCTCAATATTTGTTGTATAACATACTGTTTGATGCATTTCATTTTAGTCCACCATATCTACACCTTTGGGCCACAGTAACAAAATGTGTTTACTGAATCACATTGTGAGCATGAAGTTCAAGGAAACATTTCTCTAAGATACTTTTCTAAGCAATCCCCAAAACTCTTTGCATCCAGGATTCTGGTCTGGGGCTTTCCTTTCCACATCTCTCTGAACTGCACATTCCTATGCTTCTATATTTTTGGTATATACAGCTGTGGTTCATATGCATAAACCTACCTTTGCATGCGCAAAACTGACTCTTGGTGAGCTTTCAGACTACATTGAGACCTTGATCATTTACTTTGTGGGCTTTTGGAAAGGAAGAGTTGGGTTTGTTCTTTTGTTTTCTTTGAACCTTGTGTATTAGAAGTACACATGAAGGTAAACTGAAAGACCAGAAAAAGGAAGATGAATAGAAAAGGAGCATTTAATATTTACCTACATTACAGATAGGATCGTGATAAGAAAATCAAATAAAGCTTGATTGGAATCTTTTATTGCTAAGAATCTGATTTTCATGATGCACTACAAGGCAACTTTTGTAAGAGATATGTGGTGGTTGTTTTAACATGTTCATATGGATGCTTCAAAATCTTGCATACATATTTTAACTAAAGAGAAGCTTGGGTAGAAAAGTTAGGATCTAGATCTGTATCTGAGATATTCCTCTGCTCCAGGGTTTGGGTTTGGTTCTTATCTGTCTTTTAGAGATGTAATTTAAAGACAAAATGATAGTTCAGTTTCCTTTTTTGAAAGTGAACAAAGTTCATTTTATGAATGCAAAAAAAAAGAGAATATTTACTTGATGATATGCAAAGTATCATAGGTTGTTTTTTCTCTGACCCCTTTTTTTCACAACCAACGATCTTCATATGAACTGACATCAATTTTCAAGGTTCTTGTTAGCATAATGAAAATAAAAGGGAGAATTTTAAAAGTGGTTTTGTTTCTTTGGTTTTTTTTTCTAAATCAGAAGTAAACAGAAACTATGAACAGAGAGTCCTCAAGGCTGATATATGTCTGATAATGCTAACTGCCAAAGGTTGGTACTTCTGCAAATTTTAACCATACTTGTGTCACTTTAGCAGCGGAAACAGTGAACTGGAATTTACAACTTAACAAGCACCCAGTGTTTGGGATTCATGCTTCCTTGACACTTCACAGGCTAAATGTGCCTTTTCTTGCCACACCACTAGTTTTTGAATATGAAGAAAAGAATATCATGCTTTATTTTACTGTCAAAAAGCTCATTCTTTTCTTGCAGAAGATCTGTGCATAGATATGTATATTAATAGGGGAACTGCCAGTCATAGGACTAAGACAAAAACAAATCAAGAAAAGGTTTTCTTTCTTGTGCTGTGTCATTTTTGTGTTAACACATCCTTAGAAAAACTGGCAAAAAAACCCCAGGCTTTTTCATTTTTTTATTTTTCAGAGTTAGTGCTGCAAAACACAGCTTTGACCGGCATATGGCACTCCTTTCATTACTGACTGCACCACCTCAGCAAGTTCATGATAATTTGGGTCAGCTATTTTTCATGAATATTTAGAAGTCATTTGCCATAGATTCATCAGTCTAGCCTCGGGGATGTAGAGTCTTGGAAAACACAATAATGGGAAAAACTGCCTTTGCTCTTTATTCTTCTTTCAGCACTTAATACCACACCTTATGGAACAACTCCACACATCCTTTCATGTCCTTCCTATCTCTCTGGTACATCCTTCCTCTAACCAGGAGCCAGCTCATCTCCCTAATCTCCTTCTGCTAAACATCTTTCTTTTGCTTACAATACACTAAATATACAAATGGCCAAAAAACTCTCTTGATGCCCCTGTAGCTTGACAAGCCACATGCCTATAATTAGGCAAGAACCTCATCAGCTAACAAAATATTAGCATCATGTTCTAACACCTTCTTTTCACTTTGCTCTGCTTCCTCAACCACCTCCCTCTACCTTCTATGACAGATTCTCTTTGCATTGCATTAGAGACTAACAGCATATCAAAGGAACCACTTTCCATACTGCTAAGGTAGTCAGCGTGATCATTCAGTTATTAGTAAATGATAACAATAATAAATGTGTTTGTATTAATTTTTGGCTCTCATTAGGTGCTGAAGTGTTTCTGACATAACAGTCACTTAGATATAGAGTCTCTGATGTATGCTGCTGCAGCAGCCAGTTTTTCATAGTGAAATTTAACTGCTATCACCACCAGCACTTCTCTTTTCTATGGGACTAGTCTGGCTTTCAACAGTAACAACCATTAATTTGCTTACCTTCAAAATAAAAATAACCTTTTTTTTTCCCCTTTTTCTTTTTGCAAATTCTGTTTCATACATTTTGTTTTGTAAAGGGCATCTGCTTAGAGTTGGGAAAGTGTCTTGCAGAACATGCAAATTTTCCCATGAGGACTACTATTTTTTTCATTAGTTAATTCATTCAATCAACAAATTGATTGTGTTTCTAAATTAAATATATGAGGGGCACAGCAAAAATTGGCTAGGACAGGGAAGCTATAAGCTGAATGTAAAGCTTTTGATCCTAAACTCGGTAGCTTGCTGGAGGACTAACCTAGTCAATGACAGTATTTATGCCTTATTACAACCCACTGCTTGACTAACCACAACCTGATCACACTCTTGCTGGCATGACAGCAAAAGGGTATTTCAAGTACAAGACATAGCAGAGGCAGTGAAGGGCTCACAGTGTGAAGGTTCATCCTGTGAAGATGACAGGGAAGCTTTATATGGTTGACAATTAACTCCTTTGGCCAGGTCAGCCACATTTGCCAGTGCCAAGCTGGGACTTGCCAGTCCCATCTATGTGATAGCTCCAGCCAGCATGCCTACTTCCCCTGCTTTCCTCTCTAGACTACAAGGTATCCCGAGGTGGGCAGCTGTTTGCAAAGGAAAATGTTCCCAGGTGGGTGGCTATCACTGTAATAGTTCAATGAATCTCACTGACCCCATTTCAGAAACCTGCTGTCAGATTGTTACTTTGACTGCCACTCATGCTTGCATGTTTGTGTATGTTTAGTAAACGTTTATTTGAAGCCTGGCTATACCCAGGTGGTTTCTTCATATTGTATTTGTTGTGTAAAGAATATGAGATTGCAAGACCACTGCCCTGGCATCAAGCACAAGAGCTGTTTGCTTCAGCCCTGGGTGTAGCAGCAGGCTCGCTTGCCCCATGCACCTGGGACTTTGATGAAGCCCTGAGCCTCCCAAAGCCACACGGCAGTGGGACAGCAGCTGGCATGTATGTTGGGGCTCATTTATGCTCCCTGCCTTCATTAAAAGCAACCAAAAAATGGGCGGTATGAAGTTTCTTTGCTCTGCAACCACCTTCTATAGGTAAGACTGTGGGAAACAATGTCTCCCCACTTTTGTAAAAGCCAAGAACAGCTTCCTTCTTTCTCCTGCCTGTGGTTAGAGAAGCTCCTTCTCACCTGGAACAGCAAGAGCTGCCCATCCTGTTTCCATTGATTTCTGCAGTGGCTGCATTAAACAATACAATGGAGCATTTATGTGGCAGTGTTAGGAGCAGCTTATTAAGTAAAACCCCCCGTAAATAGAGCCGTTAATTCAGTTGCTGGCATGGCTCTCTCTTATCTTCTCAATACCTCCCAGAGGGTATTAGTCTTACCCTTTCGTTTGAGTTGGCAGCAGAGTTATTTTCTTGCACCTGCTGCTCTACTCCGATAACAACACAGGTCAGCTTTGATTTGTTGGAATATAAACAAAAGAGCAAAGCCAGGCATCTGCCTCAACAGCCTAGGCCGGTTTGACAATAGAGCTTTTCCCATTGAGTTTTGTACAAATGTACTCTTTCAATTCTTACATGAACTCTCTCCTGCTTCCTAAGTAGTCCTTTGCTACAGAATAACTTGGTGTCAGAGAGCTCAATTCTGTACTTTTCCATCAACTGAAACCTTAACAAGTCAAAGTAATACACTGTCCTGAGACTTGTCAGAAGACTGTACAAAATACATAAAGAAAAATCAGCAGAGACACCATGATTTGAACATTATCAGGAAAGAGCAACAAATTAAGTGTAAGCAGTAAAAGAACTTTATCGAGAGAGAAAGCAAATCCAAAGCACTGAGAGGGTTTGCTTTCCCATCTGAACCTATACATACTCCGAACCTTAATCCACTATTAAAAAAAAAAAAAAAAGAGGTCTATGAGAAGTAGGTGCTCATCTGGGAACTGGGTTACTTATTAAGCTTTCGTGAAGACTAAGCGTGCAGGGCTCACTTACTGTAAAATCATCTATGCTAATGGAAGAACTCCTGAAACCATAGGACAGAAAAGGAAGAGTCCACCAGAGACTGAAGAAGTAAATAGCATGAAGCACAGAAATGGAGGAACAAGAAGTACCTCTTTATTACAAATAGGAAAATTGAGACACAGAGCTGAAATTACTTGCTTAAGTCATATAACAAGTCAACGGACAAGTCAGTCCAACTCATATCTTCCAGTTCAAACTCCATTGCCATCCATTGCATCACGTATCCAGCAAAAAGGTCAACATGCAGATGAGTTAGGATGATCATGAGTTTTTTGAGGACAACAAGAAGGTATTAAATGAGGGAAATAATTTTCTTTTAAAAAAAGACCTATTCGAACTGAAACCAAAATTCTTCTATGCATCATGGCTATTATGTGCCTAGTAGAGATTTGAATGTTTAGTTAGTCAAGTTTTCTTCCTTACAATCGAAGTATCAAATCAAAAAAGCTTTTCTTGAGATATGTATGATTCTGAAAATGAGCTAGAAATTCCTAAGTAGAGCTGTATGAAATTCAAAATTTCTATTCCATGGACTGTGGCTATTTCAAGGCTTTTTCTTTTTTTTTTTTTTTCTTCCTTATTTTTCCTTTTATCACAGTAAAAGAAAGGAATTTTACAAAGCAAATTACCTAGCAAAAGAGAGGGAGGAACCCCATCCTTATCAACCCACATGTAAAAATCTATATTAAAGTTGTCCAATTAACGAAAGTGCAGCTTGGACTGTTAAGTAGAATTGTTTATAGATGACAGAAAATGTCAAATACCAAACTGGGATATTACTGCAACAGGCAGTAATGTCACCACTGAGCAGCTGCACTGGAAGCAATAAACTTGCCTAACATGACTGTTGTTTACATGGTCACCAGGGCTCTGCAGAGCCTCACCATGGTAATCCTGACATGTAGCCTCTGCAGACTACCAGATCTGACTGTTTCAAAAACTACCTAGGATATGAAGTTTGTAATCCTGTTCCTTCTCTTTCACTGGTCACTGGTACTCCTTCCTTTCCTTGTCATTTCTTTTATTTCTCTTTTTTAAATTTTTGTTTCATTTTCTTCCTTTCATTTTTTGCCTTCTACTTAGTCAGGCTGGCTGACCTGGCCAAGGAAGCTTCTTTCAAACACCATCATAAGCCCATAACCAGTAAAACAGACAAGACCATAATCTTCAATTATCTATCTGTGGCATAAGAGTGACGGGTCTTACAGCAACTGCAGAGTTTGTGGCTGGTCTCTAGAATGAAGGCTGGCGGAGTCAGAAACAGGGAAAAAGCCTCACTTCCCTCAATTCTTTTTGCTTCCCCTTACGGGTATGTATCTCAGTGCTCAAGGTAATGGGAACAGGTTCCACCAACAAACCCAATAAAAATGTTTCCTGACTATTTCAAACAACTTTTTTCTTCAAAGGGAGATTTATTACCATATGAATTATACCAACTTTAATATTGTGCTAGGAAGGGGTGTTAGTAAAGATCCTTAAAACAGCTATTTTCAGGTGCTAGGGAGTTTTAAATTTATTTTTAATGATTAAATCTCCATAATATTTTTAATATTGAAGATGTGGCACAGCATAAGGTATGCTGATACCTTGTTTCTAAATTACCTAAAGCTCTGTCAACTTTTCACACGTATAGCAGCACTGGCTATGCTAACAGCTTTGAATATGTGCATCCCTCCACTATATTCATGCTAGCATAGGAGAGGCTGGCTCAGAGCTGCAGACACGCTGCTCTGAGCTCAGGGTTTGGGGAAGGGCAGTCCTGAGCACAGCAGCTCTCAGGCCGAGCACGTGTCCCTTCAAGAACAGCTACTGCTGCACAAGGCAAAAACAGCAGGCATGGAAGTCACAGGCAACTCAGGTTAGGGTTCTTGGCATAAGCAGCCCTTCACTTGCTGCGGGACAATGCTAGTCACTCATTTATACCTACCAACAAAGCACACATAAATACCAAATACAAATAGCTTTGCATTTTAAAGGATTAAATGAAGGAATTATTCAGATTAGCAAATAACATTGGTTGAAATTAGGACAAATATTTTAATTCCTACCATAAAGAGTAAAGCAAGAAAGCCTGTGCAGGAGATAAGGGATGTGCATGTGCATGCACATTTGTGAGTGTATGCGTATCGGGAGTGGCTACAGCCTAAGAAACATTGACTGGATTGACTGCAATTTTGACTATCATCCAAAAACATTTAATCATTTGAGAGTTTAAAGACGGAAGAGAAGTTTCTACCTGTTCTTACAAAGTGTTATAGCTCCATCAAAAAAGTATTGGGAAGAATAAATCACTAAATGAAGGAAAATGGTACCTATTTCATTTTGTACATCCTGCTTTTGATAAGTCTATAAGGAAATCTTATTTATCTAATCACCTACTAATTCAGTCTTACAAAACTTTTTCATTTTCCTCTGTCAGGGAAGCTACCTGTGAATATTATAAGTTTGTTTTATGTGGGCAATGTATTAGATCCCCCTGCAAAGAAAGGAGAACAATGCCCTTGAATGTGTGAATTTGACTCTCAGATAAAGCCCCTCTATAGCCATGCCAATCTCTGATACAATTGCTTAACCAAGCATATTTTGAAAGTGCATCATCGAGATACTTCTAAACTGTTGTGTAATAACAATTATATGTTTCAGTAAGAACCATTAAGAAAGTTTGGGAGTAATCATTATATCATAGACTTTGTCTGATTCCTGACTATAGCATCTCGGGCAGTTTTACATGGGTTCATTAATTATATAGCAATATAGCTCACTGCTAGATGAATGAAAACCCAGAGCAGATTTAAAAAACAAAAACAATTCTCATGATGATGGTACTAGTAATTTGAACAACAAAGGCTATTTTACACATAGTTGCTTAATTCTTACAGACTTGCAGGGGCTCAGGAGACTATTCTGGCTACATCTGACTGTAAGCTAAGGAAGTATCTCAAGTGTTTATGTCTGTATCCTTCCTCCATACTAGGCAGGAACTTTTCTTTTTTTCTACATGTTTGAAGATTCTATAAGTAGCATGATTTTCTTTTCACCACTGAAAAGCAAATCTTTTTTATTGCTCCATCTTATTGGTGACTATAACCAGTGATTATGTAGCCCCAGATAGCTGTTTTCTCTGCTGGTTCTCATACTCTTTCTTGTGGAGCACATTTCACAAGATGAACAGAAGAATAGGTAATGATAACCACATGCAACGTCAGCTTTTGGAAATGGACTCTTTGAGGGCTCTTCCTCAGAGGGAGACACACAAAATGCCAAATGCCAGTTGATTGCTCCACTGGCTACATGACTCCATGTTTACTCATTTGCACCCATCTATAGACCAATGACCGACAAATGACCTAAGTATTTTAGGCATTCAGTGAGGGATTTGGTGCAAGCTTCATCCTCAGTAGAGCTCAAAGCATCTCTCATACAAAGAAAGACTCCTGATGACTTCTACATAAACCAAATTAATGCTTTTAATGTAACAGCTGTGTGAACAAACTCATCTTTGCTTACTCTTTCTATCAGTAGTGTTATTTACAAATTTCACCCTTTCCAAAATTGTTATGTAGCCTTCTCCTGAAAACTTACTGAAATAAATCCTTGGCTCATCAGGGGCCAAAATACACGTAACCTGCAGAGTGTTCTGAAGGCAAGGACAAGGAGAAAGAGCAGCAGACATTTGTGGTTAGAGATCTTGAAGTGCCCTTCAGCAGTAGGCTGGCTGAGCAGTTGAAGTTGGTATGGTTTGCTGATGCTCACAAGGCACTTAGTGTAAGCAAGGGAACTCCGCAATTTCATGCTTGAAAGTTCAGTAGTAACTAAGCTGTGAGACTGGGACAAGAGTCGACTTCACTGAACATCATAAACTATGCAACCTGCAAAAATCGTTAGCATTTCTGTTCATTTCCTCATGAACAGCAAAGCCTTTATATTTGGTTCTACCACATCCTAAAATCATGTGTCATTAGCAATGACAACTGACAATTAAGTTTGTGTCCCTTTTCTTTTTATGTGCTGTTTGCCACAGGAACGCCTAGTCCTCAGAAAGAATATCCACTTTACAACTGTAAGAAGGCTGATGAGAAAGAGAGAACTGCAAGACCACAGAAAATCCTATAAAGAGTCATCACATGACCACCAGAATAAGAAGGGGTCATTCATCTCTATCTGTAGCTTGGTCTCGGTGCACTGACCATTTTTTAAGCCAGACAGGACTGTCCTGTGTCACCCACTTTCCAACCTGTCTCTCCATTTGGTCATTGCTCCAGTTCAGAGATGGTATTCGTCGTATTTCAGAAAGAGACACTTATGTGGGTATTTAATCTAAGCAAGTGAACAGCAATAGAACGCACGTAACTGTAGACTCCACAGAATAGACCCAGGCCAGGCTGTGTGCAGTGGAAGTTTGTCTGGGAGAAAACCGAAAGGTCTGGTCCTCAGATTTAAGATAAAAGCAATTATAAAGAGTGTGTGAGGTGTTAACAAGGGAGAGAAGGCAAGCACTGATTCTGGAAAGCTGTCCTGGCTCATGGGCAGTTATCCGAGTTCACTGAGGCAATAAAATCATTGATCCTTTTCTGTAAAAATTGTACATAAATATTGACTTGTTCAGCAGGTGTAGAATTTCATCCTTGCAGGGATTTTTTTGGTGCAAATTGCTGTGGGACAGGCAACAGGATAACATGTCAGTCGTGTCTGTTTACAGACACACCTGAAGAAATCCTTCTTTTTCCTCGCTAATCTTTCTTCATCTGTGTCTTTGGATGATTTTCCTTTTTAGTTTGATCTCTCTCCATTGCAATTTGTAACCTCGCACCTCCCAGACAGAACAAGTACTGATGTTAACAGTAAAAGTCTTTGGGAATGAAAATAAAAAATAATATAAGGAAGTTCATTTAATTTTGGTTTTGTCCAACTGTCCTATTGTCTGTTTCTACCACTTCTGAAAATTCACAACATCCTGAGAATATCTAAAGTAATATGGAATTATTATGGCAATACCACAGCATATTCTCTCATGAGACAAGAGGGTAATAATATTCCATGTTATACAGACCACATTCTATTATCTGATCTCACCACAACCAGGGTAATATGTAATGCTGACACCCTATAAATTGCTATGAAGGGCTATCTAATTTGTTCCAGGGAAAACAAAGCATTATTCTAGCCCGATATGAGATTCTTTACAACTATGACTTAGGAAAAATATACTTTGTTATCATCCTTATAGGCTTTAAAAGTGACACTAGGACTAGGAAAAAAAAAAAAAGAAAACAAAAATTCAAAACAACATTAACTGTACTAATGATAACCTCATCTCTGCTTATAGGATCAATGCTCAAAGGCAAAAACAATGACTGGAGGAGGATGACTCTAAGTCTTGGGCTCACTTTATAAATCCCCAACCCCAAACTCCCAGCATATTGTCTCATTACCTTTGTGTCCGGCACTGCTATTCCTACAGTCTATGTCCAGTCCTGACATCCACATTTCACAGTAGATGTTGAAAAATTAGAGGGGACCACTGAAGTGATTAAAGGACAGAAAAGCTTATGTTGAGATCCTAGAGTTTTTCACTGTAGTGGAATTTTTTCTCTGAGAGGGAATAGCCTATGTGGCTTGTACTCCACAATTATTAAAGACGAGGCTCAGAAAGGACTTTTCCCCAGCTACCTACACAAGAAACAGGAATTTGTCACTTAGGGGAAATTTATATCAAAAGACAACAAATTCAAGTGGTTGAATATTGAAGCTAGACTACATCAGATTGACAATGAGATAAAATATTTTTAGAGGAATGGTATTTAATTTCTGGAAGAGACTTAAAAAATTTCTGGTGAATTTCTCATCGCTGGACTTGTGGACTTTGTTTTTTAAAGACTGGAAGTTTTTTAGAAGATAAGCTCTACTTCAAGTCACCTAATTAAACTCTAAAAAATTCTAGGAAGTCCTACACTGTTATCACAACAAGCACTTCTGGTTTTAAAAACGGTAAAGGACTTAAATTGTCATCAACTGTGATATTTGGTGGTGAAACACCTTAATCCTGTTATTTTTCTACTTTTAATTGCAACTGTTTCCTTTGGTTCTTTATTTGCATTAAATATAAAACTGCTATATTTTCCACTTCTGGTATTTTCTCAGTGTAAAACAGATGCCAGAAAACTGACTGAAATTGCTACCCACAAATTTGCTACTAAACTAAAACGTAAAGGAGTGCATTTTTCTATTCCACTAAAGTTTTCACAGATTACTGTGAAGGTAATGTTGGTGCAAGTCCCGTGTGACACAAGTACAAATAAAATCACTAAATGAAGCTTTTACCTCAAGGTTCCTTTCTGGTGTTACGAAATGATTTGATTGTATAAAGAATGGGGGGAAAAAAGCATAGCCGGATGTACTTTTGAAGCTAAAGCGAATTATGATATTTTTAGATGAAGAAATACAAACTACCATAATGATAAAATTCATTAACTTTATGACCATATACACAAGAGTATATGCCTAAAATATCACGTTGTGAAATGCAAACATTTATCACTAAGCCCATTACACATATTTTACAAAATCAACACAGATTTTGAGCGACTTTTTCTTTACATTCACTTCTAGCATTACTTAAGCAGCTGTGTCTATACCTTAAGGGGCTAATTCTGGTTCTATTCAAATAAAATTACCACTGGAAGAGAAACGAATTAAACAGGCAAAGACACTGCAGGCCTCTATTCATACTATATTTACCTACCCAGTGCCTGAGCTGGGTTCTGTGCCGTGCTTTAGCTTAGAAGGGACTAAGATCGGCAGAACCTCCATCACCACAGGAACTGCCAAGAGATTGCCTTGATAAAACTGAGCCAAATTATAAATGTACTTTAGGATTTTTTGTTATCAGCACAATCATCATCAACATCCTCACAAGTAAAAGCAACAGAAATACAGCCATTATAAACTGTCTCCCAGTTCAGCAACACCAGCACTCTCAATGGTATTGAGAAGGTCCACTTTCTCATGCCTTGCCTTACTGAACAGATGACCACTCTTTGCACAAAAACAGCAGATTTAGGACTCAGAATATTATTAGATACGTCATAATAAAAAGGATCCTTAGGAAGCTTTAAGTAATCCTGATGAAGCCACTGCCTCGATTCAGTCAATGACTTTCTGAGTAAGTAAAGGCAGAAGATTTGACCCCAATCAACATACAGACAACAGAAATATTCAAACAGAAGATACAAGTTCAAAATAACAAAACAGAAGTCTTTATTGAAATCTAAAAAAGTGTTTTGATCAAAGGACCTTAGCTGCTGTTCCAAAGTGGGAAGGGACATGCTCAGTAGGGTGGCCATGAGTCCAGTAGACACTTCCCTTCTTTTTTTTAATTTTCACTGGTGTGAACTTAAAGGAAGTATATTAAAAAAAAAAAAAAAAAAAGTACCCCAAGAAACTTACCTCATTTAGCTGCAGATTCTGGAGTGGAAATCCTTAACTGAGGCAATGGCAGAACTGTCTACAGAACAGAAGATTGGGTAAACACAGGCTCTAAGTTATGTCTCCTAAAGACTCGCAGGAGTGAAGATAAATGGATGTGATATTAATTTTAAAACATTTTGCTGAACATTCAGGCAGCCAATAGGGAAATTCCTTAGGTCACTTCCTGTTCATTTGATTGGATCTGTAACGACAACAACCATGATGAGGTTGTGAGCATTTGCATAAGGCCAGCTCAGTCCTCAGTATTCAAAGAGAACAGGTCTAACCGGGTTACACGCGTGGCTCCAGAACAAAAGAAAAACCTGGTAATGGATGAGGGATTGATTTCTTTGTAGTTGTTTTTTTAAGACCTTTTTTTTTTTTTTTTCCCAAATGGAGGTTATTTCAGGTAGATAGGGATATTATGATTAGAATGAAGAGAATTGAAAAGCAGGGATATCCTAAACTAAAATTAGTCTGGAAATAACATTAAGAGATACATGGTATGGAACAATCCTGTGCTGACAGGGAGGTGGACTGGGTGAGCCCATATCATGGGCTCAATTCCTTCTTTTCATACCTTGAGCATCCTGCGAAATGCATGGGTCTGCAGAAAACGGGGTGTCTCTTGGTCTTGCAGCTTCTCTGGGTACCTGAGAGAAAGCAGAATCAAAATGAGGAAAAAAAATCATCATTCTGTGTGTATATGGGGTTGAGTATGAAAGGAGGTTAGAAGAGAAGAAAATCAGCAGATGAATGTTCAAATTGACAGTTCTCTGCATTTAACATTTCTAATTCTGAAGGTTAAAATGAGCAGGGGAAAGGTAAAAATTTTCTTAAGGCATCTGCTTCACAGCCCATGGAAGTCAAGCAAAATATTTTTTGCTTTTTCCTCTCAGCCATGGCCTGAGCATTGCATTAGATGCCTTTCACTAATTAAATCATCAGTTCAGTGCTCAACTAGGGTGAAGAGTAAGGAAAGGCTATTTCCTCTTGGAAGATCTGTGCTTGCAGGACATCTCTAAGAGCTGTGAGTCCAAAATTTTCCTTGACCATGTGTGAGTTACCCTTTCCAGCTTACAACCATGAACCTGAGCAGGAAACGAGGTGCCTAAATGAAAAGATGAACCCTCACCTGTCTCTCATTATTTCGTTAGTCAGAAAAGGCATCTAACATGGAAACAGCTAAAAATGTAGTAATGTTGGAAAGTTCTGAGATTTCATTAATTTGTATGCATAAAACACAAGAAGTGCCAAATATTATACAGTTAGTGTTTAGTGATCCGTGTGAAGGGAATTTTCCAGTCTTTGTTCAGTTTTGCTCCCAGGTGTCATCATAAATCTCCCTCCTAACAGATGCTAGATTTATCAAGCACAGGGAATGAATTGTCCTTCAACATCCAAAGATACTATTAATCATTAATCACGTCTCATTGTCTGTGTGGAGGAAACATTTCATACATATTATTGATGCTGAACCTGATTTGAAGATAAATAGTGGATCTCAGACTCAAGGAATGTCACCTTGTTCTTATCATCCACAGTAACACCAATTACATTAAAACCTGAGTTGCTTTTGTTCACACAGATAAGGTGCACCTGTGTACAAGTGTTGCTTGGGAAGATCTCATCGTTTTCACTCAGGCAATAGTCAAATACCACGGCCGCTCACCTTGATTCTCACCTATCAAAGAAAGTTGTCCTTGAGGAATAAGGAATGCTGTAAATGTATGTCTGGAAAGCAGTACTGTCTTTTAGTTATGACACCAAGGGTTAAGGATGTCACTGAAAACAAGGCAACTGTTCGGAGTTTTCATAAGTAGCTTTAGTACCTGTAAGATTTCTCTAAGCACTCAGGTCACTGAGTCTAATCATTTGCATACCAGTTCATGTCTTGGTGAGTATAGTAAAGGGTTCATCATCAAAATATCAGCATGAATTATCAGTCCAGAGCAGGAGAACAGGAAAAAGCTAAGAAGTAAGCAAAGAATGAGAAAGAAATAGCAAGCACTTCCTTTCCCAGGAAGGACATCTTTAACAAGGAACCCAATTCTTACATCATCCCAGTGAACTAAACATGAGAGACTAAAGAGTCCCACTGAAATACATCTCACCTGTATGCTACAGAAGCACCACAGGAGAATGTGGCCACTGGATCTCAACATAGCTATTTTTTCCTACTGCTAGAAAGGACACGAGCAAAAGCTGCAGAAATTTGGTTCAAATGCAATATTTATGCTGGTGTGTCACTTACTGTTTGTGTGGCTGTAAGCCTTTTCTGTCAGATCCTGAGGGCAGAGACAGCTCTGGTTGCTAAGACCCAGAATACTTCCAGACAGACAAAAAAGCACACTGTACCAACAGGTCTGGGCAAGGTGAGGCTAACTTGGCCAGCACACCAGCATGCATTATTTAGTAGTGTGCTATTTTCAAAGGAAGAGTGCCACACAGGGTGGTGGCTCCCTGAATTTACTGCCCTGCCTGGCCAGCTATGCTGCCCCCATGCTCCCAAGTATGTTTATTGACACTTACATGTGGTTCAGCACAGAGAGGATTACAGGTGGCTTTTGGAGACAGGCAGACCTTTCCTTCTGCATATCCTTCTCCAGCACTGCAGCCACAAAATTAACATGATTTTGGTCCCCACACAATTCTAGGTGGCAGAGAAAACATGAAAACCTCTATAATTAGGAGCTAGGAGGCCACATTCACAGTATGGCAGAAATGTCAGTGCAGATTCCCAGAATGAATTTAATTATAGCCATCAAGCATTGAGGAAATTATCTAAATCTGTCTAGATTCTTAAATTGGCGTCTGTTACTCTAGTGTCTGACACCTGATGAAAACAGAGAACAAATATATGGTAATTTCTACTTTTCCATTAATATTAATCTCTACTTCATTTGTTAAATGTTAGTGGAATATAATAAGGAGTATCAAAGTGTATGTAAGAAGCTGATATGTAGGTTAGACATGCCAGGCAATCAGAACATTCAGGATATGATGGTCCTGCCTTCTTTCTATTGCAGCAAACTTGGGATTCATAAAGTTTGCTGTAAAATAGCATACTTTCTGGAAAAAACATCATTACAGAAGCCAGGACAAACACTATTTCTAAACTGTGTTTTATGTTACAGGTAAGAACCACCTATTAGTAAGTTTGCCCATTACTTAGGGTTGCAAGAACTTATAACTTTTTCTTTACATTTTGCCAAATTCTAGCCCTTAGGTGTTTGGCTAAATTGAAAATTTCTATCATTAGCATTTGCTTTGCAACAGAAGTTTGCATAACTGCCATCCATAGTAGTGTATGTTTTTCTGACAAACTGAAAAAGATGGGAAAAAATGCTTTTCTTTGTTTTCATAGTGAAAAGCATCCCTGCCTTTTCTTTGAAAGCTCAGGAACATTTATGTTTGAAGGAAGGACTGATTATACCAGGCTACTGAGTTCAGGGTGTGCTATTTACCATTCCCAATAAAATGCAACAAAAATCAGCCAGTGTAAAGCTGATTGACAAATTATAGTCCAGATGATGGATTCCATGATGGAGATCCTTATGCACCGAGCATTCTCCACTTGCTGGCCTCACAGGGCTTTCTCAGCAGCTAACAGAGGCCATTCCTGTGCGTCTACCCTCCTGCAAAGGTAAATTTTCCACCGAGTCCTCCATTTGAACCAGCAGCTTAGTACAACCGGCAGAGATCTGTACAAGGGACCTGAAGGTTTCATTCATGGGTTTAACCCCCAGGATATCGAATGCTGAAACACCTGTATTTGCACATCACTTATTCAAAACCTAGAAACCGTACACAAGAAACAGAACTAGAACAGCATTATTAACATTGTGACAGTTTAGGAGGTACTGTACTTAAGACACAGACACGATGATACTCACTCAAAGAGAAGCTAGCCAATACTATACATTCAGGGAGTGGCCCTGAGCTGTATTTGCTGCACATGAATCAAACTTGCTCTGAAAGCTTCTTTCATTTCCTCATGAGTTTTCTTATAGTGTTCATCCTCATGGTATTTGAGGTATTAGAGTAACACATTTATTTATAATGTAAATAAAAATTTTATATATGCATATAGGTGTATTATATTATACTAATGCATTAGCATGAATATTACAGTATTAGCACCAAACCACTTATTTATCTCTATGCTTCCCTAGTGAGGTGAGAAAGTAATAACTTATTATCCCTATTTTAATGGGGAATCCTAAAAAGATCAAGATAAAGGTGTTTAATAATAAAAGGTATGCATTATGAGATGCCTAAGCACTTTGTATGTAGAGCACTTAGTGTTCTATAGTTAGGTACTGAAAGCCAACTCCCATTCACTTCCATTTTGTATCTTAGCACTTAGCAGTTCTGTAAATCAGAATCCTTTTCTCCCGGAAAAGAAAGAAAAGATTATTTCTTTAAAAATATGAACAAATGATGGTATCAGTATAGAAAATAGACTAAGGATTTTATCTGGATTTTTTCCAAATATGTTCAATCTCAAGCAAAAGCCCTGACAGTTCTGCTGGTCACTATGGATAAATTATAAGTAGAGGTAATAATGATGAGGTACTAGGCAATGGTCACAAGAGACTAACAGCTTTGCATACGATTCTATGGAGGTTCAATTTCTAAACCAATACAGCTATTCATGTTAATACTTCAGCTTCTTCACACATATCCCATTTGCCAGACAGCCCCTAACTTGTTGTAACTTGGAACCGATGAACTGAAAGTAATCAAGTAACAAAGCCCTGTCGTTCTGTACACTCTCCCGATGAAGAGGAGATGTCTTGCAAATCCAGATATGCCTCAAAAGGGGTAGTGGACAATCTGATGAACAAAGGGATAAAATCAAGACCCCCCAAATTCCTTTCCTAGCAAACCCAGCTGCCAGCCAGAAGTACCACTTAAAGCAGCACTTCTGCCTCTGCAGAGGAGCCTCCCTCCCATCTTGACTCATTGCTCTTTTTCACACATCACAGATCAAGGACATTTTCTTTGAAACATCACAGTAGTTTCTCTCATCTTTTCAGTCTAATAGTAACGAAAAGGCAAAATCCAGTAAGTATCTCTTAACTGAATGACTCGCAGGAAAAAGTATGCAAGAATCTTTGCAAGGATCACTGTAAACTACCCATGCTCTGAAAGAGATTCACAAAAAAAACCCACCCGTACACACCTGCACTGAAGAACAGAGTGGGGATAGGGTAGAAACCAAATAAAAATACGAATAACGAGTTAAGTTTCCCATGGAAAATGTAAGGATAACAAATAATCAACCAGCAGGGCAAATTAACTGCTTACATGAACACTGAAAGAAAAAAAATGCAAATCCTAGAGAGAATGTAGGCTTATTATTACTTATGTGTTTGTTTCAGTCTCCTTGGTGTGCAGGTCAAACCAACTCAATGTAACAGTGCAGTGGCATCCAGCCACTCCCTTGTGCAAGAGCTTTCATTGTTTCTCAAACTGTCAGGAATAAACTTGTATAGGAAATGGTGAGAGAAAGACTATTATTAATAAATAACATCTGTGGCAAACAAAAAGCTATGTAGCACTGAAGAGACCATTAAATCCAGTGCAGCATCAGTTACATTTTGTTCCTCATTTGAAAAAAAATGTGAAACAATTCATAAGGAATCAACAGGACCAATTGGTAAGAAACTGTTTATAAGACTACGTTCTGCCCATATGAACTGATGCAGTTCCATGGATTTTTGTGAGGTTTGAGCAATGTATATCTAACAGCATTTTTTTAATATAGTTATGTATATTGCCTTTTTTAAAGTACAAAAAAAAAAAATTATGAGACTATACAGACTGTGCAATGATGTCTCACAGAAAAAGCTTCATAACTATGCAATAGTAGGTGTAAAACAACAGGTAGGGCAAAATGACCTAATAGGTCTTCTCTATCTGTCGTTGTCTGAATCTCTTAGCAAACACCTTGATGCTGCCAGGACCAAAGCAAAGCAAAACCTTTGATTTTTGAGAACTTAAAACTATCTTTCACTGAATGCAAACACAAAGTAATGCACAGAGATAAACAAAGCAGCACAAATATGGTGAGATTAAATTTTAGCAGGGCTCAAATGATTTTCCTGTTACATTCATAAACCAGGACATAGTAAAACCACAGGTGTCGGGAGAGGCACAACCATTCCTATAAGCATTGCTCCTCTTGATCCCAAAATTTCATGAATATAGAAGTATATTTGTGCAAGGACCATGTGTAACTACAAACAACTGTGCAGACTGTAACCACTGCTACAGAGCTTAGAATAGATTTGGTGTCATGTGGATACCTTGTCACTGAGCTACAAACATAGGAAAAAGTGGGAATAAACACTGTAGGTTGTCTGGACAACTCATTCCTGAACTTAGGTCCTCATCAGTGACTCTGTATCTGCAACTCAAATAAAATGCTAAGGCAATTTATATATAGTACGTAGTGTCAAACCTTCTGGAAACTTGCATATCGGTAAGTAGCTCCCAGTTGCAGAATGATGATTCTAACAGTGTTTCTTTTTAAATTAAAATTTTAAATTAAAATTTCCCAGCTTAAGGGAGTTGGATTCTCTAAGAGCCTGCTATAGTCTTTGTAAATATAAATGTTTTGAACATTCCCAAACTTAAAAGCTGCTCAGAGGAGAGGAGAGGATTTGAGAACATCTCCAGGAGAGACCTAAAAGGAGCATGCATGGTTTCTTTTATATGCTGGGAAAGCAGGAAATTCAAAAGCAAAGACAGCAAGCTGCCAAAAGATGTTATATGTCATAAGGACAGATCAAGGAGCTAATACAATGGGAATAAAAGGGGGTGGCAGGGGCATTTACGTGAGAACAGAGATTGTTCATACTGTAATCAGCTACTTTTCAAGGCAGGCATACTTGTAATCCACACATCATGGCAAAATTAGAGATGAGGAATCAAGGGCATCCCTGGACACAAACACCCTTGTCCAGATTTAGATGAAAAGCAGTTCAAAGACAGGACAGCACAACACAGGTCCTACCTGAGAATACAGAGGTAGGTCAAGGTGTAGACCACCTGACTGGGAGATTAGGGATTTGATTAGCTATGTTGAAGTTACAGCACCAGCGCTGCTCCCCTGGATTACTCAAGTAGGAATACACCCAACAGAGACCCATGACAGCACGAATATGTGGGTGACCAAATTCTTCACTGGGAGCTTCTCATTCTCCATGACATTTAAGTGTAATAAGATTCTGTATGAGTACATTTTCATGCATGTCTGCGTCCATGTGGGTGAGCATTGCAGGAGGACGGGATAAATAAAAACTCATTATGCATATGTCTGTCTTGGTGGATAAAAGTAAGCCGGGTGCATTCAAATGACTACGTTCATGTATTTGGGAAAGGCTACTAAAAAAGCCTCAATGATTTCAGCATTTAGAATTAGGGAGTGAACACACCTGCCATAAGGCAAAGTCGGAATAGCTTCACAGAAATTCATGAAGAACTGCATGGGTACAAAGGACATTAAAAACCCAGCCTGTCATAGTTCAAGTTAGCCTTAGGAATCATATCAGAACTGATCTTTTGGGAACATCTCAAAGCAAGCAGCTACCTGCAAGATAGCATGAGCTGTGAACAATTCATAGGCTAACTTCCAATATTTGTGATTATGAGAGGATTTCCTTTGCCATCATCTGAGTGGGGGAGTGAGGGTTAACCCCTGAACATAGCTACAGCAGACAAATCTTTCCAAACCAGTTTATCCCAACTCCAATATCTGCACAATGCTCAGTGCCCATGAGAAGCAAATATCAGGTTTATGATTAACTGTGTTAAAATTCCATGGAACTGCAAGTACTTTTATTTGTTTGTATAATGAAATTGAAACAATGCACCCTTTCCTTACTATACTTCACTTTGCTAGCAGGTAAAAGGAAATCTTTCAGTATATATATGTATATATATGTACCATAGCTTTATATGAACCAAGAGTTACATTCACAGCCTTTAGTTGGACAATCTCAGGACACTATCTGCCAGGGAATATGCATGTTCAATGCATTTGTGACCAGAGCAAATATTATTCTACTAGAGATGGAGGATAGACTAAGCAAAAATTTTATAGTGACCTCAGAGAAAGTCAGCTGGTTCTCAGTGCAAAAATTTGCACATGGAGCTGATACTTTGTTAAGCACGTCATAGACAGGTCTTCAGAGGCCTGGGCTATTCCTCTGGGAATGCAACCTTTCAGTAATTTGTCTCTCTAGGACTATCTAGACTATGGCGCTAAGGAGGCAACACTTCTTGAAAGAGTGTAGCACTGTAAAGACCAATGCCTTCCTGTCTGTGAGACATGCCAAATTTCAGTCAACTCTACAGAATTAAGTAAGGACCCCATAAGTGAAGGTCTTGATTATAACAGACTATTGTACTATTACTTATCACACTGATGAAGATTGAGGGGCACAGAAGTTCAGCATTTGTCCTTTGAGTTCTGCTGAATTAGTTTTTGAGATGGCCTTTCCATGCCCAATAGCTATAGTATTATTGAGATGCCTTTTACTCTGCAAATATTTAATTTCTCTACTTCTTTCATTTGGCACGTTGGTCCCAGCTGAAAGTATGTGTACATATGTTTTGCCACGAGAAGGGGCCCATTTTATTCACCTAGGTGGTTGGTTGATCAGTCAGCAGTAAAGAGCTGCATTTACCTTTTACCAACTGGGTTGCTAAATTGTGGAAAATGATCATGTGAACAGTATCACAGGTACTGCATGAGGCACACTAGCATGAAGCTGACACCTCATCACCCCTGTACACAGTTACTATGCAACATTGCATTACTCAGAATTAATTACTTGATTTATTTAGAAAGAAAAACCTTCTCTCAGGTTTCTCCCATGTCCTTTCTGAAATGCCTTTTAGGAGCTGGCATGGTGGGAGGAAAGAATGAGAAAAATTGCAGTGACTTTACTAGGGCTCACTCTGTGGCTTGCAAACTAGACTCAGTGACCCACAGCAACACAGCCCTGAATTTCAAAGGAGTGAGTCTCTCTTTGAGCTGCTCCCTATTCTTCTAGTGAGCCAGTGAAAGCCTTGGAGCTGGAGTTGTGATCTGCAGGAAACCATCCCTGGTCTCATGCCCTACAGGCAATCCTTCTACTTACATACAGTTTGCACAGGAGAAGTCTAGAAGCTTATTTTGTGTGAAATTAATTCTATTTAAGTGCAACAATGCCTGCTGCAATCACCCTAACAGTGCTAGTCAATCCCCCCCAAAATAGTGAAATGAGCTTCTGATTAAGCAGACAAGTGGCTGTACCATGCACCTCCACATTCATACACACATTGCAGAAATGCCTGTCAAAAGCATACCTGAAAGAAGCACCTATGGAGCAACCACAGCTGGAGGAAAAATAGACAGTCTTTAAGTCAATTTCTATACTAGGAGACTGAACCATTGCTACTAAAATGAATTGGCTTATCTGTCATTACTGCCAAGTGCAGAATTTAGATCTTGATGATCTAAACAGTGACTGGCATGACATGCTTACATCTGAGCATTGTTGTGTAGTAACAGGAAGTGCACAAAACCAATATTCTTGGATCACAATACAGATACACAGGAAAGTGTGTTAATGTGCCCAGGACTTACAAAAGAAGAAAAAGAATGAGAAAAAAAAAGAGAGGGTGGGGAGCCTCAACTTATGGTCTGTATAGGTAATGGTATAGTCACTTTCTATATTTCTTTTCTCCACTATATGCTTGAATGTATTTATTTCATAGGATAATTCAAGTTGGAAGGGACCTCAGGAAATCTCTAGTTTAACCTCCTGCTCAACACATAGTCATATAAGTGATCAGACCAGGCTGCTACAGGCTTTAAGGATTTATTTGTCCCTCTAAATCAATTCCTTGATCAATCAGGTATATTCCATGAATTGAAACTCCTATTGTAACCACCACTGCAACTAGTCAATCATCTAGATCACTTTTAAGTGTTACTAAGGGTAATACTTGTACCTCTTCCTTTACAAGACTATTCAACAATTTATCATATTCTGTCAAGAAGCTTATCCTAGTCATCTGGTTCACTTTTGCCCTGCTTATGTTCAACCTTATGCTCCAGTTATAATCCACTGTCATATTCCTTTTGCCATATCACTTTATCTTCTAAACTGTACATCATATCACTTTTCACAGCTCCAATAGTGCTACGTGTAGAGGCACTGAGGCACCATAAAATCCAGGGTCCTTAAGGATACAAGTTAAAAGAAAGTAGCCATCTATTCATGCACAGTTCTGTGTAGTAATAACACAAAACAAAAACAGAACAAAAAAATAATTAAAGAAAAAAACAAAAAACAAAAAACCCAGAAGCAAATTCTCCTAAATATTATGGTTCATTGTATGTGACTCCAACCATTGCTAAATATCACCTTCAGCATTTTTCACCATATAGCACAGTTGCATAGAACAAACTCCATTCCCACCACCAGCTCTCATCCTTGGAATATCAGTGGCAGCCAAGGCTGGTAACACATGATGTGTTCATACATGAATTCATCACTCATTGAAAGATAAAACAAAAAAAAAAAAACCAAACCAGAACTTGCAGGCATATCAGCAGTCTTACCATTCCAAAAACTCATCCTCTTAACATTGTAACATATTAATTTAATGTGAGTTTCTAGTGACATAATTCTTCACGAAATGTGTTTCGTTTGCTGTGATTAGAAGCAGAGGATGCATGTCTTAGCATCCTAGCAAAAAATGTTGGGTATGCAAGTACTGAGTCAGGAACTTAATCTTCCTATTTGCTGACATTGAAGAATTATTAATATTATTATTAAAACAATTAAAAATATGGAGGGTAGGAGTGGGGGGGAGAGAGAGACTAACAATCATGTACTAAGCACCTTCTGCTAACTGTTAATATTCTTTGAGGTGCAAGGTGAAAACCACAGTCTGTGTAGGAAACAAAGACCATATTTTAAAATCACCATCCAGATGAGATTTCATTCATTTAGAATTGAGAATGAATATTAATATATGCGAACATTATATATATAATTTTAACTGAAATGGATTCTGAATACAAGTGGTCATTTGCAATACTCAGAAGCTTTAAACAGATACCACATTTTCCAGGAAGAAATTATCCGCTGTTCACTTCTGACAGAGTGCACTCTGATATCCAGCCTAGGAAATCAAAGAATTCACCCTTCATTGTTTTTTGAAATATCCTCTTAACACTGAATTTTATTAACAGCTATAGACTTTGTGACCCGATCAACTGGGAACAGAGGAAGAAGTCTGAAGAGTACAGTAATGCTCTGATGATACTCAGAGCAGCCTGCAAGTGACTGAACTCTTAAGTGCTGCATTTTCCTGTTTAAAATCAGCTCCTCCCAACTAATATCCAATGGTGTCACTGCAAATAGCTACATCACCCGGTATTTTTCGAATTGTTTCAACTGCAAATTCTATGGACAGATGAGATCCTTGAAGAGAGCTGTGAAAATAACAAATCTCTTACACAAAAGGACAATAGATCATGACTCTGGTGACTCACTCCCTGTATAGAGGATGGAAAATGAAAGGGTAAGTCCTTGAATAAGAACTGACTGAGACCTGAGTGAGACCAGTTACTGAGATAATTAGCCGATGAATGCAAGATGAAAGCTAAAGTCTTTTCATTTATACATTAATGAACCAGAAGATCAAAGACCTTGGCTAGGCCTATAACCACGACTGCAACATTGGCTTGCTATGCAATAATGAAGTCATTATTAGCTGCTTTCATAAATTACTTGTGGTAGACTATTTTATTTTTAATACTGTACATAAAGCAGAAAAACAACTACAAGGTTATTTTAGAATATTTTAATTGCTAAGCACACACTTTTGTGTAATAAGCATATTCATCTTTCAGCTGATTGTTGCTACCAACTCTGTTCTTCTCTTGGACATTTCGTGACAGGTGGTAAACCTCTTCTTATTTTGTGGAAGAAAGGTGAAACAAGAGACCAAAAGACCTAAGTGAGCTTGGAGTGAGATGCATTATTTAAGAAAAATCTGCAAATCTACCTCAGAGGGAGGAAAAACAATTCAACATGGTAGGATTTCATAAGGATGAGAAAAGTAAATATGCTAAGGCTCAACCTCACCCCTCTGTTTTGTGCCAGTATATTTCTGCCATTTATCATATTAAGGACAGAAATGCCTGGACCCACGATCGCAGACATTATGTTTAACTTGGATGATTGTGTATTTCAGGCTCTGGGGATGATCTTAGGAAATCTGGAGTGTATTTCTCTCTCTACCATAGACTTTCTGCAAGAGTATAGGCAGGTTATATGATACCCATCATTCAGGTCCAGACCTGTAAAATATTGTATCATTTTATAGAGATGCTGGGAGAAAAAAATGTTTAAATGTTCACAATCTATATTTGATAAAAGCTTATAAATATAAACCTGATTGAAACTTCCAGATAAAATCCCAGGTCACGAAGGAAGTTATGAATCAACAAAAAGATGTGATACGGAGAAAAGCTTTTGTTACAAATGGACAAGTTGTTATGTGGGCATGTTAGTATATGCCCTCTATTAAAGGGGATAGGAAAGAAAGGTATTTTATCTGTTGGCAAAATTTCTGATGCAAGGAAGATATATTCACATTTATTTATGATCCACTCAGAAGATCTGACACTGCTAGGTGAGAAGTTTAAGCTTGGGGGATTAAGCCGTCAGTTGCTACAGCAACACAAAGCAATTATTCACTGGTCTGGGACATAGGGTAAACCAGATACATTGATTTCCATCCCCTCCTAAATTTTTTACTTAATGATTTACCTTCAAGACGATGACCAGATGATTAACAGAGAAGATGAAAAGGGTGAGTGAAATCCCCACATTGAACGGTTTATTCAGACACTCTTCTTTTTTTGCCTGGAAATTGTCCACAAGGTAACATTTTTCCATCTGCATCATTATTTTGAATTGCTCTGAAAGCTTTTGTCATCCACCGCAGTTCTTACCGAGTATTCACAGAATCTTGTGTTTCCAGCATGACTATTCATAATGTCTCATTCATCCTGTAACCTCAGTAGCATGTTATGGTTGTTTTTCTCCCTAACTGGATGACTTGAGAACCCACAAATATCTAATACGGCTGCAGGAACACTTCCACTAAAAATGCGTGTGCATGTCAGAGCTTGTCATTGCAGAGGTGTAACTACATGGATGTTTACAGCTTTTCCCTGTTTCACAAACACTATAGTAAACAAAATATCAAGCCAAATGCAAAGACCAGAAAGTACAGTCCAGGATTGTTATTAAAACATACATTCCCAAAGCTCTTTGAATCACTCTTCCAGGTTCCCTTGAGAAAGACAGAGGGAGAAACTCATTGCTTCACTAATATGCAGTACAGTTTTGTTGGCTTTTATGTCCTAGAGAGAAAAAGGGACATGTCTGAGAGACCTTCAGCTAGATGCATTTCCCCAGGAAACACTCACCCTTCTGAAAAGGGTACAACAGCCACAGGAGCTATGATGTCTCAGTGGGTGCCAAGGGGCACTGCCAGTGCTGCACAGTGTCTCATACTCCTCACTCCACCCTTGAAAATCTTTCCTGAGGACTTCAGTGATGGATGAGAACTTGGCCTAGACATTGAGTTCTTTTTGGTAATTGAACAGAGCATTTACCAGAATGTTGAGGGAGGGAAGGAAGGAAGGAAGAGAAGGAAGGGAAGGAAGGAAAAAAGCATTTAAGACCCAGCACTCAAATCTAAATGCAAGAGGGCAAAGTCAGAAGACATGTGCCATCAACTTCAAGGACATCAGGTAGTGCTAGCCTGGCAATCAATATCACGGCTCCATGCCAGGAGCAGTGCCCAACTGAGCTGCATAGCTGGAGGATTTCTGGAAGGTGCGTTCTTGTTTTGTCACTTCAGCTCCGATAAGCACTGAATCACAGCAGTTCTCTGGTAACCTTTGGGAGGCAGAATCCACTTCTTCCTCAGACAGTCCTGCTTCACCTCACCCAAGCACTAGCTTTTCTATCCTGTTAATTTTGGAGTTGAGATAAAATGATATTAGATCAATCTACCATGCTCTTTTTCAGTGCAAGACTATCTCCTTCATTATATTCTGCGAGTCTATGACTCAACAAAAGGAGCTTCTCTTGGTAACTTTTGGCCCATTAACCATCACTAGCGCTACTGCTAAACATCAAGAGTTCAAACAGAGTGCACCAGGCCCAGCAACAGAGCTACCCTTCCACTGCCCCTGGTTGCCTGTTTTGGGAAGGAAGCAGGATCTCTAAACCCTTCACAGATCTTAGCACTACCTTTTGTTTTGCCTGCCCACATCTGAAACTGGTAACAAAAAAAAAAGGAACGAAAGCTATTCATTCCTTTGGTCTCAATATGAAGTATTATATTAGTTTGCTGTCATTTTGCATACTAACATCTCTACCACTTGGAATTAAAATGTCTAAGGAAGAGCAGCACAGTTTGAGATAAAAACACATTGTTGGATTAACTCTTCTGCACACATACTGAACCATGACCTATTGTCCCATGCTCAACAGAACTGTGACTGTTTCCAAATCAATTTTCACACTGCAGTGTAGTGTTGGGTCATCTGACAAAGATCATTCCCAGAGACAGGGGAATCAAGCAGCTCTGAATGGGAAAGAAGGAATCCACTGAGGTTTTTTCCCTTGGGTGGGGTATCAGATGAGAGTTTAAATTCTTCCAATAATTTTCCTTCTCCTATAAAGGTATCCTACTATTAAGGTAACTGGAGAGTGAAGATGAGAAGCCCACTCCTATGATTTGGTTCTGAAGTGAGGGCAAACTTCTAGGTAGGAGAAAAACAAACTGAAACAGACTTTCTAATCTGTACTAACAAACAGCTATTGAGCCATAGGATTTCTGTCATTAATCCTTAAAGTATTTTGTACAAACACACGCAATAGCTCTACCACTATAATCACAACTGTGGGAGTATATTTTTTCCCCATTTTTTCTAAGACTCCATTTGTCCATGAAGTTTATAGCATCTAGGCACTTGAAAAAGCAGGATGAACAGACTTCACAATAGATAACATGATCTGATAAATCACTGAAACATCAAGGAAAATTAAGCTCAGGGCAGCTCTTAAAGTCCATGAAACTGGTCACCATTTCTGCACATGGATAGCCTGTGAAGAAGCTATTTGTAGAACTTAACTGCTTGTCATTGAGGAAAATATTTAATTAAATTAAATACCCACAATGGCAAATAAATAAGAAAAGCCATGAAAAACCATGTCATCTGAAAAAAAAAATAATCTATTTCAGTTGTTCATTGTTAATTTACTTTTTTTCCACTAAAAGCTGAGGAAAAAAAAGGAAGTAAAAAAAAAAAAAAAGGTGAATTTTAGTTCGGCTTTCCAGCAAAAATTATAACTGATTTTAAGATGGCACTTGATCTATGGATGAAAGGACCTATGTGAATTTAACAACCTCTGACAGGAGAGGATAGGACACAGCTATTACAAGTCTCAGGCTCATGACAATCATCTGGTCTCCTAAGCTTTTCTTTAATCACTTCTTTCCCTTTTTAAATCTGCTGCTGTTACAGAGGGTCCAAAATGCATTAGACAGTTGCCAGCTAAAGCCCAGGTATACCTATTCATCACTTACTCACTGTGTGTCTTGGGCATGTATCTGTCTTATTTCATGAAGAAGTGAATGGGTAAGTGGTAATTCTCAGTCCCATAAAATAGTTTAAGAACTTGCTATGAAAAGACCTAGCTGTGTAACTACAATCTCTTATCTGCCTCCTTTCTAGCCCAATAAGGCCATGAGAGCAAAGCACAAGAGTCCTACAGAAAGGCAAATCCTTCCCACCATCTATTTATATCAGCTGTTGGTATCCCCCCACCTATTCCTTCCTGAAACTGGGTTAATCATTGAGCCATCCATTTGGCAGATGTCTCTCTCTAACACCACCAATAATACACTATCACAGGTCAGGGAGGGTGGGAACTAGCAGCAGGCTAAATATATGGTTGAGAAGAAAGAAAATAGCAAAACCTTACATCAAAATGTATGCTTAGTTTTTCAAGAGTTTTCTTAAAAGGAGATCCAGGCAGATGTGAGGGCTATGGAGATCTGTGAGCAGGCTGAGTATGCTGATAGCTGAAGGACAGGATTGCAGCTGATTCTGTAGCCCCCACCAAGCAGCCAGTGCCTGAGGGCTTGTCAGGTCCCAAGAACATTACTTGTGGATTAATGGCTTTACTGTTATGAGTGGAGCCGCTCCATACATCTAAAATGAGAGGGAACATGTCATAGGACACTATGTTAACTTTGTATACATTTTAGAGCCTTTAGTAGCGATAGTGAAGCCTTTACAACATCTTTTCCTGGCTGTCTTCCTGGTACTAGATACAAATAGAAATTAAAACAGCTCTTTGGTGAGCTTCTCTGAGTGGGCCAAAATGCCTTTGCACTGGCCAAGGCAAGTTTAGATCTTGCCCTAAGCAAGGAGCAGACAGCCCAGTGTCAAGGCAGGTGCAGCAAGTGCAAGCTCTGGAAATCACAGGATGTAGACACTGTAAAATCAGATCTGTTTCCGGCTTGATTCAGCCTTTGTTTTTAGTTTGTCATGTCATCCACCTGTTTATGGTGATACAGACCTAGTCTGGAGAAACCAATACACAATTTCCAAAGAGCTAAGACATTCCATTGAAGGTCATAATCCCATCTTTGATCAGCACAATATGACCTCTTACAGTCATGCTGGTGTGTGAAATTGCACAGAGGATACCTCATTTGGTTTGCTTGTCTCAGTGTCATAAAGGTGAGTAGGTATGGTGGTAACAAAGCTTTGGGATGTATTGACACAACATGATTGGCTCAGCCACAATACCACTGTTTCGCAATGAAGCATAAGGTTTTGAAGAACCAAACAGGTTCCAAAACCCCTGTAAAGCAGTGCACAGCTGAAGGTCAGACCTGTGAAAGTGGGTGCAGTGCACCAGGCGCACAGTGTGTGAAGAGACAGATAAAGAGATGCAGAGGGACTGATATGGCCGAGCGTGAGTTGACTGAGACTGAACAACCATCTCAGGACAAGGGACAGAGCACCATCTGGTGGAGAGCAAGCCAAAACTAACCTAAGTAATCCTCTGGATCTTGTTTTTTTCTTGAAAAGAATGAAGGAGTAACTACTGCCTCTAAATCACTTTACACAACTCTGGGAACCCCTGACTTACTCATCACAGAAGATCAGATCTGTCTCACTTGACGTATGTAATCTGTGCAACTCATCACACAAGATAAAAGTGGGTCTGTGAGTCTGGGGAAACTTGGACTTTAGGAATGGCTTTGATTTAAATTCCTGAACAAAATCCAGGTATGACATGCAAAAAAATAAAGTAAACAAAACAAAACAAAACAAAAAAGTATTTGCTTTAATTCTAAAAATCAAAATTATCTAGATTCAACCTGTTGCACTTCTATACCAGCCCATACATATTTTATTCTTCTGAAGAAATACATTCTTAAGACTGTCTTCATACATTTTTAAGCATTTCTCCTCTCTTCAATCAGAGGAGTCCCCCATCTTTATTTGTTAAAGCACTGAATTTCTTGAAAAGAGGGAAGTCATAAGGAGCTGCACTATAAGCACTGGGACCAAGAAATCCTGGCTTCCTGTGGATTTGAGTCTTCTGGCACAGTTCTCAAAACCCATGTGGGCTGTATCTTCCCACATCAGGACTGTTAGATATGTCTCGTCTGGATTCTCTTCTGTCTAGTAGGTGTTGCAGCACTTCATAGATGTTGTCTTTTACTGAGGAACCTGAAGAGTTTCCTCTGTTTCCTCACCTGACCATTTCCATCAAACCTGTGGTGCTGCTGGGACTGCTACCCATGTTTCAAATAAAGTTAAAACTGGCCAATAGCCCCAAGAGATACAAGGAGGCAGACAGGAAAGATGCACATGAGCTTACAAACACAGATAACCTTTCTTAGGCAACAAGACTGAAAAGACAAGAAGCCAGATGTGAGCCATTAGGTCATCTGATTATTTTGCAATGAGTAGATCTCAGAGTAGTGATTGCAAAGTATTTCTGCAATAACAACATGGTAACTGAAAGATGCGAAGAATCTGAGCCTATCTGGAACACAAGTATTTCATTAAAATTCAAAAGAATTAAGTGTAGCATTCAGCACAACTAAGTTGATAAGTTACAGTTCAGGCCAATTCCAAGGATTCTGTAATTTGGAAAAGAGAAAACATCTAGCAGTAGTTTCAGAGATTAAAATTGAGTCAGCAAAGATCATTTAATGTTTCTACAGTGGAGAAGATCCAAGGGACACCTGAAATGAAATTCCAAAATCAGCAGCTATGAGAATTACATTAGTGGCAGATTCTGTCCAGTGTTTCAGTTGTTTCCTCAAATGGGGCCACAGTTTCTTTTCCTCCCTTGTATTTTTAACAGTATTTAGCTGTCTTCCACTAATGGAGCATCTAAAAAATCGAGTACAGCATTGTGTCATTTAATGGGAGATGACTGTCAGGTTTGTGTGAAGTTGTTTCTTTCAAGCTACTTTATTTTTGCTCCCCTTGCTAAAGCAATAACATAAAAGGTATCAGGGAGAGAACAGATGACAGCAATGTATTCTATAGCCCTTGCACAGGAGTTGCAAGAAGAGGGTTAATGCTGTGGTGGGTTTAACCCAGCTGGTAAACAAGCACCAGGCAGCTCACTCATGGGGAGACAATTGGAAGGGTAAAAGTGAGAAAACTCATGGGTTGAGATAAATATGGTTTAATAGGTAAAGCAAAAGTAAAGTAAAGCAAAGCAAAATCAAAGTAAAATAAGGTATTCATTCATCAGCAGGCAGGTGTTCAGCCATCTCTCCAGGACAGCAGGGCTCCATCACCTGTAATGGTCACTTGGAAAGACAAACGTCATCATTGCCTTCTTTTTCCCCTCATATTTATATTGCTGAGTATGACATCCTATGGTATGGAATAGCTCTTTGGTCTGTTGGGGTCGGCTGTCCCACATGTGTCCCCTCCCACCTTCTGGTGCTACTGCAGCCTACTCAATGGTGGGGTGGTTGAGGAGCAGAAAAAACCTTGACTCTGTGTAAGCACTCCTCAGCAGTAATGAAAGAATCCCTGTGTCATCAACAGTTTTTAGCACAAATCCAAAACACAGCCCCATACTGGTCATTATGCATAAAACTAATGCTATCCCAGCCGAAACCAGCACAGTGCTCTTTCAGAAATAATGAAATGTCACATAACAAATATATAGTCAAATACAGACTTTATGATGATTGATAAAATGACTGCTGCTGCTGCTACTCACTATAGATTTTGCTGATAAATGTTAACAATATCCAAAACTGGCTATACTGTATCAAATCTATTTGTAGTTACAGTTATCTTTTACTGTAGAAACTGTGTATCCATGCTGCTATTGCTACATAGCTACACCTGCTTGAACCAAACAGTTCCTCACTGTCTGATTTGATCAAGAATCCCATTTCAAGTAATGGTCTCTTGATGTTGGTAAATATTTACAAAATATTTCAGTTTTTGACAAAAGAAAATTTTCTGTGAAAAAAAATGTTTCCCTGGCAGATTCCTCAGCAGCATTGCATTCAGTGACTTATCAGAAAAATGCAGTGACTAGTACCTAAAAAAACAGATCTCCTAACTTCTGCCTAGGGACTTGGATCTTGCTTCACAACAAGAAGGCATAAAGAGGGGGGTTAGCTCATCATGAGCTACCTTCCTCACTGACAACTCCTACCTGCTTGGGAAGGCAGCACATGCAGCCCCTACACTTGTCCGTGTAGCCTCCACTACATCTGTCTACTGCATGTCCCAAGAAGAAATTTCCAGGATGAGCAGTGAACTCAGACCTGGAACCAATGCTAAGAGAAGCAAGAGTTTGACTCACTGGCTGAATCCATTTCTGAATCCTGCTCTTCGTTTCAACCTGGGACCATGCCTTCCTGAGCACACTTAACATAGTAATCTTGCTCCTTTACATATCATTGTGGATTCCAGCCATGCATATGTCCTTCCAGAGTCTTTATTTTCTTTTTTATTTCCCTGGATTTTAGTCTGTTGCTTTGGGGGTTTATTTGTTTGTTTTTAATGGCAGTAGATTTTAAATGAGCAATCAACTTTATCCACCCTGCAGTCAAACAAAAAGGTTTCATAAAATAAGGATATCCACATTTTGGTTTCAGACTACAAAGACTGTGAGATTTGTAAGTACAAATGTTATGGTCTAGTTGAATACAGACTACTTTCTAAAGATGTGCATTATTGAAATTTCTCTTCCTCAAAGTGAGTTTGAGGTTTTCAGTGCCACAAGACTTAATTCCTTCCTTGATCAAGTTATTATTCTTTTGTTTGTTTTCCCTAATGAGTTAATAAGAGGGATGGTTGCAAAATGAGTCTGTTTCATGTAAGGCTACTGCAGACAGTCAATTGATGCTATAACATGTTTCAGATCTGAGTTCCATTCTGTGAAATGCTTACAATCATTGGCATATATATATATATAAGCTCTGGACTGAATTCCATGTCCATATTGTACAATCCCAACCTGCTTTCTGCTGAGGTTACGGTAGTCATTTTTGGAATAATATTGCAATGACAGATGAATGACTTAGATGCTACCTACCTTCCTATGCTTAATCATCTATATATCTTAAAGGATTTGATGTATCTTAATGGGAATCACACTCTAAATTTTACCCCATCAAGTGACTAGGTGAATTAGTCACTTTAAGCACTAAAGAGTTCTTCCAGACACAATATACAAATATGTTTGAATACAAAAATGCTTAGTAAAAATCTGTAAGATGCTAGAGATTCCTTCCAAAGAGGTAATGTTCACATTTAAAAAAAAAAAAAAAAAAAAAAGAGAGAGATAGAGAAATAGCACAAAGAATACTACTTGTGGCTGTAGAGCTTATATTGGTGGTTATTACAAAAGCACTATCTGATAACAAGTGTATCCCACTCTCATAAGCTGTGTCTTACCCATAAGACTGCTAATGCTATTCTAATGCAGACTCTTGAGATATGCCGAAGGAAAACTGAAGCTTTGAAAACACCATTGCAAACCCCAACAGCAGAAGTGAACAAAGACACTTTCCTCATTTTCCAGGTGTTTAGTACACAAGCAGGACAGCAGTTCCCCATTGCTCCCTGCCTGCACTCTCCCATGGCATCTCACTTCCAGCTCTTCCCTTATAAAAATGCACAGACACATATTACAAGCAAATGTTCTCAAAGCATGACAACTGATTACTATCTCAGTTGGCCTTGGTACAGCCTGAGCGTGCTGGGACCTGACAGTATTGTAATGTTGTAAAATGAACTGGACATGAAGTAAGGATACACCTTATAAACTTCTTCACTAAAAGTTAGTTTGTGTGATACCTGTAAACCAGCATACTCAAAAATTAACTAGTGATAATAGGAGGTACATGTTGTAATCCTAGCAGAGGTACATATAAATATATATATATCTCAATGGTTGCTGTACTTGTTAGTTGGACAAAAAAATCCTCAGGTGTTATCTGGATGCTGATTCTGCCTCAAAACAGAAGAATGGACTGGGTCAGCAATTCCCAGGATTTCTAGGTAAATCTTGCTATGTCTGCTATCACTTTTTCCTCTGTCTCTTCATTTTTACACTCATCTGCATCTATAGCTTTCTTTCACAGATCCTGCTTCTTTGTTTGCTCTCTTACTCTCCTCTTTAACATAGTTCCCAGGCTCAACTTACAATGTCAATGTGCCCTATTAATGAGGAACTCCTGAGCTAAGGCAAGGACTGGCTCCATTGCTGCTTTGGCAAAATCCTGAGCAGCACCACAGTGACAATCCTTCTAGGATGTTTCCTTGTTTTAAGTAGTGGCCTGAAAGTCACTTTTCCACCTCCCCATTGTAAATTGGACCTGTGTACTAAGTACATCACACTTTCTCTGATCTATTTTCTGTCATGCACACAAAACTTTGCAGCATGCCCACTCCCACAGTCTTTCCCCTATCACTCGTCTGCCCTAACACAGAATTTCCACCAAGTTCCCTGGGAGTCTTCATTCAAACATGAATCTTTTGTAATGACAAAAGGAAAGCCAAATGCCCATTCTCCAGTGACTCTTCATTGTCTATCCAAATCATGCATATATCTTTTTGGGATGTGTGAAGGGTTAAGGATTGTTCTTCATGCACAATGTGTCATTTATCTGCTAATCCTTCTTGCTTAATTCCTGAAATGTCAAAAGCATTGTCTGAGCCAACAGCATTGACAGCATTAAGCTTTTTGCTCTGAACAATGTTCCTGAGAAACAGAAGACACAGAAAACTTCATTTCTTTCTGAAAGCCATCTAGTTAAGGGTTAGATTCATCTGGCTGCTTTGCCAATGCCTTAAAAGGTCATTTGAAGGAAAAGTTCAGCATAATGAAACATTAAAACAGGCTTTTCAAGGACACACAGACAAGCTCAAAATAGTGATGGACACCCACTGTGCTTCTGTACAGCACAAAATACTGCTACCCCTATTTTCAGGATTAAAGTGAAGCAAAAGGTGAAATGTGTGTACTTCTCCAAAGAAATGCATAGCAAGACAAGAAGTCAAGCACAGCTGTCCCTGCTGCTAGCTGCTTTCTATGGTCCCTGGGCTGTACTTCGAGTCTCTCCTTCACTGGGTCCCAAAGGACTTACGTAGACCACTGAGCTTCCAGACCATGGTTTAAAAGGACTTCTGAAGCAACACTTTCTGCCAAGAAACTAGTGTGCAGTTTTAATGGTATTCTGGTTTATAAAGAAGAAAGTCTTCCAGTGGAAAGGGACATACCTATCTGACCGACTGTATCGAAAGTCTAATTCGGGCAGAAGAATCATTGCTCTTTTCAGTGAACATTTTGCCCTCTATGTTGTACCACTGAAAGTGACAAAAATTTTGTAGAAGTCCAACTAGTTACCCAGTTACTCCCATTCATCTGCAAATCTCCAGGAGACCATGTGGTCTTGCAGGATTTAATGACTCCCATTTTTCCAACTAAGTCTGTCATGGGTATTTCCAATCTCTGATTCTTGTGCCTCAGGTCATAAACCTCTCCTCGAGAGAGACTTTGTGCTTCTAAGAGAATTTGTGTGTCCCATACATGGACACAGGGGGAAGAGTTTATTTAACCAGAACAATGTACAACTCTGTGGTTGAGAGATGTCCACCTTTCTGGTCACTAAAACACGTATGAGAATTTGCAGGCAGTGGCAAAGGTATGCACAGGTGTGTAGCAATTAAGAGGTTACTTTTCTGTGCCTTTGAGTTTCAAGGATTAAGAAACAGGCTCAAACACTTCTTGAAGTTTCATCTTTCATTGAATCCTTTAATCCCTCCAAGCTTGGCACCATTTCTCACTCATCTGTTTATATTTTAATCTAAAGTTTCTCACTTGAGAACTACATTGACCTTTTGTTTAAACCTGAGGCTGTGAGTGATAATGCAGCTGGGAGTTTTGTTACAGCTTTTCCAGCTGCTTCTTATGATTTGCAGGGGAGAGAGCAGCAGTGAGGATGCACATGAACATTGTGTGAGGTCGAAGACATCCACACTAGCTGAATTTAGCTTTGCAGGTTTTGTCACTCATCCTGAATGCTCATGAGCTAACAAACAAAGCAGTCATTGGATGCAAACGATCAGATGCAGGGAGACCACTGCCTGAGCAAATGTCATCAGTCCCTGTGGGTTAGATGACCCTTATGTTTTAAATAGATACTAATGAGATTTGTTAACATAAGTAAGCATTTATACAGTGCTAGCAAAGCATCAGATAGTATGTTTCACCCCTCTCACCAAAAGCTTGGCTTTCCAGTTCACTACAGGGCCACAAGGAAGAAAACTGTCTTACCTGAATAGCAAGTGAGGGGAGAAGACAGAACTCAAAACACATCAGTGTGCTGTAGGCAAATGCTGCTGTTACATCAACTTAAACTGTGAGTTACTGGGTTTTTCCCTACTCACCTTCTAGGGGAGCAGCAAAGCTGCCTTCCCTTATCCCCCATGAATAGTGAAGTAGTAGTGAAGTTGGTGGCTCCTTATGTGTCCTGCAGTGTCTTTACTGGGAATGACAGAAGGACACATGCCTGTCTCTGATCTCATAGCTTCCACCCTGCACCCAGAGGCTATGTGTGGAGCACAATACACTCTGGCAATCTGGGATGGAATCCCAATGCCATGTGGACACAGCAAGACTGTGTCAGTCAGTCTGTGCTCAGGCCTGGCTCTCAGCTGGTCATCAGGAATCGGTAAGAGATGGGAAAACAGCATGTCCCAGATGCTACAATATGCTGTGGAAACCCTACTGAGCAGACTCCGGTTGCTTTGTCTGACTTCCAAATACAGATGCAGAAATGTTTGTCCTAGGTCTTATTTCCTTCCCTTATAGCAGGTTATGATGCTGCAGCCAGAGCCTCTAACTTCTTATTGTCCTTCTTCATGCTTCTTCCCCTTCCTTTGCTTTTTTTGCTGGGATGGCAAGGAGAAGAAGAAACACAGCTCTGGTTAAAATTGCTGTGCTTGGAGGCAATGGTGGCGTGTTAGGGCTTGACACACACGAGCTCTCTTAAGAGTTACACAAAACTAAACTGAAAACATGTAGGAGGTAAAAAGGTTCATTTTCCTTACTGCCGTGTTAATAGGACATTGCATTCTTGAAGATGTGTCTTAAGAATGATGATGATTGACACTGATCCCCAAGAGAAAACATCTATAGGAGGGCTGCCTGTGGATTTTGCTGATGCAGGTAGTTTTCACCAAGGCAAATGGTGTAGCTGGGCTTCAACAACCACAGCAGTAATGTAAAGAAAGATGGCAATAAACTTTTTCAACCTTATGGATCATAGCATCTGATGATGACTTGATAGTCAAGAGACAAATTTTTTTTCACAACTTTCACAATTGGCCACATGTTTTCTGCAGGCTTCCCCTTCCAAGGATTTATTTACTGCCCTTCCCTCTGATTTGTTCTGGCTTGGCAGATTCAGGATAAGAGGTGCAATTTCACACTGCATGGACTAATTCATTAAGCTCAATAATTCTCAGAGCCAAAGCATGAGGAGGATTGCTTTTATAGCGACAGTTAGGGCACTGGCCTTAAAGAAAGGATACTCAAGCTTACAAAGCTACGAAATCTACAAGATGTGAAGAAAAGTATAGCGATGTGCCGATTGATGGCACTCAGGATGAGCTGCTCCATAACCTTGGCAGGCACTGAACTGGATAGGAGAGTTGACCTTGAGTTGTCTAGTATTGGTCAGTTCTGAGTGGAGGAAACAGAGTTAACCAGGCCTTCTGCCACTCGGTCTAAAATTAAAAATGAAATTAGCATGCGCTGTAAATATTGTCTCTTGAAAAGAGTCCTGCAACTTGTTTCAAGAAAAGTTATTCACCGCGTGTATTAAATATAAATATGGACTTAATGCCTATCTTTCATAATTGGGACAGGTTGTTGTTTTGTTGGTTTGCTTGATTCTTTTGAAGTGTACTGTCTGTTACATTGTCACATACATTAATGCTGCCTATACTTGAAAAGGCTATTAGAACTTTCCCCGGTTTGATAGACATTCACATGAGTTTTGTTTAAGGATGAAAGAAAATGTGCCTTGTGATAGGACATGGGCAATGGGTACAAGCTGGAGTACACCTCAACATGAGGAAGAACTTTACTGTAAGGGTTGTAGAGCACTGGAACAGACTCCCCAGAGAGTTTGTGGAGACTCCTTCTCTGGAGACTTTCAAGACCTGTCTGGATGCATTTCTGCGTGGTCTGCTCTAGTTTTGTCCTGCTCTGTCAGGGAGGGTTGGACAGAATGATCTTCAGAGGTCCCTTCCAACCCCTAACATTCTGTGATTCTGTGATCAGGTCATTATAATCTCAGATATGCTGAGGAGACCTTGCTGATAAGGTATTTTTCACTGGTATTTCATACTTTACCGCTACGTGATACTTTGATGTTTTGACTGGAGCATTGGAAGGAAAACACTGGCTTTTTGATAGAGGCAATTCAGAACTTATCTGGGATGGGCTGCAGTGCCTGGGAGATGTATAGCCCAAGATGCACACAGTTTGATCACCCTACACAGAAGTGTGTTCGTTGCATACGCCACTATGACAAGACAGTGAACCCTGTGATTTTTGGTGTTGGTCACTTCAGAGTGAGTGGAGGAAATATATTTTATCAAGTGGAAATGCAGCCCTGAGGAGAAGGATCTTGGAATCCTGGTAGACAGTAAGTTAACGATGAACCAGCAATGTTCCCTTGTGACCAAGAAGGCCAATGGTATCCTGGGATGCATTAAGAAGAGTGGGGCCAGTAGGTCAAGGGAGGTCATCCTCCCTCTCTATTCTGCCCTAGTGGGGGCAGATTCCATCTGGAATACCGTGTCTAGTTCTGGGCTCCCTAATTCAAGAGAGACAGAGAACTAACTACTGGAGAGAATTCAGCAGGGGGCAATAGAGATTGACTGGGGGACTGGAGCATCTCCCTTAGAAGGAAAGGTGGAGAGAGCTGGGGCTAGTTAGCCTGAAGAAGACTGAGAGGAGACCTTATCAATGTCTATAAATCTCTAAAAGGGTGGGTGCTAAGAAAATGGAGCTCGACTCTTTTCGAGTACCCAGTGACAAGAGAAGGGCCAACAAGCACAAGCCGGAACACAGGAGGTTCCATCTAAATATGAGAAAAATCATCTTTCCTGTGAGGGTGATGAAGCCCTGAAAAAGGCTGCCCAGGGAAATTGTTGAGTCTCCTCTGGAGAGATTAAAAACCCACCTGGATGCAAGCCTGTGCAATGTGCTCTGGGCAAACCTGCTTTGGTAGCGGGTTTGGACTAGATAATCTCTAGAGGTCCCTTCCAACTCCAACAATTCTGTGACTCTATGAAGTTTCTGCTACTGTAGCTGAAAGAAAAATCTAGATTAGTATTTATGGTGCTATTACCACCAAACATTCCAGATCATACAATGTAAGTCAAAGTCTCCTTGGAGTCATTTCAACGATTGTGAGAGATGAAAAATAATAATGGGCCATAAACTGAGGAAATATAAGATGAACCTAGTTTAATAGCCTGTGACAAAGTTCATTTTAGACAGTCAGAAGCTGAGATGCATTTGAATCAGAAACATCTTACTACGGAAGTCTTTAGTGTCCATTTGCACTCATCAGTCCATTTGCACTCCAATCAGTCTGGACAGCTCTGTGATGAGAATTTCTAATGAAAACTGTGAAAGATGGTGTCATGGGCTAACCCAATAATAACTTCTTCCTGCTACTCTCAAGAGCTCAATCAATCTTATTTAAACCTGCAAGTTCATGAGCTGAGCACCAAGGCTTAGGCACTTTTGTGCAACACAAAGCAGGTGCACTGGTGCTACCTTGTGAGTTTGCAAGTGCAGGAGCATGTCTGCGAGACTGAATCAAGAGAGATATTTGAGAACTGAGGATTTTCTTTAAATACATTCATTGGGTGACAGAGAATGGAGAGGAAATATTTTTTGTGGCTCAATTCTTAGAGCAATACCTGTCACACTGTGTTTCTATAGCCTTTGAGATCCCTTCTGTACTGTACAGTAACTGCTACTTATTTAATCAGTTATCAGTGTTTGCAGTTACCCATAATTTCCTGTCTGTATGATATCTCACCTGTATGCTGCTTTATCGATGCAAAAGCCACATTGCAGGAAATCAGACTGTTGCTTTGGACAAAGTGAGAAGCTATTGCACAAACTCATCTGTTTGCCTTACACACAATGAACTGGGTTTCTGAAAAGATGTGTGTGCAACAGACCTGCCACAGCATATAGGCATTTTCCCCATTGGTAGAAGCAAAATCCATCATTTTGCCATTTTAAAAGAAAAGTGGAGAAAGATACAAGAAAGGCAAGAAGGTAGGAAATAATATTTAAAAAAAAAAAAAAAGAAGAAAAAAACAAGGAAGAGAGAGAATTTAGTTAGTCAAAGGAAATCAAGGAGAGCACAATGGGGAGAAGGAAGGAGAGGTCATCTAAGGCTAAGGGTTTACCACATGGGAGTCTGCAGACAAAACCTCAGTTGCATTCGTCAGGCATCTCCTTGTGCAACTGAAGGCAAGTCTCCTGATACAGTGTGCTGCTCTGAAATGGCTAGCTGGGACACTGCACCTGGGTGGCCCTCTACCATCCTCATTAGCAGTGTGTCTTCTCATGGCCCATCTTATGCTTGGGAAATAAAATGTGACACTCCCTGAGTCACTTCTCCTTGTACTCACACCATGCAAAAGCATTACCTTACATCAGAGTCACTTCTACATACAGTCACACTGTGCAGCACCCCTGGCGTGAGATACACACAAGAGAATGATGAAGATCGTGAGACACCCTGACACCACAGTAATGGAGAAAATAAATGCCTTCACTTGAAGTGAGAACATAACAGAAAAGAAGATGATGTAAAACAAAGGGATAGTGCAAGCTCCTGCATCTGTTATTTGTCACCTTTAACCACTCCTCCCTCCCCTGGTTCTCCTCCATCCTGAATGACACTTCTGGCTGACATATTTTTGCAGACAGGAAAATCTTAGTACAAAGCCCACCTAAAAGGTATTGAAGACAAGGTCTTTTCAGTATTAGAAATTATATGTCTCATGAGAATTGAGGTGTGATGCGTGCCTAAATTTTTAACTCTTGCTGTTTATGCAGGTGTCCTCAAGAGATCACTAATTAACATGGACATCTGGGGCACAAAATTATTTTGATCTAGGCTGACCAAAGCTCTAATTTCTAAGAAGAAGTAGTATTTTATGTTAGATGAACTTTCTTCATTCTCCAATTCATTCTTTCCATCGCTGATGTCTCTCATCTGTTGCTTCTAATGCTAAGCATCCTAGCCATGAATATTCAAATTACTTTCCATCATTTCACAACTAAGGACAGCTGCATCTGAGCTAGAACCCAGCAATTTTTTGTACATCTTTAAGTCAATATGCTTGGCCAGACAGATATGTCACCTAACATCGGGTGAGCACTGTCCTTTCTATACCACCCGCAGTGGTTTGATGCATGACTTTAAGCCAGTCACTTCTCTGCATCCTGAACTTTGCCAGATACAAATGGTGAGAATGCCACTTCCTGGGCTTTGAGAGCTCTGAACAAAATTCTATAGATCTTCTTACCTGCTAAGGTCAGGAAAGAAAGAGTGAGAGTCCCCTTAGTTCAAGTGCTTAAACATAACGGATTTGCTTAAGGTGGTCCAAGAGTCATGCTTACGTAAATCAACACTTGTTAAAGAAGGAAAAGCCAGTAAGGGATAAAGGTAAACTTTCTGCACTTGAGAATGTTTCTCCCCCAGTGTCTGGGCTATGTTATGCTACATATTATCACTGTCGTCAAAAAGGGTGTGTATAAGAACTGGAAAAACCAAACGAACCTGTCTGTAAGGTGTCCTGTCCTGCAGGTGGCTTTATTTTCAATGCACCTCACTGTGCTGCTGTTAAAAGCCTCCTGTTCCCCCTTGTTCCCAAGACCTACGTCTGGACTTAACTGCTGCATCTGGAGTAATACCCTGCCTACAAGTAAGCTCAATTTTTTTATTGTTTTTAAAAGAGCTGTTGGCTGTCAAAGTGATTTTATTGTGATGATTTTAACAGGCAACCAACTGATGTACTGCCTGCTGTTCTCATGTGTGCATCACCAGTTTTCTCAGTGATACAACAACTGACTGTGGTTTAATGAATTAATGGTGGAGATAAACATGAGCCTCAACAAATATTTTTAAATAAATTAACAATCTAGGCCTGTCTCACTAAGTCAAAAGAGATTGTAATGTGACAGCTAATTAGCAGCTTCTTCAAACCCAGCACGAGCTGGAGTAGAATCAAAAGCTGTAAAGTTAACCCATTGTTTAAAAGAAACACACCTGCCTCTTCTCTGTGTTCCCAGAGTGTATTTAAGAAGATATGTATGAGTGTACATAAGCAGCACCAGCTAATGGTGAAATGTTCTTCAGTGTGATACAAACCAATATCCTGCTTGCATAAAATACTGGAAAATAAATTATCTTTGCTAGAGATATTCATAATCATAATTTCTAGAACATCCATAGCACTATATGGGAACAACAGTATAAACTGCTTATAGGTAAACCAGGATTTTTACTTCCCAAATGGCTTTTGCTGCCTGCTACTGCATACGGTCAAACCTGTTGGTAAGAACTGAAGCTGGCAGCTTTGCCACACACCTGTAAGTCCTGGTCTGGTCCTCAGCAGGCCTAAGGCTGCCATTCACAAAATTAGTTTCCTAGCTTCAAAAAATAAGTTTTCCTCGCAATAAAATACAAAATCATGCATGTGCCTACTTCTGATTTTTCCAAATCCAATGGTTTCAGATTTATTTCACACCTCTCTTTGCTTGTAACAGTTCATCCATCTTCTCAGGTATCATTTCACCTTCATCAAATCTGCTTTCCATGTTCAAAAAAATCACAATGAAAATTCATAAGCAAGCAACCAAATCTACTACCCTGTCATTACTATTCAGATAGCAATGATGCAAATACTAATAGCTTCTTATTTTTCTAACTAAATCTTACCCTAATGGAAGAAGGATTTAGTCTTGCAAGGTAACATACTATTTTTTTTTCCTGACTAAAAGCACTAGCCTCAAAAAAAGTCAGCAGAGGAATTTTTCATACTGCAAACCGAGTGTGAATTCACCATCCTTTCACCTTCTTTTTGCATTTCTAGTAAGAAGTAACTCTTAAACTTGTGAACCTGTCAGAGGTAAATTATTTTCTTCTGACAGACAAGAGAAATAATCTGAATTCTGCCCTTGATGAATTTGATGGGAAAATTCTCTGTCTTCTATAGGATTTCAGATATTTAACTGTGGGAAATGTTATATATGGGAAGGCGCAGGGGGGAGGATACTTTACACAGGTTATCTTTGCAATCATTCTTAAAACATGTCTCTCCAATCATCTGTGGAAATACACCATTCTCTCTAAAACACCAATTGGCTTGCAGCAGTTTATTTCTGCTTGCTGAACTGGTACCAGGGTACACTCAGTGAGCTGGTCGTTGCACTGGGGGGTGACTGTTACAAGAACAGGAGTATGCTGACTGCAGGGGTCTGGCTGGGAAAATAATTGTCACCACACATGCCCTGGAGGTCTCTACCATTTTCAGACGTGCTAACTGGGATCATCTACTGCCCATATATAGGTACATCTCTGGCAGTGTTCTGTCATTATAGAACGGGGTTTTCAGTGACTCGTAGTTCTCCCTGTTCTTCTCTGACTTTCTGTCCAGCCTTCTGCACGTCTCTGTCCTGCCACCCCTTGGTGGTTAATGAGCAGTGAAGTTCATCTGTTAAAAGCATTCCCATTGATTTCAAGAGGGCCAAAATGTTTTTTTCCTGTGTAGTTAACAATTGTTTTCTTTTGAATAGATGGTAGGCATGATTAGGTTTCTAATTTGTTGTTTTTCAGAGTTATTTACTTGCACTGTAGTAAAAAATGGTTGACCTCTTCAATGGGGGTCTGTGAACTTCAGAATTCTGTGCATAGTAAGCTGACATCATCTCACTAAAATATTGGAATTAAGCATTAAAGCAACTGCAGAAAAAAACGTTTGGATTATGTTTTGCAGCAACTTGGAACTGATAAAAATGCCACTCTTTGGACTTTCTACATTATTTGTAAATAGACATGATATTGGGAACCTTTCTCTGTGTGGGCCAATCTGTCAGAGGAATAAAAAAAATCAGATTGGGACCACGACAAATTTAAATTCTTTTAATCATCTAAGACAGGACCTTGTAGATTCATATGGATTACTTTGTATGAATTCTGTAAAATTATATGCTGCTCACTGACAATAGGGTCACAATTAGAGACATACACATATACGAGGTATTCCACACTAAATTCTTTGGCAGAAATGTATAGAGAAGAGACTTCTTGATCATGTTAACTAAAATTGTTAGTAGTTTATATTCTCATGTGTTTCATTCATCTAAGTATGACTTGTTAAAAGTGTGATGTTCTTGAAATATTACCCTGCCCTATATATGAATTCCAGTATATTGAAGGACTTCAGGAGCCTCCCAAATGTTTCCATGTTCTGTATCTCATCATTCCTTTATTTAGACTAACATCAGAGCTCTCTTTCAATTCTGCAATCTATCCATGAAAACTTCAGAATCCTTCACACTTTTTCATTATACACAGCTATATGGAAAATTTTTGACTTTGTAATAATTTCTGATTACACGTTAAACTTTAAGATCCTATTACCCTACTAACCATCTCAGGTGTCTTTCTGCTAGAAATTAGTTATGAAAGGCAGAAGCAGCTTAGGTCTGAAAAAAGAGATAAAACTGGTTTGTGTGAAGTCTGAAAGGCAAGAGCTATTTATGCATTCATGAGAGTTAGTCTGTGGAACATTTCCAGCCTCTCCCAAACAGGAAAGCAGACATGAACTTGAACATAAAGAACCATGTGTTTAAATTCCACTTCTTTCATTCAGGCTTCCTAAACTATTATCATTTCTACTAAATGGATACCTAGGGTCTTGCGCATCATGAGTCTTAGTAACAAAGAACAGAGAAATCCATGCACCTGTACATACGTGATATAAGAGAAAGAGAGAAGGACAAAAATTATCTTCTTCTGTACCTACTTCAGGTCATATCATAGACCATATTTTCCTCAGCCTCTTGTTTCTTTCACTGAAATGTCACCAATTCTCAACTACTTTATTCTCCATTTATCTCACTTTTGGTACAAGACCCTTCTTCCCTGAAGTGTACAACCAGTGTTCTCCATAAACTCTCAATTACTAATCTCTCTTGAAAACATGTGGTGTTTTTTTCTCACACTTTGCTAATTACCTCACACTCTGGACTGGCTGACATCTGTGTCAGTGTCTTACAAACAAAGTGAGTATCCTTATGGCCAGAACAATGTTTTCTCATATTGTATGAGGACCTGCTCAAAATCTCTTACCAGTGATCTCATTAAACCATAATGTTAATCTCATCTACATGTTTCTAATTAATTAGTGGTTTGTTTCTCACTCCTATTTTGATATACATAAATTGCATTACCAATTTCCTAGGAATGTGTCATTACAATTATTTTTACTGTAAATCTACCTATGCTGTAGTTATCAAATTCATTGTTCCTGAATTTCTCAGTTCCTTCCTTCATTGCAGTTTTCAGATCATCACCTCAGTTTCATCTTCAGCTGAAATTTATGTGATGATGGGCCATGGTATCTCATAGATCTATGTACACAGAAAGGGAATAATGCCTGTAGCCCTATAACTCTAGTCCTTAATATTTTTTCATCTTCAACTAATGTATTAATACATTAAAGTGATGCTGGAGTCAGTAACTGAGAGCACATTTCTGTCAAACTCATTGGTTTGTGATCCCCTGATGTCTTGGACAGAGTTATGTGGGACAACCGAAGATGACTATACAACCTGTGATCCTCAGACAGGTATGTAAATAAACTCAGATACTTAGAAACTAGAAAAAAACCTAACACACAATGTCAAAAACTTAAGGGTGATGTGAATGGAATTCATTCCAGACTAGTCACACAACAAACAGGCTATGGATTCTGAACCTGCTGCTGAGCCTTCTCTTATTTGCATTATATTTTCTAGTCTGAATGACCTTTCCAAGCATACCACCAGACACGCTAAATAATGGTTCACAGGAAGAGTAGTAACAAGTAGTGGGTTTAGTTCTGTTACATTTTGCATTGAACAGATGTTTTCCCCACTTTTGAAAAGACGATGCACCTAATGAAAGCAGGAAATTCCAAAAGACAGCATGGTTCATTAAGAGGGACAGGACAACTATGGCCTCCATTTCTTACATCCTTTTGTTTACTCCATCTGCTTGAAATGCAGAATTTGTCACTGAAAATATTCCTTCGATACAGCACTTCAGCTATATAAGAGAAGTTATTTAATTTGGGAGATTTACAGTCCCTCAAATGCTCTGCAACTTTGTAAGGAAAAGCAGTGACCATATAAACACACACTAAGCTAGAAAAAAAATAGGATTCTGAAAGTCGCCGGAGAAAACTGTAAGGCTGTAGAAATGCATCCATAATAAGGGAGGAGTTCCACCCTGCAGAATTTTCCATTGCTAAGCATGCAGTTTGTTTGCATATGCAAAACTGGGCATACGGAAACCCTATGCTTTACCAGGCCATGCATTGTTGTAGAATGGCTAAAAGACAAGGGTCATGTACCTTTAAGAGAAGTATCATCTGAAGCAAGCTGTTAAGCTCAGCAGCAAACCTTGCAAGGTACGGACACAGCATGACCCTGAGCTGATAAGTTGTACAATAATAGAATATTGTGGAATGAGGGTCTAACGGGTTTCTGTTACCGCGAGAGGGGTTGGGTTATGCTAAGAAACCCTGTGGATTGAACCAATAGAGGATGGACAAGTGTGACTATTAATGAGGTGACCATATAAAAGTACTGTGCTGATAGCTAATAAACGGAGTTTCGCCTACCAATCACATTGATTGACCGCGTCTTCCCTCGTCACTCCACAATGCATCTCCTGTGGGATCCTAATTGTGTTTGACGGAATTAATTCCAAATGTCCTGGTGTCAGGACATGTTCCTGCTCAGAAGCTTAAGTAGGTGTCACTTGTTAGAAACTTCTCCCTTCTAAACAGGTGGTTTAAAGTTCAGGATTCGTGTTAAAATGAAATAATAAATAATGGATAGCTGGACTAAAAGTGAAATATGTCAAGTGGAAAATACTGTGAGATGTGAAAATAAACTAAATCTTTTGTGTTTTTTTTAAAGTACTCTCATTCACATGTTTGATTGCCTTTCTACTGCTATTTGGTGTTCTGTAACTGCACCACTCCAGTAATATAATAAATACTACAAAGAATATATTCAAATTCAATTTAGAATCCTTAAAGCCCTTAAAGCAATAATCTCTCAAGGCTAGGATTCCTGTAACTGCTTAAGAAACTCACCTGAGAGAAATTAATAGTCATACTTAAAATGTTCAAAATAATAGATGCAAACTGAGTAATGAATGAAAAGAATGATTATAAGATGCAGACTTTCATTCTGTTTCCCTAAAGTTTTTTTTCTGAATGGTTAGAGAAAGGACATATTATAACAATTGCCAATAATACATCCAGTCACTCAAAAAACATAGCTGTATACACACACACAACCAACAGAAGACTGCAAGATCAGCCCTTTGCATGCATGTAGCAGTCAAGTTCACAGAAAGAAAAAGCAGAGCTTTTTAAAGAGTGTGCTCATCACTCTAAGCCCAACCAGCTGCAGTAATAGAAGCCGATGGTTTGATTCTAGAGTAAAAGCATTTGAGTCACAGATTACGCTTGTTAGCTGCAGCTAACAATATAATATCTGTATGATTTCTCATATCAAGCCTCGATTTTACACTGGTAATAGTTAAAGTATGTACAGCGATGGACTGCACAAGTGATAGCTGCACAAGCAAACTTAACTCTAGATTTTTCAATTTTGCATGCCAGAATCACAACATGAATTCAGTTCCTTGAATGTAGATTTGTATGTGCAATGCTGAGACAGACTCCTTGAAAGGTGATACTGTCCTACTAAAGCAGACAAGTTCCTGCCCTGTAAAGATCTGATTTCCAGCAACAGAGATGTTTTTTTTAATTAGGGCAAGACTGCAGTAGTTTCAAAGGGGCAAGGAGCTGAATGACAAGAGACTAATCCAAGTGCAAAGAAAGGGATATAAACCATAAAAACAAATGCGAAGGGAAAAGAGGGAATGGCAACTTTAGTACATGTGAATCATGTGAATAGAGATGTAAAGATATGATGCAAAGGGTAAGAAAAGAAACCAAAAGTTAAAAAAAAACTCCACAGAGTCAGAGTAGTGGAAGGAAGAAATCATTTTAGCAGTAGCTAAACTGAAAAAACATTTTATGAGTTTATAGACCACATTTTCCACAGCTTCTATTCTGAGCTGTAATCATAAGCTATGATGCAAAAGGCCAGGATGTGGCTTTAAATTTCAGTTCAGAAGTTATTCTTGTGACGAAAAGACCTGAACACTGGGTTATATTTTTCCCTTTTAGGCATTCCATTTTTTTCTGATGCAGAAGAAACAAAGCCATGCAACAAGGACTGCAAGTAAACTTGTTTGTATATAATAAGCTCCATTCAGTGGAAACCACACTGTATTCAAAGATTAGCAATATTTAGCAGTTTAAGAGATTTATAAAAACAAAAAAATTCTCTCTGACACTTTTCCTGGAATAACTGCAATATGAGGAGAAATAGCTATTAGAGTGGTGAAGCACTGGAACAAGTTGCCCAGAGAGGTGGCAGAAGCCCCATCCCCGGAAACATTCAAGGTATGGTTGGATGTCATCTAGTTAAAGATGTCCCTACTCGTTGCAGGGAGGTTGGACTAGATGACCTTTAAAGATCCCTTCTAACCCAAACTATTCTATGATTCTATGATGGCATACAAGTGTTGTTAGAGGACTCTGATAATCCTTCCAGTTGCAGTCATTCATTATCCTCTTCTGATTGCTCTCTGCACCACTGCAGTATTGAGACAGACACTGTTGAAGTGTTGGTCACTCGTGCAAGCATGTTGGCTACTTATCTACTGAAGTAGTCTTGATTTTTCAGAAGCACTGAACAGCACTAAGCCAAGAAATCTGCAGGCTGTACATCACATAGGGGTACATTTCATCAACACACACCATGCACCAAATTCCACATGTCTACAGAATACAAATATTTTGAACAGAGCATTGACCAAAATTCCTATTTTGTTGTGCTGTAATTCATCTAATCGCACGTTAATTACTGACTTGGGTTTATCTTTGCGCTCTTAATAAAGAGAGAAACTTAGTAGTTCACAGTGCCACATTGACTTAACGTTGCATGGCATTTGAATAGGTGACCTTTTGACCAAGTTGCCACCAGACTCAAGAGTTCCTTCTTCACTTCTCATGTTATTCTGCAGTTCAGTCCCAGTCCATGACAGGGGCACATAGCATCAACAGCCCAGAATGTCACAGTCATGGTAGATCAAATAAGTAAGTGCATATCAGAAACTCAAAACTGGAGTTAAGATTACACAGGCTATGTTGCTCTAATTCTCCATGTGGTTATCAAAACAAACTTTAGTGACACAGCAAATAAATAAAATTTCACTGAAGTTTGGCTTCTGAGTACTGCCAGCTTTCATGATTTTTTCGTGCAACTTGAGATACTTGGCATTTTTGTTAAAGCCACATTTTCTTTTCTGTTTACCTTTTTGAAGTGCTTCTAGCTGTCTTTGTGGCAGTTAGTGGAAAAAACATAAGCTGAAAATGACCTAAAGGCTCTAAATGCAGAAAAACAAATAAGAAAACTCAAATATTTTAAAAACTGTCATTACTCTCTAAGTTCTTCTCAGGACTTTGGCAGGGGTGGGGGAGGTTCTGACTCAAGATATTTAAATGTCTTTGGTCAATGTTGGGACTGAAAATTCATTTAACACTCAGCACCTTGATTAGCTAGTAACTAACCTGAAGTTAAAGCAATAGCTGCATGTAACAGCTCTGACAGCTTTTTTAATAGAGTCCTGTTACTCATAGCACATCTGATACTCAAACTTTTGAACTGAGGGGAAATGACAGAGAAGAGGCTAGCAATGCTAGTAAATAGGCTTTGCAACTCCTCATACTATTGTCTCCTTTTCAGGCAAGCCCATGTTTGTTACAATCTTTCACTTAAAAATCCCCACTTTAAACGAACTTGAAAATTGCTTTTAAAATGTCATCTAAAGACTGTGTTGAAGTTACGATGATCAGTGGAACAGAAGCTACAGATGACATAAGCTTTGCAAGACAGTAAAATTCACTAGTTTGGAGTGAAAATTCACAGATTCAGTCAACATAGGTGTTTGCATGGCCCTGACTTGTTTTCTTTCTGGAGCAGGTAACTTGAAGCCCGTTACAGAGAGACAAGGCACTAAACTTTTGAAGGTTAAATAGAGATAAGTGCAATTGGTTTGTGAGGTTGACAACCCTATAACAAAAAGAGCTGTAAATATAATTCTGCCTTAGAACTTCGTAATGAATAAGAAAACTTCTACTAAATAGCTGTCTTCTTCCTGTTTAAGACCTGCAGAATTCGCATTTGTGGGAATTTTTAAGAGATCTGCTCCTTTCTCCCGAGGAAAATGATGGCATCTTGGAATGGGAAGACAGGGAACAAGGCATTTTTCGGGTTGTTAAGTCAGAAGCTCTTGCAAAGATGTGGGGACAAAGGAAGAAAAATGATAGAATGACATATGAAAAATTGAGCAGAGCTCTCCAGTAAGTTAACAGACAGCAAGGCCCCTTATTTCAGACAACTTCTACAGCAGCATTCATTTTTCATAACTATCCTGAAAACTCAGGCCTGGGGGGGAGGGGGGCTGCAACAGTGACTGGAGGTGATGACATGGTGTCCAGTTATTTTCTTCACACTTTTTCTATAGGTCCTGTGATAGCATCTCCTTTGCTTCTAAACAAAATCATAGGGCTAAATGTAAACATGTAGAGAGCTGTAACTCAACTGATAACAAAGCTATCACACTTTACCTTAGTTGAGAATACCAGACTGTGCCAACTGACCCCCACAAAGTGACCCTTTTTTGCTGTAGCAGTGACACTGGTCTTTTCTTCTGAACTGTGATAGTTAAGGGAAAAAATACAACCAACCAAAGAACAGATTTCTTTGTAATGCTTGTTTTGAATGCTTGTTTTTGAGTGCCCACTTTCAAAAAGTGGATGGCATAATCCAAAGCATGTGGGAAAGTTTAAAGCTCTTTAAAGTCACAAGAGCAATTTAACAGAGAGAGAGGAGCTCTTTGACTGTAACAAACACTGTGCTGATCTGCTGCTATGAAGTCTATGTAAAAAACTCCTCTAATGGGACGACTTCTACTTCCTCCACTGCTTCTTTTCTTTTACCCCCTGCAGTTACTACTATAAATCCGGCATTTTGGAACGAGTGGACAGAAGACTAGTGTACAAGTTTGGAAAGAATGCCCATGGGTGGCAGGAGAACAAGATAAGAACTGCCCCATGCTTCCTCCTCAGCACGAAGCCATGCCACAGCCTGAATAATCCAGCTGCAGTGGAAATCTGAGGGAGAGTTTTCCCACTCCGTCTTTCCCCTCTGCCAATCTGGGTGAATTCATTGTGGCCTGCTTCAAGAGGCAGACTAGAGCAACAAAATGCAGCACTTGAGTTTGTGAGTTTTCTTCCCCTTTGTGCTTTCTCCTAATACACCTTTAGGAAAATCTTACTGATGCTCACACAATTAGGATTAATTCTGATATTTAAAACCAGGGAGCATCTCTCTGTCTCAGTCCGTATAACCACTGAGAAGCATTAAATACTTCTTTGTTAATTAAAATAGACTGCTTACCAACAATTCCCAGTTAGTTCCCTATAGGTCAGGAGAATAGAGAAAAATTTCTTTCATAAGAAAACCACTTTTCTGATCTATTCCACCCTAAAATGATGCATATCTCAGATATGCCAGAAATCAACGTGTTATCCAAAATGAACAATTTGGTCTTCCATATTTCTCTGGATTAAATTTCTCTGGATTTAATTTAACTCCAGTAAATCTAATAGCAAAGAAACAAAACTCTATTCTGAATTATTTATCAAGCATCTACCTCCTTTATCTACTAATTCCATCGGTGCAAATATATTAATCCAGATATACTTGGTGTATTTGGTTTTATTGAAATTTAAAAGTTCACAGCAATTATTTATCCCTGTTTCTTCTCCCCGTGCCTCTCGTG